>JAHHFK020003223.1:0-481949 GCA_024533555.2 Aedes koreicus | reverse complement strand
ATATATATATATATATATATATATATATATATATATATATATATATATATATATATATATATATATATATATATATATATATATATATATATATATATATATATATATATATATATATATATATATATATATACGTTATGACGGTTCCCGCCACCACCATAGAGATGCAACACCAATAGTTCCCACCCGAGCCCATAGCAAAAACAACCAACCGTGCTTGGCCCATTGCACGCGCATAAGGATAAAATGATGACACGCGCGAGAATTACCAAGCATGCGGACAAAGGTTTCACCGGAATCACGCCACATGGAGGAATGCCGATTCAGCAGACTTAGTTAATAAAAAGTGAAGAAAAATCGAAATATCAGTTAGTTCTAAGTGTGATGTTGTAGCGATAAGTAAAAATCGTTAATAAATTTATTTTTTTATGCTAACCAGATTGGAAATAGCATAACTGGCGCAGTCTTGGAAAGTGTAGTGGAATTAAGTGCATAGAAATTTTCTAAGTGTCAATTCAAGAAGTGTCTTAGTGCAAAATTCGATCATTCCTGACTTAGGGAACATAAGGACAGTGAAGTGAAGTGAGCATTGGACGAAAACTGAACTTAGTGAATATAAGAACAGTTTTACTTGAGTGACCGCACGAAAGCTAACTAAGCAACGTTCATCGTGAACAACTAGATCACCGGGAAACCGCTGCTGAGGGAACATCACGCAGTTTGAGTGGTTTAGAGCGAGGAAGGATCCACACACAGAACCCACCCCATTAGAGGAAACTCACTTGGACTCCAGGAGATGATCATCATTCTCTTGTAAGTAAACGCATTTTATTTTCTAAAAAGAAGAAAGTGCCACGAACAGCAAGCGCATTGTGAACATATAACAACTCTTGCATCAAATTTCATTATTCCCCGCGAGCGGAAAGCCGCAAGCAAAACATACAACGTTAGAAAAACAGACCCGCGAGTGCATTGTGAAGCATAATTCCTGCCTCAGATTTAATTTTGCCCTGCAATCGAAAAGCGTAGGCAAATTACACCACAGAACGAATTAGTTATATTTATTTTTGAGCCAAAAAATGGATCACCGTGATTTAATTTCACCTGTTCCAATGCCAGACCTGGGACCGGAAGACCCAGACCTAGAAGAGGGCTCCTCGACCGGTTCCACCACAACAACCGATCACGGTTGAAAGTTTACTCCAACACATAAGAACACTAACCGACAATCAAAATGAGTTGATCGGGCAAATTAGAAATATGAAATCAAAAGCCGAGGACCCATTTCTCCAATTCCGAACACCGGATCCTATTAAAAACTTAGCAACTTTTTCGGGCAATAAAAAAGAAACTCACGCTTGGTTGGAAGATGCAGAAAATACTCTTGCACTCTTCAACGCTTATACTAATCAACCCATCTACAGCCAGTTGGTAAGAGCTGTTAAAAATAAAATTATAGGTGACGCGAAGGAGATATTAATTGCAGCAGGTAACCCAAACAACTGGGACCAAATTAAGGAAATAATTTTAAACTCATACGGAGACAGAAGAGATTTGACGTCTCATATTCAATCATTATTCTACATAAATCAAGGAAAGAGAACACTTACAGAATTCTATAATCAAGTGAAGAAAATAGACACCTCGATTAAAGCCACAGCAGCTTTAATGGACGATTATAAAGCATCCACAAAAGCTATAAACAGCCTAATAAGCCTCATGTCATTAACACGATTTGTCGACGGACTAAATGACGAATTATCCATGCATGTCAGAAGTTATCGACCGCAATCACTTGAGGATGCGTATTCCATAACGATGCAGTACTCAAATGCTGCGTATAGACAGAAACTAAATAAGCAAACAACAGACGTCAAAACAACAAAAGCAAATACTTTTAGAAATGAATATACATCAATGAAAAACACGAATAATTTTGAGAAAAAGATAACTCCGCATACTTCGCAAAGTCAAACACCTCTCAATAGGAATCATCAAAACTCAGATAAATGGAGAGTTTCAAAACAAACAAATGACGGAGATGTGTCAATGCGCACAGTTCAGTCAAGACAACAAATTAACAATAATCAGACTACCGATGAAACGGAAAAAGATACCAAAACGGATGACGTTGACGCTTCACTATTAGAATCAGACGACGACGACTATTTTCTAGATGACGAGTTAAATTTTCAAATAGTCGACGGAAAACATCAAACTGAGATAAATTCCAATAGCCAAGACAGTACAGAAGACACCCAAGACGAATATGAAAGCGACGGAGCGACAATTCATTCGGCAGACACAAGTGACGACCATTATATTTGGACAACGGAAAAACCGACAAACTCATTCAAGAATCAAATAATTTTCAAAATTTCTCCCATAGACGTGGAAGCTCATGAGCAAATTTTTCCAAAATTTCACAGGTTCACTATCTCAAAACCGGAATACAATGAAAAAGATATAGTTACTATTTTCAAAGAAAAATTAACTCCAAACGGTGTGAATTGTATTTATTGCCCCCTACATCTAACACAATTAATTCAGGAAACATATAGAAAACACTTTTCTCACAACAAAATTTTCAAGCTATTTATTTCACAGGTACTACTCCAGGATGTAAGGCTATCAGAAGAGCAGGACGAAATCATACGCAAAATTCACGAGTACGCACACAGAGGCATGAAAGAGAATAAGGCTCAAATACTTTTGGATTATTTTTTTTCCTGAAATCGATAAGAAAGTCAAAATTTTTATAAATAACTGTCCTACTTGCAAAAAATGTAAGTACGACAGAAAACCTCCAAAATTAATACAAAAAACCAATACCGCGGGAAAACCATTCGAAAAAGTTCATGTAGACATTTTCTTCATGAACGGAAGAAAAATGCTAACTATTGTAGACGCTTTTTCTAAATTTGCAAACGTCATCGCTCTTGAATCGAGGACAATTGTAGACCTTAAAAGAGCAATCACAGAACACATCAGAGTTTTTGGCAGACCAGAAACAATAGTTAGTGACCAAGAACCAAGTTTGACATCCATTGCCTTTATTGGATTTATGCAAGACTTAAACATTGAAATCCACCATGCTAGTTCGAGTAGCTCGAACGGAATAGTGGAAAGATTCCACTCGACGCTTATTGAATTATATAGGACTCTTAACACAAAATACAAAGATTTGGAATTTTTCGACAAAATTAATATATTCGTAGATATTTACAATAATACAATCCACTCAACGACTGGATTCAAACCAAAACACGTAATTTTTAACTATCAGAACGAAACAAGTACGGACGAAATTTTACAAAATTATAACAAAGTTCAATCCGCCATAAAAGTACAAATGGAAAAACGTAAAAGACAGGTTGAAAAAGAAAACAAAGCCAAAAGCTCACCTAAGGAGTTAGAACCAGGACAAAACATTTACGTAAAAGTTAACCAACGTATCACAAAGGACAAAGATCCATACAAGATTTCAAAAGTAATGCAAAACGAAGAACTCACTTTTAAAGACACATATGGCGTTAAAATTCACAAAAATAGAGTTAAAGAATAAATTTTCCTACTTATTTCAGACTCATTCAATGGACTTCAGCATCCATCTATCATGACGTATCGACAAGAAACGGACTATTGACGATTAAATTGGACGCAGTACACATTAAAACAGGGTACGAACGAATAATTCATAAGGTAAATTTAGATGAGATAAAACAAAATATTGTTTACATTGAGAATTTAGCAAATACTATTAACATATCGGATCACTTAGAACAAACACTGCAATTCAAAATCAAGAAAGCATACGAAAAATTGTTAGGATTTTACCCAAAACGCGTCAAAAGAGGACTTTTTAACGCACTAGGAAAAGTAATTAAATTAATAGCAGGTAATCCCGATCAAGAAGATTTGGATTTAATTAATCAAAATGTAGAAACATTAGAACTTAACAGCAACAAAATCATTGACAATCAAATTAAACAAATAAAAATCAATAATGTTTTACAAACTACTATTAACAAAGTTTCAAAAACTCTTAGATCCATTAAAGAACACGTACAGATGCAGAACACAGCACTTAGGAAAGACCTAGAATTAATCAATTTAATTTTAAACATTGATATTCTTATAAAAACTTTGGAAGACTTGGAAGAACAAGTCGCTTTCTCGAAAACCAATAGCTTGAACAAAAATATTCTTGGTATAAATGAAAAAGACTATATTTGGAAATTCTTAGAAAATCAACAAATTGGCATAAAGTTTGAAGATGAAATTTATAAATTTGTACAATCAGTTGTTTCGTTACAAAACAATCACATCATTATAATTGTCAAACTTCCCATAATTGAACCGAAGCAGTACACATTGATGCAGTTGGAACCAGTCAACGTAAATGGAACGAGGATCGACACGAGCATCCGCTATGTGGCTTACAATCAACAGACATTCTATGAGCAGAGCGAAAAGTGTTTCATCTGTAATAATAACTTCCCAGTAAACGACGAATGTATCTTCAACATCCTAACTAATCAGAAAGCTAAATGCCCGATGTACAAACAACCAGTCCAACCAATAATCAAGGAAATCAGCACTGGTACCATTCTCATCGACACATACAAAGCAGTATTAATCCAGGATTCATGTGGAGAGTCTCAACTAATTTCCGTACCAACCATCATCGAAACAGGTAACTGCACAGTTACAGTGCAGAATCTTACGTTCAAAAGCAATACTAAAATCATAAATCATCACGAATATCTCACACCAATATTCGGCAAAGAGATCGAAATTATTAAACAGAAGACCGACATCAACGAGATACACCAAATGAATCTCGATAATTTAAAGGAAATTCAAAGACTTAAATTTCACATGACCAGCTCCCAGACACTTGGAGGAATAGCCATTGCCTCCATTGTCTTTTTACCCTTAACCATATTCTGCATTCGTAGATTCAAAAAGTCAACCAGAAGTCAACCTTATCAAGTCCAGAAGGAAGATACCATCACTCTACAAAAGACCAAAAGAAAGCCCGACATCAATCCATTGGGCAACACCCAGAAGACAGCAACCGTTTCAAAGGATGGGACAATCGGCCTGACAGAATCCCTCTTTCCCGCACCGAGGTTCGTTCTTACGAAAGGGTCAAACAAGCCAATCGAGGACGCTTGACACTTAGGGGGGAGACGTTATGACGGTTCCCGCCACCACCATAGAGATGCAACACCAATAGTTCCACCCGAGCCCATAGCAAAAACAACCAACCGTGCTTGGCCCATTGCACGCGCATAAGGATAAAATGATGACACGCGCGAGAATTACCAAGCATGCGGACAAAGGTTTCACCGGAATCACGCCACATGGAGGAATGCCGATTCAGCAGACTTAGTTAATAAAAAGTGAAGAAAATCGAAATATCAGTTAGTTCTAAGTGTGATGTTGTAGCGATAAGTAAAAATCGTTAATAAATTTATTTTTTTATGCTAACCAGATTGGAAATAGCATAACTTATATATATATATATATATATATATATATATATATATATATATATATATATATATATATATATATATATATATATATATATATATATATACAGCAATTCCATGAAAAAAAGTTATACGATCTCTCAGAATTTTATAATATTCGGTAGGATTGTTCAACATCGAAAAATATTAGACCCGTATTTTTTTATTTCGTTATTAGACTGGACCTTTCTGCGTTAGACTGGTCCAAAAAATCGTGATTTTTCAAAATCTTCAATTTTCAAAAATTTATAACTCCTAAACCGTTTAACCGATTTTAGTCATTTTTGGCCATTGTATTGGTATTTTTTTGAATTTCCAAGCAAAAATACGAAACCTTTGAATATATCAATTTTTGTATGAAAAAAATACAAAACAAATAGTTTTTCTTGAATTTGACTGCGAGGGGCCTCAACGACTCCTTGTTTTAGTATTTTTAAATGAAAGAGCATTCAATTTTACATAACATATCAAAAAATTGGAGATGTTCTGCGTGTCGTTTTGGAGATACAATTTTTTAAATAATAAATCATTACTCTTCATTTTATACATCACCCGCCTGTAGAAACGATGAAGATGCATGGTAGATTACCATGCGTCTCCATCCAATCAAACCTATGACTAATGAAATCTATGAGTAGGTCACAGAATGTCAAGTAAATATTATATAATAAATAATATTTACTTGACATAATTATATAATATTATAGCAACTAAGACTAATGAGACTTTAGGTAGATATTGACAATTTGATTACCTAACATTCTTTTCGTTACACAGAGGGGCATTGGTATTATTATTTAAAAGAAGAACCGTTGATACGTATTGACTACCTACTGTAGATGTAGAATGTTTATCGACCTGTGAGATTGAATTGAATTGTTTCTCGGCTGTAGCGATCAGGTCTACTCGCTGACGGGAGGGAGTAGAGTGGAATTTCTAAAGCGGAGAAGCAGCAGAGTGAACAACATCTCTTTCATTTCATACTCGTCGCTCGCTTGCGTTATCTGTTATTCTGTTGCTTTCTCGCTTTAGAAATTCCGCTCTACTCGCTCCCGTCTGCAAATAGACCTGATCGCTATAGCCGAGAAACAATTCAATACCTATTGTAGTCTAGGCTGCAGTTCACTTCACTTGATCGTAGGTACAATATAAACATCATATAAAACACGGAAATTTATGTAAGAAGTTACCAGTTGAAAACAAAGTATCATATCAGAACAGTTATATCAAAGAATATCGTAAAATGAAACGTAAGTGTTCAATTTGTAGTGTTTGGGTGTTGAGTTCGTGTTCCAGAAAAATCAACGCAAAATTGTACGACCATGCTGTGGAAAAAAAGGTTAAAATTGATGAGAGTAGCTCTTTCATTTGTCAAAGTTGCTACAAGAAATTGTATAAGCACATTGATACCATGACCGAAGAACCCATTACAGGACCATCCAGTATAGGCACTACAGGTATGTTATATAAAAGTTCATATAATTCTGTTTTAATTTGAATTCTTCTCTTGCAATTGTTACTGGAACATTTTTATTTTTACATTCTTTTAGAATCGTGCGAAGCAACCAGTCACGAAACAATTGCCCTTGCAGGACCGTCCGGCATTGTTCCTTTTCCCTACCAAAGTAAATAATAAAATAGAAATTATTTGCATGATTTCCAATCAATCAATTTTTAATCAATAATTTGTTATATTTATTTACAGGCTCATTGGAAACAACCAGCTATGAATCGATCGGTACCACCAATAACACGTTTTTGTCTGACGATAATGAAATGCTAACACAGCTTAAGGATAAATTTAAGGAAACAAAAGATAGCAATGAGCGGTATAGGATTTTAACCACACTGCCCAAAAGTTGGTCTACATATAGGATTATGCAAGAGTTTGATGTTTCCCAATATATGGCCAACCAAGTGAAAGTATTACAACAACAGGAGGGAATAATGTCAGTGCCTAAAAAGAGGATTAGTAGAGCTTCGTTAGGAGAGGAAACGCTAATGCGTGTTCGTAATTTTTATAATAGCGACGATATAAGTCGTGTGTGCCCGGGAAAAAGGGATTATTTGATATCCAACAATGAAGAAGGTAGGATCTACATACAAAGAAGGTTAGTTTTATGCAATTTGCAAGAGGCGTACTCCATATTTAAAAATACTCATCCTGATATTAAGATTGGATTTTCGATGTTCGCCAGTAACCGTCCAAAACACTGCATTTTGGCAGGAACAAGTGGCACGCATACGGTGTGCGTTTGCATTTACCACCAAAACGTTAAATTGATTTTTAAAACACTCCAAAGTAAACAATTACTTCCAGATGGTGTTCAGTCCTACCATGATATGTTTAAAATTATTTGTCAAAATCCAAATGAGCATTGCTGGCAGCAATGTTGCGAAAATTGTCCGGGAATGCAAATTTTGGCGGTAGAACTTATGACCATTCTTAATAACGGTCACGTTGAATCATTACAATTTAAACAATGGCGTCAAGCAGAAAGATGCAGTTTGGACTTAGTTGAAATGGACACACAAGAATTTATTGATACTTTTTTAGAAAAATTACTCAATTTATTGCCACATAACTTTACAGCTGAGCGACAGGCAAACTATTTAAAACACGTGAAAAACAATTTAAAAGCTACTGAGTGTATCATAATCTGTGATTTTTCGGAGAATTATTCATTCGTTGTGCAGGATGCAGTTCAAGGCTTTCATTGGGCAAACGCTCAATGTACTATTCACCCTTGTGCTATTTATTTTAAAGATGAAGAATCAAATGATTTGAAGTTTACCAGTTTTATTGCAATTGCTGATTTCACTAAACATAATCATGTCGCAGTGCGTCTTTTTTTGACTCAATGCATAGCGTTCATAAAAAGTAAGTTATCAGGTTTAGAGAAAATTTATTTCTTCTCAGATGGATCTGGAAGCCAATACAAAAATAAAATGACCGCTTTTAATTTGTGCAACATGCAAAAAGATTTTGGCATAGATGCCGAGTGGAATTTTTCGCTACTTGTCATGGAAAGGGCCCTTGTGATGCTTTGGGAGGCGTATTGAAACGAAATGCTGCGAAAGCCAGTTTGCAAGATCATCACATAACAACGGCCGAAGAACTTTATTCATGGGCTATTTCTAAGCCAGACTCGAAAATACACTATCAATTTTTTTCGGAATCCGACTATAATAAAATGGAAAGAAAATTAAAAAATCGTTACACACGTGTGAAGCAAATTTCAGGGACTCAGTCATTCCATAGTTTTAAGCCTCAAAACGAAGAGTATATTATTGTGAAACAAAATTCATTTTCAACGGAAGAAAAATGTATAAAATTGTTATGAAAAAACTTAATAAATAAAAATAAATGTATAAAAGTGTTTTTCTTATTTTTTAACATGTTCATCATGTCGCGCGGCTTTAAAGTGTTTTTTTCTTGGAACTTACACTAAGCAAAAATATTTGAAATTTTAAAGCCTTATTTATTTGAAAAGGTAATCGTCAAAAAATAGCAATTGGTCTGTGTGGTTAACGGAAAGCCTTAAAGACTGATTCGAATGTTATACTAAGTTTGTAAGTAACTCATAGATTTCATTAGTCATAGGTTTGATTGGATGGAGACGCATGGTAATCTACCATGCATCTTCATCGTTTCTACAGGCGGGTGATGTATAAAATGAAGAGTAATGATTTATTATTTAAAAAATTGTATCTCCAAAACGACACGCAGAACATCTCCAATTTTTTGATATGTTATGTAAAATTGAATGCTCTTTCATTTAAAAATACTAAAACAAGGAGTCGTTGAGGCCCCTCGCAGTCAAATTCAAGAAAAACTATTTGTTTTGTATTTTTTTCATACAAAAATTGATATATTCAAAGGTTTCGTATTTTTGCTTGGAAATTCAAAAAAATACCAATACAATGGCCAAAAATGACTAAAATCGGTTAAACGGTTTAGGAGTTATAAATTTTTGAAAATTGAAGATTTTGAAAAATCACGATTTTTTGGACCAGTCTAACGCAGAAAGGTCCAGTCTAATAACGAAATAAAAAAATACGGGTCTAATATTTTTCGATGTTGAACAATCCTACCGAATATTATAAAATTCTGAGAGATCGTATAACTTTTTTTCATGGAATTGCTGTATATATATATATATATATATATATATATATATATATATATATATATATATATATATATATATATATATATATATATATATATATATATATATATATATATATATATACACATAGATGTCTGTCTGTCTGTCTGTCTGTCTGTCTGTCCCTCATCCTCCGGACCACCCCATCGACCCTGTTTTGCAGATTTTTTTTGTAATGAATATTTTTATTATTTATTATGATACCTCTTCCTCCTCTTATTATTATAGAGTTCTCACACATTTCTGTCTCACTTTTTTGCTTACCCTAATAGCCTCGCAAGCTACGGAATCCACATTTGGCAGGTGGGGGTTTTTGAAGGCAAGAAAAGTTTCCAAGTTGACTCGAGCCCCTCCCTTCTCTGAAAGGAGGGCTCATATTCAAATGAAACACAAATTTCTGAATAACTCGAGAACTTATCAAGTTAATGGAACCCAATTTGGCATGTGGAGGTTTTCGAAGGCAAAAAATGATTCTATTGTGGTTTCAGACTCCTCCGCTCACTGAGGGGTCTCTCATACAAATGAAACATTAATTTCTGCATAACTCGATAAAAATTGAATCAAATGGAACCAAATTTGGCATGTGGAGGTTTTTGAGAGAAATAAATGTTTCTAATGTGATTTGAGACCCCTCCGCCTTCTGGAAGGGGAGACTCCCATGAAAATGAAACATAATTTTTAGCATAATTCGAGAGCCAATGAAGCAAATGAAACCAAATTTGGCATTTGGCATGTTGAGGTTTTTGGAGGCAAGAAATGTTTCTATGGCAGTTCAATACCCCTCCCCATTTTGAAGGGGGGGTTGCTCCCGTACAAATAAAAAGCAAATGTCTGCATGACTCGAGAACTAATCAAGTAAATGAAACCACTTTTAGCATATGGGGGTTTTTGGAGGCTTGATTTCTATATACATAAAAATGAATTTCTGTCTGTCTGTCTGTCAGACCCTTATAGACTCGGAAAATTCTGAATCGACCAACGTGAAAATTTATATGAAGGGGTTTTTGGGGCTGGGAAAGGTTCTTATGATTGTTTGAGACCCCTTCTCTCTCAGGAAGGGGCGCTCTCATACAAATGAGACACAAATTTCATCATAACCCGAGAACTAATCAAGCAAATTGAATCAAATTTGGCATGTGGGGGGTTTTGAAGGAAAGAATGTTTCTATAGTAGTTCAATACCCCTCTCCTTTCTGAAGAAAGGAAGAAGGGGCTTCAAACAAATGAAACTCATTTTTTTATTATAATCGATGAGCCCAATGTGATGGTTCGAGAACTAATCAAGCAAATGGAACCAAATTTGGCATGTGGAGGGTGAAGGCAATGATTGTATGGTGGATTGAGAAACCACCCCCTTCTGGAAGGGAGGGCTCCCATACGAATGAAACACAAATTTCTACCAATAATGAGAATAATCCAGGTTACTTAAACACATAACGTGTATTTCTCGGGCAAGAAGCATGTTTTGATAGAAATTTGAACCCCTGCTTATTCAAGAAAAAAAAAACTCATTTCGAAAAAAAAAAACCATAAACGTGCCAGTTATATTAAATTTTACTCCAATTAGTTGCAAGCGTAGCAGCGCACGCACCGGGTTCCGCTAGTAAAATGTTTTGTTTTTTGATAAAAAAAAAAAAATTATATTTATTTTTAAACCGCCCCCACACGAGGGGGGGAGCACACACACACCCCCCCCCCACACACCCACCATTTTTTTCTTTTTTTTTTTTTATAAAAAATTGATTTATTTGTGGAGCCCCCCCCCCCCCAAAAGGGAGGCCAACCACAAACATCTTTTTGCTCTCACAACCCCCTCCCTTTGCTTTTTTTTTTTCATTATTTTTTAAATAAAAAAAAAAGAAGAGTTTTTTTGTGAGCGCCCCCCCTTTTCAGAGAAGGAAGGGATCTCAAACCACCATAAGAACCCCTGCATACAAATTTTCACGCCGATCGGTTCAGTAGTCTCCGAGCCTATTAGGGTCAGACAGACAGACAGACAGACAGACAGACAGAAATCCATTTATAAATATATAGATTTGTAGTTCCTTACTAAAATTATATTTGAATAAATATAATTATTTTCAATCTTATGCAAAAATATTATTTTTTGACTAGCAGACCTCGTTCTGTATTTGCTTCTTAAATGTCAAAGCTTATGTTACCTATCAATAGGTGTCGTTACTAGTTCTGTTGTTTCGACGTGGTTTTTATTTCCTTTCAACGCTGCAAAATGGATTTCAAGCAAATTGTCGTAGGGAAACTGCCCCATTATTAACCTCATTGTTCCTATATTCATCCTACGATGAATCAAACAATTGGGCAGTTGAAGGATCGGTTTCGTTTTCTAATAATGTTTTCTTACGTTAAATAACTACAACAAACATTACTAACTAATCCTTCAACTTCCCAATTGTTTGATTCATCGTAGGATGAATATAGGAACAATGAGATTAATATGGGGGCAGTTCCCCTACCTGTATGTAAACTCATCGTCGAAAGCAAATACCTATGTGGAAAACTGCAACCATGTACGGTTTGAGTTATTTTTGTGTACGTAAAATTTGGAAAAAAGTTCCAAGTAGCGGAAAAGTTAGGACGCGGGTGGAAACTGCTCACATCACCGCGTGAAGGTGCGAATATTGTTCGCCAAAGCAGGAAAAATCCATCTAGTACCATGCTACTAGAATCGGGCTTAAAGAGCGAGCTGGCGGGCGTCGTCCGTTGATTCAAAAAAGGAACCGAGTGAAGCGACTCACATTTGAAAAACAGTTCACAGAAGATCCTGTTGTGTTTTGGAAACAAGTTCTATGGACCGACGAAAATAAGTTCGTTCTTTTCGGAACGGAAGGCCGTTTTAAAGTCTGGGTAAAATTGGGTGAACGGCTGTTATGCTGGAACATACAGAAAACCGTCAAATATGGTGGAAGCCACATAAAAGTGTGGGGGTGTTTCGCTTGCTAGGAAGTTGGTAAAATTCTTTTAAACATCGGTATTATTTCACATGTTTGCAACACGATTTTCAAAATTTGATAGTTTTACAAAATGCTTTTGCAACTCTGTAGAAACAATGTCAAGTTGCAAATAGGCTTCATCCTTGCGCTTTTTGCGTTGCTGTTGTGTATAATTTTGAGATGCATAGCCAAACAAAACTATCCCAAATTTGTTTCAAGAGCGATTATTATGTTCTATTGAAACAAGTTGTACTACTTTGGTTCGTCTTGGGAAAAACAGTGGCAGTATTTTTGAAACGTTTTCTGATCCTGTACACAAACAGTCTGCTCAACTTCAAATGCGACTCCTTCCGTCCGATTTCCATGTTTGTGAATCCATCAAAATGCAAGATCCGAATTTGTTCTCCACAGAAATCCATTATTGTTTTCGTAACTTAAAGAACACATATTCAGTTTGATGTTCATGAATGATCTGACAACAAGTCACTGTTTCAAAACGTACCCAAGGGATTCACCGATAATGGTATAAATTGTACCGAAAGGGATCACACATGAGTGTATCACTTTCGTGTTGCCACCCTGTAGGCTAGTAGACAGTGTAGGAAAACTTCAAATGAGTTGTGCAGTGTCATTTTGTTTCAAGTGTGCTCAAATATCAAGGGACTATTGGGGATGCCATTTGGAATTGTTTAAGCATAAGGAAGAAAATATTGAAAACTTTTCATCAGTCTCATTTTCGTCAACCGGTCTCAATTTTGAGTGTTTAATCTGATTTAGTTGCTGCTGGACTCACAGAAATCTCAAGGATAGCACGTTCCGAACAAGAAAATACAGCACAATTTTGAAAACAAGGAAGTTCCCTGACGTTGGTCCTACTGTCTTCTATCTAGTGACAAAAAAATTTAATGGATCCGAGGGAAATCAATTGCCAGCAAAATATTTTATTTTATCATTCTATTACAAAATTTCCCCAACACTAAGGGGCAGATAGCAAAAGAACGGATGTGTCGACTGGGATTGCGGCGATGAGAAGCTGTCGGGCAAATATTGGTTTTCTATGTTGGGCTTCTTCTCGCTTCACTTCCGATAGCGGTGGTTGAGTGGTGGGAGCAGAGAACAGCAAACATAAAATGCTATGAACACGTAGCACTATCAATCATTTTTACAAATTGACGGCGCCATAAGGAAAATCGATTTAAAGGATAGATTCTTTCTATGCACCTATGAATGTTAGTGTGTGGGTGTGTGTGCGCTTTTGCGAAGGTGGGTTGACGTGCGAGATTTTCTTTTGAATCTTAAATTGATTTTGTATCGAGGGATTTTCGATGTTGTATTGTGATTGGATCGCATTTAGGGTTAAGACATATTATAAGAATGGAGTTACTCTACATCATTTACAAGAATCGGTAGGTTTAATTGGATCGAAATGATTGAATCCATGTTGACCAAATATTACAATTTAAAAAAAAAATCACCTTCCTGCTCAAGCATTATTGAATAAATCATGGCTGCCGTATATAACATACCGGGTAAGGTCGTTAGCTGAATATTTCATAATGTGTCCTTACCTGAAATGAAAAGAAATTTATAAAAATGATATAGTAATTATAAGTAAAATTAAGGCTTTTCGATGTAACTCAGTTGCACATTTGATAACTCGAATTATTATAATAGATAAATACTTGATAAATGTATTGTTGTACTTGATTCATACTTTGCCAACACAACAATCTACCTCAACTTGGTTGTGGGGCTCTTTAAGGCGCCGCCTTCAACGAGCTTGGTACACCGCAAAAAATAAAAATGAATATCGCATCAGTAAATGCACATCAACCTCCTAAAAAAAGCCTGATTTGCAATGTTTTTCGAGCATGATGATGATTATGATGATGACTTATGACCTAAACTCAAAAAAATCTGAGTTTTTATTGTGATGTGAATATCAGAGCATGTAAAATTTTATTTCATTCCACACGAAGCAGCAACTTGCATGAAATAGTTCTAACAAAGAAGAGCTATTGCATACAATAATAAACGCAATGTTTGCAATGTCGCAAAACATTACACGATGTTTAATGTAGTATTTTTTTGTTTTGTGACGTTCGATTTATGTGCTTGACATTGAAAAGAAATTTACACTACTTTTTCGAGCTGTGTATGTCTACAGACCTATGTCTGTAGAATCATACTGGAGGGGAAGTTCTGCCTGATGGCTTGTTGTAGCAGGGTGAGTTGAAATCCCTGACAACCTTCGGAAAACAACCCAATAACTATTCTCTCGTGACAAAAGTCTGGCTACCCCACGTACTTATGTCCACTCAGCTTCGTTGGAAGGAGGTTCACTATCATTTCCGTGGGTTTCGTGTTAGTGCTTCTGCATGCGGGTCCAAACCCCCGTTTTTGGCCCTTCAAACAACGGAATAGTGAGGATTACAGGTATGTACAGTTTGTCAAACCCTGCACTGGTGGTGACTTCCTTACACATCACATCACATTAGCTACCACGACGAAATCTCCAAAAATCCACCCACTAACTATTTCCTTTCCTGAGATACTCGTTGGGTGCAGTAGTGAGGAATGTGTGTGTGTCTTTACAATCAATCTCCCACTGACCGGCAGTGCTTTTATGGAAGAAACTTCTGCATTTCTTCAGTAATTTATAGGTAATCACTATGTGCAAACATTTTTAGCCCTGGAGATTGAAGGTGACAGCTCTATTGAAAATCCAACGACCCATTTCAAGAATGCCTGTTCATACACGTACATTCTGAGGTCATCTTCATATACAATAAGCCCCGCATGAAAATCTGCACACATCAAATGGATATGTGAAGAATTTTCACACTTCCAAAATCAAAAATGGAAATTCTTGATCCTGGCGTGTATATTGTTAAGGTATATTTTTGATAATATAAAACGACCTCACCAATGTTCCTTATAAAGCTCGCCCGGACGCGGGAGCGGGTCACTAAAAACACACAAAAATGGGAAAAAAACAATCCATCTCAAGTAACACGATCATAACACACTATGAGAGGGTTTCCATTCACAACGTCCTACGCAAAGCACTCGGAAAAACTTTATTTTCGCCATTTATTTTAGTTGAATGAAGGAATATTTTTTAATTTTATTTCCGCGAAAACGACGCAGCAAAAGCAAAACACATCATTTTTAAAGCACGGCTTGCTGCGATCGGACGGGTGCAGTAGTGAGGAATGTATCGAAAAGTAGATATAAACATTGGATACGTACTAGAGCTTAAACTAGTGCATATTATATCAGCGTGGAGTCGTATTATGTTTTGTTTACGTGTCAAAACGTCTATTGAGGTTCATTTCTTTTCGCCATCATAGTTTTTTTTTTAAATGTCGCGAATTGAACTTGAAGTACGAAAGAAAATTTTGCACACTTGTTCAACTGAAAGAGATGTAACGTATTAGTTGCGCAACTAAGTTCTCGCTGTTTTTTGGTGAAAAAGGAACTTTATTTTGTAAACAAAGGTTACAAACGAATTATTCAAAGTATTGCCCATCACTAGCTACGACTTTTTCCCATCTTTCTGGTAGAACGTGAATATCATTTCGATAGAACTGTTCGTCTTTTGATGCTATCCAAGAATCAAGCCATTTTGAGATGTCATCATATGAGTGGAATTGCTGACCAGTGAGACCATGTGCCACCGAACGGAACAAGTAATAATCGAACGGTGCAATATCAGGAGAATATGGCGGGTGGGGTAGGACTTCCCATTTGAGCGTTTCCAAGTAGGTTTTCACGGGTTTCGCAACGTGAGGTCGAGCGTTGTCATGCTGAAGAATCACTTTTTCGTGTCTGTGCTCGTATTGTGGCCGTTTTTCGTGCAGGCTCAATCGCATCAATTGAGTTCGATACCGTTCCCCGGTAATGGTTTCGTTTGGTTTCAACAGCTCATAATAAATAACACCAACTTGGTCCCACCAAATACACAGCATAACCTTCGTAGCGTGAATATTCGGCCTAGGCGACGATGTTGAAGCATGCTCGGGCAGTCCCCATGAATGTTTCCGTTTTGGGTTACTGTAATGAATCCATTTTTCGTCACCCGTCACAATGCGATGTAGAAAACTTTTCCTTTTTTGCCGCTGGAGCAGTTGTTCACAGACGAAAAAACGACGCTCAACATCTCTTGGCTTCAAATCGTAAGGAACCCAAGTTCCTGGCTTTTGAATCATTCCCAACGCATGCAATCGCTTAGAAACGGCTTGGCGGGAAACTCCTAATCCTGAACCAAGCTCTTCTTGCGTTTGACACGGATCCTCATCGAGCAATGCCTCCAATTCAGAGTCTTCGAAGTTTTTTGGCCTTCCTTCACGCGGACGATCATCAACACTGAAATCACCGTTTTTGAAGCGACGAAACCAATCACGACACGTTGTTTCGCTCAGAGCAGCAAACTCTGAGTAAACTTATTGGAGCTCTCGATGTGCTTCAGCCGCCGTTTTCTTCGAATGAAAGAAAAAAATCAACACTTCCCGCAAATGACGATTATTTGGCACGAAATCAGACATCTTCAAACAACCAAAATATATAACACTAAACCAAAATCACTGATTTGGCAAAGCGGATTGTTTACCATATGCCTGAGCTTGGTTTATGACGCTTGAGATGTACAACATTCGACCAGCACTTACTACTGGCGCCATCTATTGCTAAACAGCGGGAACTTAGTTGCGCACCTAATACAATCCAATATTGCCATAATGGTCAAAGTACATCCAGCCAGAGTAAAACGAGTATGGTGAGCAGTTCATCTGGCAGGATTTGCCGAAAGCTGGACGAATACCAGGTACCAGGAATCTCGAATTGTACTAAAAGTCGTCGATTATATTCAGCAGACCAAATTTGCCTCCATTCGTGGTTTGGTCAAGACATACAGAACCAGCATCAAGAGGATCCAGTGGATTAAGAAAAGAAATGATTTGAAGAAATACAGGAAGCAGAAAGTACAAAGAAATCTCCGGAGCAGAAGTGTCGTGCCAAAATGAGGGCCCGAACGCTTTACAACCGAATTTTGGATATCTCTCCCAGTGTGTTTTGATGGATTACGAAACGTACGTGCAAAAGGATTCTAGGATTCGGTGAGAAGGTGCTCGTTAAGCAAGCAATTTGCACATGTGACTGGCGGTTTTGCCATATTAACTCTATCAGTGTTTTTCTGGTAACAACGTTGATTTCTTTGAAAAAGATATCATCCAACCAAACTGTCCCCAACTGCAACCGATCGAACGATACTGGGCAATCTTCAAGCGGAACCTCAAAAAAGCAGGTACAGTGGCCCACAGCATGACAGACTACGAGAAAAACTGATCAGCAGCGTCCAAAAAGTGCACAAAATCCATTGTGCAGAACTTGATGGATTTTATATAGGCTAAAGTACGATCATTCTACCGAAATCATCAGTCTGATCAATTTGTTAGTTCAATTGATATTTTTACATATTATGCTGTTATTGTTATAAAAAACATTATTTTAAAAGTTTATTTTAATTTTTGAATGTTTATAACTACTTTTCGATACATTCCTTATATACAGCCTTAAGTAGCAATATTCAGGTAGCAATATATTCAGGTTAAGTCCATTGCAGACACATGGATTCTTCAACACTTACTTGATAGTTTCACTTTGTGGTGCAACACAAACTGTATGGAGCTGAATCCAGCCGAGTGCTCTGCTATTTCTTTCACAAGGAAGAAGAAACCGATAATTTCGACTACCACTTCGAAGGCATTATTATTAAACGGGAATCCTGCGTCAAGGATCTAGGAGTTTTTCTCGATGCGGGTCTTACGTACAAGGAGAAGGACTTTACGGGTGTCTATTGCTTAAAGAGCATATACTGTTCGCTGGTGCAATCCACGCATTGTTCAGCAGTATGGAACCCTCACTATCTTAATGGCGTTGATAGAATCGAGGCAGTGCAATTCGTTTTGTGCGATTTGCTCTCCGTCGTTTACCATGGAATAATCCACGTGAGCTGCCTAGATATGTACACCGCATGCAACTCATTGGCCTTGATACACTACAAGTGAAAAGAGATCTATCACGCGGCATGTTGGTTTCCGATCTTTTCATGGCAAAAAATTACTGCCCGATGCTGCTTAATCAAATCAACATTCATGTTCATGTTTGAAAAGTGCATTGAAAGTACAAAAGAGCATTGAATGTACAAAAGTGCATTGCTAAATGAAAAAAGTCGAAACAAAATAATGTTTTTATCCACACTACCGATGTGTTGCGATAGACATAAATAGCGTCCAAGTCTGCTAGTGCTTGTTTATTGGAAAACTATATAGAAATTTGGTAACTCTGTTACATTTGGATACATAATAAAATGTAAATAAATGGCAGATGTTTCTAGGAAAACGACTTGACGTATTAATTATCAAAAAGTTCGAAAAGTTTAAGTTAAGAAAGTAAGTTTGCTAATAAGGAATGCCAAGTGAAATTTAAATCGCATACGCACAAACCGTGTATTACCGATACTACTTACAAAATGATACTTTATCGGATATTTAAATCACTACTAGAGGACTCAGACTGCAAACTAACTAGCAGATGAAATTAAAAATGGTCACATAATAAGTAGGAACTATGATGAAACATTCTCCACAGTAATTTCTATCAATTTCGTCTATATTTTGCAAATAAGTTTATAATTTGATTGCCGTTATAATTAATGCTTGAGTTCGTATGCTAAAATTTTTCTAGAAAACTTCCTTATGATACTTCTGTTGTTTCATATCTAAATGGTTTCAGGTAAGTCATTTTATATACTTTACGCCAATTAATAAGAAATGCTACAAGGAACAGGACTGTGAAAAGTAAAGCCATGCAAAGTTTCATACTCACCGATAACATAGGAGTACCCGTCCAGGGTGAGCACACATTTTCTTGTTGCCGGACCGGGTGCATATCGCAGTGAACGGGTCAGCAAATTTTTCCCAGTTATAATCCTTCCACTCAGTGCATCTGAGTGGCATTTATGCACCGTATCCTTGCAGCAGACGATAGTACAATCACTACAGTCTCCGTAGCACTCGTGACACTGAGCCGGTCCACGTTCTCTCGATTGCACTATCTTCATGGTTGCTGCCGATGGCTTTGTAGACGAAGTGGCAGCAGCCTGAGCTAACTCTTCATCACTACTGCTTGAATCGGCCATTATTACTTTTTTTTTGTGAACGAATAATACCTTCCGGTAATCTTCGGTGCCGAAACACAACACACGCACACTCAATTAAATAGGTTGCTCTTTGCTTTTCCCTCCACTTGAAGTAACTTAATAACACACGATAATTTATCGCTCGCTTTCACCGTTTTCTTGAAAACAACATTATCCCAGTAATTTAAATTTTTCCTTCACATACCTGGATCCTTTCAAACTTTCCACATTTTCCAGAAAAAGCTCGTTATTCTAATTAGCTTAACAATCGCACCAAGAACTTGATCAATAAATTACAATCATCTCTATTTCTAATTGACTTCTAGCTATTTTCGCACTGCTCACAAAACTCGAAAAGAACTCTCACACTCTGCAGTTTGACATTCTGGCCTGGCAGTAGGAGTCACGTTCTTATGGATTCTTCGCAACAGAAGGACGTTTTTTTTCGACTAATGCAATTCAACCTACATATTGCGCTTGCTGGTGTTGCTACTGCGGGGACTCTTTTTATGGACCAGCAAATGGCACACCTTCGGGCTGTTGTTGTTTTCCCGATGCTTGATTACTTGATTTTCCATGCTTCATTGCTGGCAAGGTTGGTGGAGGGCGCGAGATCTCCGTGGATCTAAACAGGAACGCGATGGGTGACCATTGCACTACGCTTCGGTTCACATTGCTCGAGTTTGCCTCGAGGAACGAGTTTGAAATTTAAACATCCAATATAATTATGGTAAATAAATTAGCAACTTAATTGAAATCTCACTTCTTGTCTTTTCAACGACAGCGGCAACAACAACGACGACGACATGCTGTGGATTCTGCCGGCTGACACAGTGCGGTATTTGTAGCAGTTGTGCAGTGTTGCGGACTGAAGTCCTGCTTAAATTTCTCGTTTTCAGAGTCCGGTCAGCAGCATACTGGTTTTCGGTTGGACGGGTTAATTGCGAACGATTACACGAAGAATTTCACGTATTAATTGCTGTCGGACGCGATTACGGACGCGGTTGGCTGATTTACGAAAATATACGAGATTTTTCGCTCGCTGCTTGGGGATAGATTTTTGCACAGGATAAACACTCAGTTGACTTGGCCAGGCTGGCGATCGATACACCGGATGACTTTGAAGGCGAAGATTTCTTCACAATTGACGGTAATCTTTGTTTGTTTGGTTTCACTAATATGGCAAAATAATAAACATTAAATTATAGAGTGGGATCAGTCAATGGAGCGTATTGTGGAGCTTTTGAAATGTATATTTTGTAGGGATGAGACAATGGCAGTGGCTTATATAAATAATCGATGTGCTACGAATTATTCTAGGGTTCCAAAATTGTCAACTCAAAATAAGAAGATATCGAAGCACCAACATATATGCTTAGAATCTGGGATCAATATGTACAGTGTTTGAATTCGGAGTTATTTACAGAAGGTGGAGAGATCGATTCTGTTCAGAAATTGGAATCGTTTTCCCAAAAGGTAAATGATAAGATTTTAAATTCTTTCACCACTAGTTGTCCTATCAAAAAATCGTTCTCTAACAGTGATGTCTCATGGTGGAACTCTAAATTGGAACGTCTGCGTAAAACGTCTCGTAGATTATTTAATAAAGCGAAAAGAACCTCAGATTGGACCCCCTATAGGAGTGCACTTACTGAGTACAATAGAGAAATAAGAAAATCCTAACGAAGATCCTGGGTTCTAACGTGTGAAAACATAAGCAATATTCCGGAAGTCACAAGACTTCAGAGGGCACTTGCAAAGGATCACACGATTGAACTTGGGAATCTGAAAAATGAGGATGGAGTTTTTACAAAAACTCCTAGTGAAACGTTAAAGTTGATTATGGAAACACATTTTCCTGGATCAGTTTTGTGGGTAGATTCAATCAGAGATGGATCACTTGAAGATGAAAGAAGTTCTACAAGGACATCTCAAATGTCTGTTAGAACAAAAATCGCCGCAAATGACTTGGCTGATAAAATCTTTAATAAAGCCAGGGTAGAAAATGCGTTGAGATCTTTTCAGCCTTACAAATCTGCAGGAATGGACGGGATATTTCCAGCATTACTTCAAAACGGCGAAGCAGTGTTGATCTCGCCATTAATTGAGATTTTTAAGGCAAGTTTAAGACTCAACCATATTCCAACTTCATGGACACAAGTAAAAGTTATCTTCATACCTAAAGTAGGAAAGCGAGACAAGGCGCATCCTAAATCATACAGACCCATTAGTCTTTCATCAGTCCTATTAAAGACTATGGAAAAAGTGTTGAATGATTATATCAATTCAAATTACATGAACAAGCATCCACTATCTGAGTTCCAGTTTGCTTACCAGTCTGGTAAGTCAACAGTTACGGCACTGCATAGTGTGGTTTCAAAGGTAGAAAAAGCTCTATCGGTAAATGAAATAGCACTTTGTTCTTTCTTAGATATTGAAGGAGCTTTCGACAACGCTTCCTATTCGTCTATGGCTCGTGCCATGAAGAAAAGGAACCTTTGACATGAACATAATTAACTGGGTTCATACCATGCTCGCAAAAAGAGAAATCACTTCAGAGTTGGGAAGTACGTCTATTACAGTACGGGCAACGAAAGGTTGTCCCCAAGGAGGAGTCCTCTCACCACTAATGTGGTCCTTAGTTGTAGACGATCTTCTAAGAATCTTAGAGGAAAAAGGTTTCGAGGTTGTAGGTTTTGCAGACGATATAGTCATTATAGTGAGGGCAAAATTTGACAACATCATTTCAGAAAGAATGCAATGGGCCCTAAAATTTACCCAGTCTTGGTGTATCAAGGAGGGCCTCAGCATAAATCCATCAAAAGTAGTAATTGTACCTTTCACTAGGAAAAGGAAGTTTAGTCTAAAAGCGTTTCAGCTAGGAGGATTAAATATTCATCTTAGTGAACATGTTAAATACTTAGGAGTGATACTGTATGCCAAACTGAACTGGAATGCTCTTCTTGAGTGTGTGATCGGTAAGGCAACCAGTGCTTTCTGGATATGCTCAAAAACATTTGGCAGAAAATGGGGTCTAAGACCAAAAATGATAATGTGGATTTATACATCCATAAAACGTCCAAAAGTAACGTATGCTTCTCTTGTGTGGTGGCCAAAAACAAAAGGGGCTACTGCACAGGAAAACCTTACAAAACTTCAACGGCTAGTATCCATTGCTATAACGGGAGCGATGCGCAGCACTCCATCAAATGCGTTGAATGCAATTCTAAATCTGCTGCCTTTCACGGATACGTGCAACTAGAAGCGGAAAAGAGTATGTTTAGACTTAAACGGTTGAAAACTTTCATGTCTGGTGACTTAGTCGGTCACCTGAGCATTTCACAAAGCTTTCAAAATGGGCCAGTGATGTACATGAATGAAGACTGGATGAAACCTGTGGAAAACCCCCCTTCGACCCCGGCGTAGTGGTTAACATCCATACCTCGCACGCCAAAGTCACGAGTTCGAATCTCACCCCCGGACAAGTTGCGAAAATGCCCAAAAAGCGGTGTTTGAGTGACAACGACGGGAGATGAACCAGCCCGAGGCTGATAATCTCGATAATCAAGGAACAAAAAAAAAAAAAAATCCATTAACCCCTTCAGGTCTAACCGGTCTATAAGGCCTTTTTTTTCTTTTTTTTTGTTTGGGGCGTAGAACCACTGCGTCCACTGAGTTGAACTTTTGTGGTATACCCCTGTTTACTATTGAGTATAAGGCCTTATTGACGACATAAAACATCCTGACCATGAAAAAATTCAGAAAGAAAAAATAAATGCCTTTTTAATACTGTAAGGCGTTGTTTTAAAATATGGTACATATTCATGCGTATTAAAAAAAATTCGTTGCTAAATGTGTAACATTTTTGTACGAATAGAATTTCAGATCTACAGTTGTAACTTTTAGGGCTATATAAGGTTACGATATGTATTCAAAATATTGAATGAACCCTTTGGAAGGTCAACTGTCACTATTTGATACATTTGTGATGTTCTAGGTCATACAACCTATCCTGGCGTTCAAAACCTAAAATCTACAGCTGTAACTGTACTAAACGAAGTAACAATATGTATTTTACCAAATTAAGTGAGTTTTTTTGTATGTCAACAGATAATGAGTTATCTTAAGATGTTCTAGATCAGCAAAACTGCCCTTGAGGTTCAGAAGTTAGGATCTACAGTTGATGTTCAGCTTCTGAAATGAGCTATCCACTTATGAATGGACTGTAGTGAGAAATTGACCGCATTAACCAAGTCATATATATCAGTTATAAATAGTAGAAGAACCGATGAACATGGTTATATACATATCGCAATTTTGTATAGTCCAAAAAGTTAGAGTTACAACTGAAAATATTAGGTTTTGTACCTCAGGATAGATTGCGAGATATAAAATATCTCAACATTATCTCATAGCGGCTGTTGATCTTCCAGGGCATTCATTGAATATTTTGGAATTTGGAATACATATCGCAACTTTTTATAGTGGATAAATCTACTGTTACAACCGTTTATCTTTAGTTCTATACTCCAGGGCAGTTAGGACGACCTAGCACATCTCAAAAAAATATTTTTTTTTTGCAATCATTTCTCTGTTATTGGGCACCAAATCAATCAGAATACGTCAAATTGCTTGTATAATAACGCTTAGAAAAATGTAGGCCTGAAAGGGTAAACAAACTCGTTGTTAATATACTCATTGCTAAATCGATCTGCATCAAAGCAACAGCAAAGAGTATTGGAAGAACCTATTACAATTTTTAAAATCTAGTTATTGTAAACCACGATCCATAACCTACAACGGATCATTAGAACGATCAGAACAAATCGTAGCATATAGATTTAATAAATGTTTCATTGATAGTATGTTGTCAACTAATCTATTCATTGAGCTTGTGTGATTTATGACAACTGTGGCTTTGAGAGATTTCACCCAATAACATTAGAGGAATTAACATTTGAACATTTGACAACATTTGAAGAAATAAAGAAAAGAAAAACGGCTTAGGCAGATTGCTCTATGTGATGCCAAGAGCAGTGCAAGATTGCTTTCATGTCATCGGAAACAACCTGAAGAAGAAGTTTTGAAAGAGTCTTCAGCTCCTCCCATTGAAAAAAAAATGCTGGAACGATTAAAGCCGGAGAATAGCACACTTATGATATCATTTTAGAACGTGTTATAAAAGGTCAACTTTTAACGTATTCAAAAAATTAGAATTTGAGTGCGCCAGAGCAATCGAGATGC
Source organism: Aedes koreicus (assembly GCA_024533555.2). Lineage (NCBI taxonomy): Eukaryota > Metazoa > Arthropoda > Insecta > Diptera > Culicidae > Aedes > Aedes koreicus. The sequence continues at coordinate 456,842 of JAHHFK020003223.1, read as the reverse complement.
CGTGAAGTTTATTATCGAGAAACAACGTTCAAATGTTTTAGCAAATGAAAAAAGACCGGATAGCTCAAAGATACGATTGTTGCTGTTTTTCTTGGATCCGAAATGTGCTTATGACACGATTTTTTGGCCCTTGTTGTTAGAAACAACTGAGTGTTTTGGATTTTTAGGATTTTATCAACTGCTTTTAATGATTCAGTTTCGACTCTTATGGAGAATGGGGATTTTGTGATAAACATCTTCTTGCTGACGATACCGAGTTATTTATTGCTTCTTATTTTGTCACAAATGTTTTAAAGCTCCAATTTGTTCCACCTTTTTTGGAAACTCTGTAAAATGGTGGAATTATTTTCACCACTAAATTCAAAACTTTTTCTGGCAACATTGCGGTACTTTGCTTACGTACGCAACGAAACGCTGCTTCAGTGAAAAATCGAACCGCTTACTGTTATTTTTTTACGTATTTTTTTTAATCATTTTTCCCTGAATTTGACAATTATACCAAACGGTGATAACTGATACTGTTGATGCGTGTTGTAAGATCACTTTCGATATTTTATTTGTTGTAATTGTATGCCAATTAGATGTGAGATAAACAATGAGCGGTGAATAGGAAACTTACGGTACATTTTTGTTTTTTGAACATGTAACAAGTATGTGTGCTGGATTTAGGTTAAGTAATTGTGTTGATAGCCTTACGTTAATAATGCCTTTGTATTGATTGTACATATTGATAATATATACCGTGTAATAACCACATTCAATACAGTGCCTAAAATTTCCGCCTTCCTATCAGTGCAACTGAAATAAATTTTGACATATCTATGACAATACTTTCAGAGACGTGACCCAAAAATTGACACATTGTTACAAGACATTCCGGTGGAGTGACTGAGTAAGAAAATTACCGCCATGTTTCACGCGAACACTGACATCTGCTTATGGGATTTCTCCATAGGAGTGAAGAGCTAATAAGTTTTCGTGAAACTCACCACAGAAGAGAAACATTAGATAGGGGAAGAGAGGGCCAAATGTTTTTTTTAAATTGTTTTTCAATAGTTACAGGCTTAAAAAAACATAGGTCCCAATGAAAACTTTACCTTAAAGATTGAAAAGTATCTGATTAGTCAATGAAAAAATATCCACAAGAAACGATTCAGCCTGTTCAGCGATAGTTAAATCACCGTTGAATGGCCACCACATTCTCCTGATCTTAACTCTATCGAGATACTTCGGGATACCATGGATCGAAGAATTAATTATGTGGACGTGGACGTGAACCGTTGTGTGTCCAACAAGATAAGAACACCTTTAAGAGGCCGATAGGGAACATTCTTACGCACGGAACTAAAATTACAATTACTATGGAAATATCCAAGCGATTTGGAAACTTTTAGCAGTTTTGAATTCGAAAACTCACCCACTTTCTTAAAATTGTCTAATTTCACTGATGGAAATCATCAGTCTCCGGGAAACCGGTTTTTGGGACCGTGTACCTAAACATGGCAGACTTATAAAAGATTCCAATAGATAATCAACAGCAAAGATACTAAAAGTTGTGCAAAGAATACACAGGAATGTGTGTGATTATCATATGACAATCCGGTGATATGATCGTGGAACGGTCACTCCATAGCAGGTTCTGATGGTGTCACAGATGGCCAGAAATGTTTTTGAATTGAACCCTAGCAATATGGGTGTCCAAATTCGTTTCAGAAAAAAGTTTGCCATAGCTATTAGACCATTCAGTTCAAAGTAGGTTCCTATGAGGTCACGGACAGCATGGCATGCTTTCGAATTTTTCTTAATACTTTCGTTACATATGTTATGGAGCTCCTCTGCAGATGCAAAGTTGTCATAAAAATTGAAGTGGATCTACTTATTTCTGAAATGTTCTCAAGAATCTTGACACTCTAAGCACTATTGCTGGGAATGAATTCCAATCATTTTCAAGTAAATCGTGACCCCACGAAAACTGGTACGATTCCAAGAATAATAATACCTATATAATATAGGTATGTAAATCGCTGTAAATCGTGAGATCGCTCATGAATCAACAACACTACCTTTATTGCTAGGGTTCAGTTCAAATCATTTTCTGACCATCCGTGACGCCATGGCAACGTGCTCCGTAAAACCCGTTCCAGGACCAAATCACCGGAGTGTCATATGGCACTTAAACACATTCCTGTGTATTCTTTGCAAGACTTTCAGTATCATTACTGCTGATTTTCTATTGGAATCTGTTATATGAATCCCATGTTTGGAGCACGGTTCCGAAAATCCGGTTTTCTCGGAGACAGATGCTGTCCGTCGGTTATATTAAACAATTTTGAGAAAGTGGTTGAGCGCCTGAAATCAAACCGGCTGCAATATTCTAAATCGATTGGATATTTGCATATTAATAGTGAGTTAAGTTTCGTGGGTAAAAAAAAATCAGAAGTTCCTCCTCGAACTCTCTCTAGCTATGCCTCCATTATTTCCCTCCTAGATGATAAGTTTTACCTATATGTGAGGTGTCACAAATTTTCAATATCCTACAATGAAAATATAATGAAGTATCATGTTTTGAAATCGAAAAAGGCAACTTTGTTCCCTGTTGGACACATAACGGTTAAGCATAAGTACCAACTGTTCGAGCAAATTCAAAAGGCGTGGGCATCAATTCTTAAGAACATTATTGATAACCTGATTGACTCCATGCCTCGACGATGAAGGTGCTATTAAATATTGAAAGCAGAATTCAATCTGACGATTAGATGCGAAGTTGAAATTAAAGTTGCAACCCTACATAAAGGTGGACTTTCTGCAGGTTCCAGGTCATCAGTTCAAGAGTCAAGTTCGATGTCTCAGAGCACCAACAGAAGCGTCACTTTTCGGTCTGACTTGGTGTCATGCCACTATTCAAAACAGGTGCTGGAATGGTATAAGGAAAAAAATGATCAAATTCGTACCCCCCTTAATCCTCTAAACACCTCAGAGTTGAGACCAATCGAAAAATGTTGGGCCATTATGATGCAAAAATAACGCAAACATTGAAGGACAGCCTAAACAGATCAAGAATTGAAGAAAGCATGCAAATATGTCGATTCTCAAAATCTCATGGAGGGTCTTAAGAGAAAAGTCAGGGCATTTGAATTTGAAGTGTTTATGGCAAAACTTAGCAAAGATGTTTTATTTGATAAATTTCAAGACAATTGCTTTTAAGACGGATTTTAGACAAATCGCTTTGTGCGTTGCAATTTTAACGTGGACAACTTTTGATGTTTGTATGCGGGGCTTAGTGTATGTGAAAATTACCTCGAGATGAGAGTGACATTTTGAATTGGATTGCTGGATCAACAATAGAGATTCGCTTTCTTACTTCAGTTATACCTCGACTATGTGTACACGACACCAAGCTCTTAGAATAGTACTCTCAAACATGGTTAGTCAGTCACGGAAACATTTAGAACATCAGACAGAATAAACGTTTCCCTACATTTTGATAATATCTGTTTGTGGAATTGTTAAGAGTATTGGAAGAGTTAGGTCGAGTGTAACTATAATTGAGGTATACCTGTACTTGGTTAAAGCTGCTTGAAATGGACACAGATTGCAAATAGATTTCTTCAACAATATCACTACCGATCAGTGAATATTAAACAGAATACAGGCACCATGCCAGATTTACAAATATCAGTTATGGAAAGAACAGTTTGATACAGCCTTTTACTTCTTTTCTAATTGAAATTCGAGTGTTAGCATTTGTTTTCTATTTTTTCTAGGATCGATTATCGGTGTTTAATTTCTATAACAATCATTTCACAGTTGCTGAAAACTTCACCACTCAGTCAAACTCTTCAATCTACAACCAACGAACATTTCTTCCCACTTCAATTCAACGTTCGCAAACCGTCGCCATTCCAGGATAATCATCATTCCCCCAAGCGAACAAAAGTTAGTTTTCTCATTGAGGTCTCTCTTTTGCTCCATCACAAGTCCTCCTAGAGCAAAGCACCACGATTGATCCACACATCAAAGTCATAGCCAGTTGCTGACTATTCTGAAGGATGAGATGCTTCGTTCCGAGCCAGCTGTTGTGGTTGGTTTTCGATTTTTAAATTAGCTTGAAATCAATTCAATCATGCGTTTGATTATCCATCATTGTCGATCGCATGCAACTTAAGCTGCTGAAAGACGGCTAACGAAATCGTATCTTGCGAACAATTGAAGAACAATTTTCATCAATCAAAATTGTTCTTCAATTGTTCACAAGACTCGGACTTTCTCGGGGATATTCTTTGATGTTTTGTCGGTCAAACATACGGCGCAAATTGGTGTGATGGCGAACAATTAATTACTTCTTGCTGATAATATTATTAGCACATCAGAGATTCAGAAGAGAATGCTAGGTACCTTAAAAGGGGGTAACATTGATAAATGTGGTAGCAATAATCGTTTTGAGTTTTGTACAAGTTGATTCGTAGCAAATAGTTTGTGAAAATGATCAACAATAATCTTAATGGTATTTGATTATGTTACTCCATAGAATGATTGAGCTTTTTTCTGGTAATTCAAAACCTAAGAAAATTTAAATAAAACTTCACCCATTCGAAAAAAAAAAATCTTGATAACTTATTTTTAACTAGCTCTAGTAAGGGCGAGCAAATTCCTTTAAATTCCACTAGTAAAAGCTTCTGGATAAATTTGAATTCAGAGAACCTAATTTTAATCAAACAATTTTTTTAATTCGTGGCTTATGTTATGCTCATCAATGTTACCCTACATAGTTGTGCTCAAATTTGGTATGTGAAAATTTGAAATAAATTGAAAAAAGAAGACAAAAATTCAAGCAACTCGACAGAGGCTTAAAATTCATTTGTCATAAAAATATGAAACGTGAAAAGCTGGACTTTACCCAAGTAACAATTGACATTTCATTTAGGTTCTCTAGACCATGAATAAAACTTGTTCTGTGCTTTAAAATCACAATAAAACATGAAATGCCACGCCAAAGTCACGAGTTCAAATATCACACCCTGACAGGTCACAAAACATAAGTGACTACGATGCGAAATGAACCATCCCGAGATAATTACGGGAAAAAAGTGATCAATGCTACCCCGCTGTTAACCGTTGTTTTGATTCTTCTTATGTAAGCTCAATGCAATAGCAAAATTTACTGCACGTCATTCCGGTATGGAAATTAATGCACTCTTATTATTATTGATCGTTATTCCTAGGAAGCACATCCAACTCTCCTCGTTTATTATTTTTTCCCTTTCAAATGTCCGTCTTAAAAGTTTTGCTTACCGTCTCATCCAACCATGCCATAACCAATTTCCAGGGGCATTGGGGAATACAGAATTGAAGGTAGGTACATAAATGAACAACTTTTTGCTTTTCAAAGCCATTAGCGATTCTCAACTTTGTCAAACTCCAGCAACCGGGGAGGGAACATTCGAAATCGTTTTCCATTTGGTACGCTCTGTTGATTGGATGTCTGTGTCGCTGGATTAGTGTTGGATTGAGGGAGGGCTTTTCCCCAGCTACCAGAGGATCTGAGGTTTGAAGAGATGTGACATGATTGACGGTATTTTTGTTGTTGTTAGAATGGAATGCCATCCTTTAGCTTAGGATAATTTTTCTGATGAAAAACGTTGCGTTGAATTACCAAAAATGTCATAGGACACTGAAGAAATGAACAGTAGGCGAAGAAATCAAACTCACAGCTCCAGTGATTGGGAGTAATATCATCATAGAAGTAGTGGTGATGAAATTATTAAACGGACGCGTGTTTGTTTTTTTTTTGTAAAATTGCAATCAATTAGCTAATCTAAAAGCTTCGGCTAGTAATCCCATCTGAAATTTAGAGATTCTGTAGTGAAACATTGGTTTGCAATAAATAGCACTACTAATTAATTATGTTTTTATTGCGTACAGTGCGCTAATTTAAATTATAATGTTTTTGAAAATTGGAAACATCTTCTCAACACCATGGGATTCCAGTAGTGAACAGCAGTTTCTGCTAGAACCAAAGATGTGAAGAGAAAGTATCGATAGGTCCGATAGAGCTCGGCAGGTTATGAAAATTGAATAGAAGTAGTTTGAAATTGAGCGTAGGGCTTTGTTTTGGCAGTATTTCGAAGCAGACAATAAATAGCAGTTAGTTTCATTTTACGTTTAGTTTCATTGCACTCAATAGCAGTTTGTTTCATAGCGCAAATCACGTTAAAGCTTTTTTTTTTAACAAGTTCATTTATTTGCACAAGCTCTATGGAATTAACTTTAGAGAGCAAAGTTTTCTGTTTCACTTTACATCAATGATTAGTTGTTAAAGCTTTGTTTTGCACCTACTAAACACGTGTATTTTTGTTGCACACCGTGCTCGATAATTTAGAACTTTCCAAAGAAATTAGCATAATATATGGTTAAAACGGAGTTGAAACGTTGTTTCAAACCATGAACTATTTGTTTCATCAATCAAAGTTGGTGAAATATTCAAGCACCGAACTCCATGCCTAAGAATACCGTTCGAATCAAATGCTGGACTGTTGCTTTTTGTATGACATTAGATTTTTTTTTCTAATACAGTTACCTATAACAAGACATTTACAAGAAGGGGAGAGGCTCACGAGATACACTATGTTAGCCTCCCACCACGAGTTCAGATCGATGGTGATTAAATCGTGGTAGTAGATGTATTCGTGTGTCTGGGCTCATTGGTGACCGCCGATTATGACACCAGCAGAGAAATACAAAGGCGCCGGACTCCGAAGGATGCTTAGATCGAACAAAGCTCGCCGAACTACAAAGTTGACCATCTACTAGACATTAATTAGACCGGTAGTCCTCTACGGCTACAAAACATGGACATTGCTAGAGGAGGACCAACGTGTCCTTGGTGTCTTTGGACGGAAGGTGTTGCGTACGATCTACGGTGGAGTGCAGGTGGAAGACGGAACGTAGAGAAGGCGATTGGTCCACGAACCTCAACAGTTGCTGGGAGAACCGCCAAAATCAGTCGCCTACGATTGGCTGGGCATGCCGTAAGAATATCGGACGACAGCCCAGTTCAAATGATTCTCGAAAACGAATCAATAAGAAGAGGCGTGCAACGAGCAAGGTGGATCAATCAAGTAGAAGGTGACCTGCGGACCCTTCGCAGGCCGCGAAGATGGCGAGGTGCAGCCATGGACCGAATAGAATGGAGACAACTTCTGTAAACAGCAGAGGCCATACCGGCTTTGGTCTGATTGGATCCAGGGTATAACAAGAACGGATGCTTCCGTGGTTTCTTAAAGTTATTCTTAAAGATTTAATATTAATACTCTGATGTAGTTTAATCGGTGATGAAAGTAAGTAACCGGATGTCGATTTTCATAAAGCCTGTCCACGTTATATTTCAAACACTTTTCTTTCAGTATAGTTTTCGAATTATTTCACGGATTGCTGAAACGTTTCAATTTATTCCGTTCTGCAACATGTTTTCATTCTTGTTGCATTTGGTAAAACGCCGTCGAATCAAGTTGAAGTTCGCAAACACATTTTGTACGAACGGCTTTCTGTTTGGATTTTTATGCCTTAGTGGAAAGAAACGCCGTTACCGAATATTTTCGGTCAAAGAAGGTGTCTATATTCTCCAATAAGTATTTGATTTGGTCTGGCCGTATATAGTTGTGGTCTAAAAATCGACAGTTTCGTCTCTATCGGCGCTATTAACAAGGATGTGTACACGAAAGAATGTCTTCAAAAGTGATATCTACCGTTTATAAGGAGCCACGGCTCTCCAGCTCTGTTTTGGCCTGATTTGGCCACTTGTAATTATGTAAATCTGTTCTGGAATGGCATAAGACACAAGAGATCAAATACGTTGCAAAAATAGCCAATCCGCCTAAAAATCCCGAACTTGACCAGATTGAAAAATACTGGGCTTTGATTAAGCGGAAACTCTTTGAAACTAAGAAGAAAGCAAATGGGATCGTCGATAACAAGAGAAGATGCAGTTCCGTCAATGCTAGCGTATCTGAGGATATTGTAAGGAATCTGCTGGCGGTAAAAATCTCAATCATCTGTTTTTATTGTATACATGATTCTATTATTCTGAAATAAACAATCGATTTTTTTAAACCATGTCTAGATTTTTTTTTCTGCTAACATTACCTTAGTGTTTGAAGTTTAACTTGGACAGGCTTTATGAACAAACTTTTGTTGGCGCAATGTGTTATGATGTAGAGCCCAAAACGTCTCTCTTTTTTTTTTTTTTAAATGAGCTTGAGCTTAGATATTTGTATATTTTATAGCATGACTAAAAGTAAATTTTGGTGCTTCGAGATCGACACCTGCAATCATCTGTCAGAACATAAGAATGAATTGAAGGGATGCGAAAATAAATTTTACCAAACACACTTGTTGTCGAGTTGCGTACACTGAAAATATTTATTCGTAAATCCGCTTTTGCTTATTCCGTAGACATTGATTTTGTACATAGAAAAAATGTCCCGTAAATTGTATGAAACATGCTTGTCATTTGATAAAATACTATTATTATGCCAATAACATAGTGGTAAAATACTATTATGTACAATAACAATAACAAAATGTATTTCGTGTATCACAATAACAAAATGTAGGTTTCCGTCAATCATTGCTTTTCTTCTATCGTATTTATACATGTTGGTGTTGCTGTAGAGGAGGGTGGTTTATCCCGAAATAGAAATAAAAGCGCTGACGAAAGTTTTAACTTCTTACTTATTAATCAAGTAACTTCTCACGAGTCGTCATAGTGAGGGCAACCATGGATTCAATAACAGCTCATCCCAAAGGTTCAGGACCAAACATCATGTCACATTTAAAACATTGAACATCTCCTCGTGGTTGAGCTTTTCTATTTCCAAATTACATTTTCAGTCGATATAGCAGTTCTGTCAAACATTCATGCAACCACCAGAGAGACGGTTATCTTTTATTCCTAACAAAATATTTATTCGTAATTCTTTGTATTGTTTTCATACAATGCAAGAAAGTTCTTTCTATGTCAATAAGAGCTTCGTACTTTTTAAAGTTACGCGTGTGGCATTGAATACAAAGGATGCTTCGTAAATAGTACAAATCAGTTTCATTGCAGAAAGAAACGGATAGTTCGTTGCTTCTTCCTTCGATTTTGTAATAGAAATGAAATTTTATTTCCAGCGTATGCTTCGGTTCCAGGAGACATATTTTACATTAATTTCGTTGTTTACGTTTCTTGATTCATGTCAAAGATAAACTACGTCTCGTGTAAAATTCATTATTTCTAAGCATGTATGTGCACGTTTCGATAGTGCTATGGTCAATAACGGCCCAGCCAAATCCTCACGATCATCACAAAAAGGGAAGAACGGTTAGTTGGACTTCCGTTGCTACTAGAGACCGAATATTTTTTGTATCTCCACGGTTATTGAGAAAAATATGTTTTGTTTGCGGGAGGATATATAGAATCCAAATTAAAGTGATGCGATCGTTATAAAATAAAAAATAAAAAGAGGGTCTTAGTTAATCGCGAACAATGATTTATTTTTTGATCTGTTATGTTTTAGTAAAAACATTAACATTATATTTTATTAATTTAACTTCGTCTTGCAAGGGTTTAGGTTAAAACCAAACAATTTGAAAGAAACATTTAATTTACAGTGTTATCTAATGCACGTAAAGAACATGCTAGATTTGACATTAATATATGGGATTTTTTATTTAAATTTGAGCCAAATACAGATGAAATCAGGTCTGTTGTAAGGAAGATTGTAAACAAACGTTGTTAACGCTTGCTTTGGCTTGCAATAAAACATAGGGATTTTGGACACGTCTGTTAATATTCATTATTTTTTTCAGTGCAAAGATTATCTTGGTTTTCTGCTCAGTAAGCGAAAACTAGTACCACTTGGCAACCGAACCCACGTTTATCACTACCGACGAATACGAGCGACAACGGTTCACTTTGGACAAGTTAAAGCTAAAGAGATGGTTCACTCAGCCTGTTACCGCATGTCACCGTATTCGACGCAATTAACTCATCATGTGCAATGATCATTTTTTTTTATTATATCATAGAAACATAAAATTAATCTGTTCTGAGAAATGTGAAACAAAAAATAACAGGTTGATTTGTCTCATTATAAAAGTAAATGTTGTAAGAAACAATTTAAAACCATCATTTAAACAATTTTAATAGTCATTTGAACTTATCAAATGTGACATATTATCTTTTTATTGAAGTTTTGTCTACGATAGTTTGAACGTTCTATTCTGTTTTCCAGAATAAAATTCCAGGGTGAGATTCGAACTCGTGACTTTGGCTTGAGAGGTATGAGTGTTAACCACTACGTCAGGGTCACCCCCCCATTGATTTTATGCAATTAACTATTGTAAATCACAGATATGTAAGGTTATGTTGCATAATTTCGTTAAGCAGAGAAAATTTACTAAAATACAGTATTTTCCTCTAACAGATTGGTCTAGGACATTGAGCCCCTATTGGTTTGGTGATGGCAAGTACATGGTGCACTGGCAAGCAGCCGTTGGAGGATCGGAATATGTATGATCGAATTGGCAGCCATCTCTACACAGAAAAAATAATGCATTTTAACAGACGCGTAAAATTTCCCCTCGTTCAATTCCAAGCCAAAGGAGGCGTAAACAACGAAATTGTTTGCAATTTTTCATGCGCCATACAACAATGATTGCAATCTTTTATACAACAGGCTAGATTCAGGCATTATCTGGCTAAAATTTACATGAAATATACCATTATTTTCTGCCATATCTAGAATTCCCATTATGTGCATTAGATAACGCCGAAAATTCAATGTTTCTTTTTATCTGTTTACGCCTCCTTTGGCTTGGAGTTAAACGAGTGGAAATTTTACGCGCCTGTTAAAATTCAATATTTTTTTCTGTGTATATTATTCCAATGTGCAAGTATAAAGCAAGGCAACGGTAAGAAAAGCATGTCAAATAGAAATTTTTCCACCCCTTCACGCAACACTATATTGAAACAAATGAAACGCTAATATCTCAATTAAATTAAATATAATAATTAAATACTTTGGAAATCGCCAAATCAACCGAGTATGATGTGCTCAAACGTTTCAGGGAGCGAAAGAGCGTAGATCGAATGCCTCAAGGTAAGCGTCGTAGTGGAATATATGACCGCAAGCTGAACCAGAAGGTGTTTAGAACCATCAGAGCAAACCCTGGACTATCAGATAATGAAATCGCACAAAAAAACGCTGCTGCTCGCGGTACCGTTCAAAAATTCGTTTGCGAGCAGGATATTGTTCTTATCGAGTCAGCAAGCAATCAAACAGAACGTTGAAGCAAAGTTTCGTCACCAAACCTCGAGTTCGGAAATTCTACCAGCAGGTTTTGACGAAGTACCAAGGATGTCTGCTCATCGACGATGAAACCTACGTCAAATTGGATTTCGGACAGCTTACTGGCCAAAAATTCTACATAGCGACGGCACAAGGAGATGTTCCTGCGAAGTTTAAGTTTGCCTTTATGAACAAATTTGCCAAAAAACTGATGATTTGGCAAGGGATATGCAGCTGCGGAGCAAAGACCAAAGTGTTCGTGACAAATAAGACGATGGACTTGAAGCTGTACAAGGAAGAATGCCTCAAAAACCACGTACTACCTGTCATTAAAGCCCATAAAGGTCCCGTGAAGTTTTGGCCGGATTTGGCGAGTTGCCACTACAGCCGGGAAGTCATCCAGTGGTACCGCGATAATAAAGTAGATTTCGCAGATAAATACATACATCCACCCAACTGCCCGCAGTTCCGGCCCATCGAGAGATTTTGGGCAGTAATGAAGCGGTAGCTTAAGAAAAGTGGAAAAACGGCTCGGGACGCGACTCAGATGATTAAAATGTGGAACAAATTTGCCAAGGAAGTTGACTCCCGAGGTATGCAGCCTTTGACGGGAGGAATAAAGAATAAAGTGCGAATTTTCATTAGGAATGAAGAGAAATGATTTGTATTGATATTTTTTCCTTAAAGTACAGTGAATTACCTTTTTTTTGATGTATTAAACTTATTTGAACTTCAATCCGTTACCGAGATACAGATGATTTTATTGTTCCGGATTCTAAATGGACATAGCTTTAATCGATTGTTTCAATCGATCACTGTCGCCTCTTTTTCAAAACAGGCTCTTTAAAATAATAGCATTCATTGCACATTGCAACTCAGTCCTACGGCACCTATGCGTACAATCCTATTGGGCTGTCCCTTGTAGTTGTTTTTCTAAGTTTGACACATTAATGATTTATTTCCATGCAGGAAAATCTACTTTACTACCACGTAGGGGGTTGTCATTTATAAGAAAGAAGCTTCTTAATTTTAGCTTTGGTCAACGGTTAGTTGATTTTTTGTTCATATTACTTCAAACCAAATGAGCACCGCTTTCAAAGCAAAGGGTCGAATCACCTCCACCTCAAAACATCCTTCCGAGATATTATCGAAAACAACCCTTCACTTCTACCGCCGTCCATTGATGAGTTAATTAACAACTTTAAATTAGAAAATTCTTCCACAGAAATCATTCATTATCTCAATGTTTCCAGCTTACGGACACCAGGAAAATTTGGTTAACCAACATCGGGGGAAAGATCTCACACCCACGATTCTATAGGCAGTCGGTTAGTTCTTCGGATGACAGTGTCCATGGGATAAACCTCTAGAAAAATAAAATCGGATCACATTTCAAAGCCATCCCATTTGCTGACACAGTAGACTGTTGCCAGGCAGTCCGGCAAATTTGCAAGTCGAAAATTAAATAAGGCAGATGGATGACCCGCAGCGACTATCTAAGCCCCACTCCAAATTCGATTCTCTTCCTTCTTCTTCCGTAAAGTTAGGCACGTTCGTATTAGCCCAGTGGGGGTTCTTCTGAAAGCACATTAACCTTCAATACTTAGCATTTTCTCGCTTGATTTTCGTTCGTTTCAGTTGCTTCGTCGTCAGTCTTGTTCAGTTGACAGTTCTCTCAACATGGATAATGGTTTCTATCTCCATTATCTTCGAAAGGTTTTTTTTTACCCTTGAATGGAAGCAGGGCCATATCACGGTAGAAGCAAGAAGCCCAATGCTTGTTTTCTGGGAAAACAAGACTTCTATTGAAAATTGGCCCACTGAATGGTTGTTGATGAGGTTTGAGCCTTGTTTTGAATTATTTTATCTTTTACAACAAGCCTAGCTACCAGTTAGTGCCTTGACAATCGAAGCAACTATAGGTTTCTTTATTCAACTATCTGAGACTTATTAAAACAGTTGAGTGATTACCACAATTAGCCGCCATGTTGACGACCAGTATTCGAATCTCGATGACGGCTCTTGATTGTTTTTTTCCCCTCACGTGTACCATCATCGGACTCCAAACTCAACTCAACTTATACACTGCACCACCTCACGCACACATTATTTTTTTTTTTGATTTTTTTTATGTATTGCATTTTTTCCACAGCCAAAGTTGCATTTTTTCTCCAAGTCACGATCCATAGCGAAAAATGAAACAAAATCATGCGAAATCACTTGCACATTTTTATTTTGAGTGTATTTGGCATACCGTTTCATCTTAAGGTATAAACAACCGTCATTATTTGTCAAAGCTGTGTCATCATCATTATCCGAATTTTAAAGCATTTTTTTTCCGATGATCAAATTACTGTTTATGAAAATGTTTTCAGTAGTGTTGCGAAGAATTGATAGTAGTTCTGATCACTCAAAAGATAAAATCGTGGCAAAAAATGCGCCATGCCAACGTTGCAATCATTGCATGATTCGGGAAGGGAAATTTTGCTCATCTTGATCCACAAAGCGTTTTATGAACTAAACGAAGCCATGCAGCTTAAACCTAAGGTCAAGCTCATCACAGCCATATTATTTTGCAAAATCCAGATCGACCGCAACATTAAGGCTTCCCACCCCACTGCCAAGTTTGATTACTTTTTCAAAGTTGTTCGAGCTCACACCATTGCCGTTCTGTCTTTCAAATCCAAAAGAAGCGGGTTCTGTATTTGTGCCCGAAATTGTTGAGCTTGCTACAGTAATAATAGCAGAGGGTTAATTAGAACTGCCTGTGGTTCTTGCGCCACCGGTTTTTTGCATAACACCAATCAAACTTTGGGGATTCGGTAAAAAAGTGATGATAATATACATTTTTCATCACCTCAGCCTCAGATAATGTTCCAACATTATGAACGGTTTTCGATAGAAGTCAAGCACAACTTATCTTGACATGCGAACTATGAGTTACGAATGCTTTTTTCTACTCGTTGCTCTGGGGTGTGCTTATCAATTAATTGTCAAGCTGTCAATTACAATAATCAGCTCATAAATTTCCTATGGTGCGACCAAAACGGTTGTGATTGAAATTTATTCCGAGTTGTATTGTGTTTAATTACCGATAAAGAGTGAATAAAAAATCAACTGTTCATTTTCAACACATTCGCACATTCGTCTGAGAATTAGCTTTTTTTTTGTAAACTTTCCTAATATCTGGGTTATCTTTTGAACAGTTGCTCAAACGTTACTCCTGTAGGCCATAATTTCAGAAAACCCGTGAAATAGGTTAACTCTTATTCAGCTATAATGAATCATACTAAAATACTAGAATGCAGATAACTTTTTTTTTTATTTTTCAATTGAAGTTCGAACAAAATCTGTAAAATTATGACGACTTAGATGTAACAAAATAACTTTAATTTTATATAGAGGCCATTTCGGAGTGTTCTTGAATTTGCATTATAAGAAAAAGTTTGGTTTAAATTTACACGTATCGAATTTCTTAGTAAATTTAAAACTTACTATAATCAGTAGTTCATAATTAGAAAAAGGCTGATTTGCTGACTTATTTTGCACAAAATCAATAGAACGTGACATTTCGAATCCTCATTTCATTGCATAATTTCATGATATTTGTTGCTTCGTTGTCAACTCGTGTTGTTTGGTTTCAAGGGTGAATTTATTTTCATTCTCACACTTATATCTTTATATATTGAAACTACTCATTGTATGGAAAGAAAACAATCATTTACTCCCCACAACATTATGAATTTCACTGTATTGAGTACAGCCACAAAATATTGTTTTCAGAAGTTCCTTCAAACACACTTTACTTATGTTCGCTTTACTTAGTTGTACGTTGCATACAACATAGCAACTGCAGTTATAGTTATTTTGACAAAAGGTTGCTCAAGTGTATTGAGGACAAGTAATTTACAAGCAGAATTCTGTGGAAAAATAACAACTTGGCGTGTACGTCATTGATTAGAATTATGAATGTTAACTTTGAAATTATACAATAACTGTTAAAATTTCAATTGAAGGCGCGAAATAATCTTCTAGTTGCTTCAACTTAATAAAGGAGTACAGCCAAAGGGGCTTTGGATCTATCCCGGATTGTCTTGTCTTAATCAATGCTTGCTTAAGACCAGTTTGGCCATATTTTCCATCAAATATAATGGTCTCTATGATTGTGACTTGAATGGCAACCAATTTAAAGATAGCTTTAACTTTGATAATCTTCATCACTTTAAAAAGTGCTCTAGAACCGCTACCAAGCCACTAGATGGCACTAATAAGTAAGGAATTCTCAGAATTTTTTAACCAGAGAACCGATGAGCTAAATGGATGAAATCTTCTGTAAGTACCATCTGATGCGGGTTAATTCCTCCGGTAGTGCCTGTAAGCAAATTTTTTAAATTTCTGTACCTCAAAAAGTCGATGAGTAAGAAGGTTGATATCTTGCCAAAAGTTCTTTTAATGATAAAGGGCTACCTAATGCACCTAGTCAGCATTATTCAAAATTTATGTCAGGTATCTTCATCAGTGCGACCAACTTTTAGATCTATTGTGATATATCCCCCTTTTTTTGCTTTAGATATTGTCAGCATGGCGCGTGATGCTAGAAGCAATCGCTAATGTTCGACTTAAAGCGTTGTCCCACGGCGCTATAACACAACGAATAAAGTGTACTACCGTACTGGGGTTTGTTCTCAGGTTCTCAGTGAGTTCTAGTAGCCCTTTGCTGAAGAACTTAAATCTTTTGTTGGAGATTGCCGGGCAGTGGCATAATAAGTGTTCCGAGTCTTCTCTATCCATGTCACAAAATTGACATGAATCATCTTGAATTTTTCCTATCAGCTTCAAGTGATATTGGCTCGGACAGTGACCAGTAACAAGGCCTGTATATAAGTTTAAATCTTTTTTGGTGAGATCAAGTAATTTGAGAGTCATTGAAATGTTTGGAGTGATGAACCACTTTGATTGCCTAGCTATAAAAGTGTTGTTCCAGTTTGCCTCTATTTTCAAGCATTCCCAGGCATTCATCTCCATTCTAAGTGAAGAAGCAGCTAAACCCTAAAAAGGTTCAGGTCCTATGAACTGATGAGACGATCTGAGTCTTACTAGTTCATCAGCTCTCTCGTTTCCATTAATTCCACAATGGCCAGGAACCCAGTACAAATT
Organism: Aedes koreicus; assembly: GCA_024533555.2. Classification (NCBI taxonomy): domain Eukaryota; kingdom Metazoa; phylum Arthropoda; class Insecta; order Diptera; family Culicidae; genus Aedes; species Aedes koreicus. Next base: position 440,355 of record JAHHFK020003223.1, on the reverse strand, counting down.
GACTTGATTACTACAAGACAACTTTTGGAGTGATTGAACACATTCCCAAACATGCTTGGAATTGCATGTTGCTGACTTTAAAACATTTCGAGCTGATTGACTGTTCGACATAATGCATATATTTGAATAACTATAGTTTCTGCGTAAGCATATAACAAAACATTCCAGAATTGCTTGAATTTCAGCTTGGCATACAGTTGGCCACTTACCCATTGAAATTGATATTTTAATCCCTGTGCTAGTTACACCTGCTCCCACTAGATTGTTCATTATTAAACCGTCTGTATAGAATACAATCGATCCTTGACGGAGGTTTACCTCACCTCTTTCCCACGAATCACGCCCAGGATCTATAACTTGATACGAACAGTCAAAGTTGTATTTTTTCTCCATCCAATCTTCGTTGTTCATAACTAAAGAATTAAATCTAACAATTTTTAGAATGCTAAGATGTCCTATTAGATCACCTTCAAAAAGTTTCACAAACCTTCTGATCCTTAGAGCGCTCTTTTCTGCTTCCAATTGTATGTATTGATGCAATGGTAGCATGAAAAGCAATGCATCCAGTGCTTTTGTTGGTGTACTTCTCATTGCACCAGTAATTGAACTAGTTTCTAGCCTTTGAAGTTTTTCTAACCTTCTCTGTAGAACCGTTTTTTTTTTAGTTTTTGGCCACAAGACCAATGCAGCATAGGTAATCTTGGGTTTCACAATTTTCCGAATAAATCCAATGGATCATTTTTGGTTTTAGTCCCGATTGGTTACCAAATGTTTTTTTAGCTATCCATCGAGCATTTGTCACTCTGTTGATTGTCTGCTCTAAATGAAAGTTGCAGGTTAGTTTACTGTCAAACCCGTAACGCTGATAGATCTCCTTTTCGTGGTGCGTTACGGGGTATCAGATCTACCTCCTAGTCCTTTTTACATTTTATGTCTTGTGAAAAGCGCCAATTCTCGGATTCTCCCACCGAGGATGAACTTGGAATAGGGAAAACATAGTTAGTCTTCAGTTATCTATATTCTCATTTCCTATTTGATGTTCTATAGTTTGAAGTGGAAAGAACTAGGGTTCTGATGCATGGTCATTGTTTGTTTTGTTTGCAATGAATCCGGTTTTGACGGATAAAGGGGCGCGCCTTTGAAGAGTGCTCTCACTCACAAAGGGTTTAAATAGCGGAAACTTCCATAAAAACTCGATTCATAGCCAACAAAACAAACAATGACAACTGCAACAACAACGAATACTTCATCATTTCTCAGTAGTGATGAAGTAGCTCGACATGTACTAAACAAAGGGTACGGGATATACTACAATAGATCAAATTACTGGTCGCAGTGGTTTATGTCCCGAACAGAGAAAAAAAAAAGTTCCGTGTAAATGGCACAATAGTAGTTTTAGAAGGATTTATGTTCAAGCCTTCCCTATCACACCACGATGAGACATAATTTAGAGCACTTTGCATTCTGTTAGAGATGGCACAGTCATATTAACCTCATGTGAGTTACCAACAATTGTTGAGCATTTGTATCTACAGATGCTAATGATCTTGAAGATTGAGCTCTCCGAAAAACGGAATGGTCCAGTTTCAAACTGGCTGAAGTGCTGAAGATACCGAAGACAACAGTTTTTCGAATCTTCAAAACAATCAAGGAAACCTTGAGTGTAGAAAGGAATCAGCGGACCTTCGAAAAAACTGGAACCAGGAATTGTCAGCTGCGCAGCAAGGTTTTTAGGTGAATTAGAGCGAACCCCGGTGTTTAGATCTGAGATGTGGTCAGAAGGTACAAGGCCAACTTTCAAACGGTGCGGAATATCCTTGCCAGTGAAAGATAAAAGTCGTACAAAGCCAGTAAACATCCGAACCGACACATGCAGCAAAGTTCCATGGCCAAAAAGCGTACGACCGTGTTTCGATTAAACACAAGGGCTGCACTTTGATCGATGACGAAATATACATCAAACTCGATTTTAAGCAGCTTCCCGGTCAATCGTTTTACATCGTGCCTGGACGTAAGGATGTGCTGGGAAAATTCAAGTTCATTTTTGCCGATAAGTTCGCGAATAAGGCCATGATTTAGCAAGCGATTTGCAGCTGTGGCCTGAAAACGGAACTATTTAGTCACATCCTCCATGATGACATCCCAAGTTTACATTGAAGAATGCTTGAAAAAGGGTGTATTGCTGTTCATCCGCAAGCATTGGGGCAAAGTCATCTTTTGGCCCGATTTGGCCAACTGCCACTACTCCCAGGTGGTTCTGGAGTGGTAAGCTGCCAACAAGATCGATTATATACCCAACTTAATGAATCTTCCGAATTACCCGGAATTTCGACCAATCGAAAAATACTGGGCAATTTCAGGCAGCGTCTTCGACGAATCGGCGGGGCAGTCAAGGATATCCAACAAATACGGGAAAAATGGAAGAAATGTGCTGACTCTATGTCCGTTTCCACTATGCGGGGCTGATGGGCTCCATCACGAGGAAGATTCGAGATTACGTTTGAACTGGAGAAATGCAACCATCTCAACCAAGTTTTAATAAAAGTACTGTAAAGCAACCATCAATGGACTTTTGAACTTATTGAATCACGAATTACCAGGTCTTTTTGTGCGTACCAATTTACTTTTAATCAACCTTTGGTGAGCTGTTTTTTTATTGTCCGTTTCGCTAGAACTTGATAAATCAAATACATAATTAAGATTTAGCAGTGTAACTTAAAATGTTTGAATAAACATTTTTAACCAGCAATCAATTCAGTATAGACGTATTTGAATGCTGCTCGCAATTTTCGAGCTACTACCTGAGTGAGTCGATTCTACTCAGTTTTGTCCCATGTATGGAGTTTTCAAAAAATAATTAAGTGAAAAATGTCAAAGTCAGTGAAACTTACTCAGCGTGTTGGCATTCAACAAAAAAATAAAAACTGATTATGATGACATTCTGAGGGGAGGTTTATGATCATGAAAATATTCTTTTTCGCTTGTGTCGTATAATCAAGCTCGATCAATTGCTTAGCAGGTAATATTGGTGTTTCTGACCAGTGGAATAGAATTCAAAAATAATGTTAATGGAGAAGCACTACTTCGGCAATGGACCAATTTCCGACAATTCTTCACTATTTCTCAGCAGTATTTCAATCAAACGCCTTGTTCTGTCGAGCATGTATATAGCCTTACATGCGCAAATTAGGATTGAACACAGCTAAACAATAGCGAAAATTTGACCAGGATTGGTTTTCTGCCAAAGCACAATATGGTGTCATTGAAAAGTTCACTTTCGCCATAGTTATTACCATGTGTAATATTTGAATGGCATGTGCAGTTTCAGTATCATATCAAATGTAATCGAATTTAAAAAAGCTGTGTAGGAAGCTATTCAGAAGCAGGAGAGCGAACATTTCAAAATTTGCATCAGCCTTATTGTACATATTGTCCGCTGCTGGAACAGTTCTGCCGATCTTGCGGAAATTTTAATATCTTCTTAATTCGATATTCGTTTCGATTTAATATCTGCCTTATAGTTTAAAACGTCTAATTAGTTTGTTAGGTTCAGTAATTTAGTTTTCTACAAAACCAAAATGATGTGTAAATAGTCAAAATAAGAACGCAGAAAACCCAAACCTATACTGTACCTGTACAAACTGAGCCTGTACAAATAAACAACTGATGAAAAAAAGAAACCCAAACCTATAGGATGAAAAGAAATTGAGGTGAGGTGGAGGAAATGATTTTTTTTCCGAATGAATAAATTGTTTCAAATTAGCAGTGCTTTTTGCACATTGCCTCCAGCTCGGCGATGGCACCGGAAGATCTTGGCTCTTATATTCTGAGACAATATTAGTGTTTCTCAACTTCCAATTCCTTAGTGGAACAACAGTTATAAAAAAAACTTCCTATTTTGTTGTGTGCGAACGTTCTTGGATCCATTTCGGCACAAACGATGTGTTTCATTGTTCCAGTTATATGTGAAACTGCCAGAGTATGATGACAGTGACCAATCTGCCCATAGCCAATATTGGTAGTGCAGGACCGAGCGGAAAAAAAACAATATAGCTGGGTTCGTTCCTTTGCTTTTGGCTCGGTATTAACCTGACATCCCTCTGGCATATCCTTGGTACATGTAAACCATACGGACGACAACTTTTATGTGGAGTTCAACACAGCCGGAAGCTGTAAAAGTGAACGTTTCGGTTTCCCACCGTAAACAGCAAGACTGACGACCGTACCAAAGACCTAGGCAGTATGTAGTGGGGTATGGAAACGTATCCTTAAATTTGAAAAGGATGGTTTCGATGATTGCGAACCCCGAACGAGCATGCCCTCGGAAATGTTCTTAATGTTCGATGATTGCTCATAGGGGTGTGAAGACAGAGATAACTTCATCGTACCCAGCTGTATTTGGGCAAATACGGATGCCCATCATCATTTTAGAGTACTCGGCATTTTTGGCGGTTGTCATATTTTTTTTATGAAAAAAAAAGAACAAATGAAATGAACATTACGCTTGATTCCAATCACACAAAAAAATCTATTATAGCCTATAAGTTATGATCTTTTCACTATAAAGATGACAACGTGAAACGACGAGTTGCAGAATGGATCGTAGAGTTATACTCGCTTTCATGTCACATCACCATTACTGGTTTGCGTGCGTGTTTATCTTAAGTGCTCCTCTGTCTATTGCCCGCCAGCAGCAGTCGTACAGCTTTAGATGTTTCAGTATCGGTTCACATGAAGAAAATTGCAAATGGAATTAGGGGTGGGTTCTATCCATTCGAGTTTCATTCTGGGGACTTCTATCTTTGCCCGCCATAAAGCTATTTTCTTGCAGACGACTTTCGGGAATTGTGTGTGGGTGTGTGTGTTTGGGTATCTTTTTATTGCACTCTTCTACGGTTATCCGGTGGATGGGCTTTTTATTGGACCTGTGATTGGATTTTCACACGCTTTGTTGCGATAAATTGGATGGCGTTATTTTCGGTCTCATTGATGGTTTGGCAGTATTGCGCGATGTAATTGGATTAATCATGATGTGGTTATGCTACGTACGTTTTGTACCTTAAGTGATTTTAGATCGGCAGGGTAATAAAACATCAATAAAAATGGAAAAAATAGCAATAAATATATGTGAAATCGCCACTACATTATTGAACACTGTGCCAACGAAAAAATAACAATTCGCACTAGAAAAATATAAAATAGCAATAAAAAATTTATAATTCATTTTCAATAATTCAAAATTGACCGGTAAAACTTTCAAAAAAAGCAATGGCAATTAGTATAAACGCAATAATAAACTGATAGTTTTCCGTCATAATAATAAGTTCTAGCGCTATACATGTGACAAAAGTCTTCAAATCTTTCAAATCTTCCAATTGAAACCAAACAAATCGCAATAAAAAATCCAAAATAAACAAATAAAAAGTAAAATAATTTGTTTGGTTTTGATTGGAAAGCTTTGAAAAATTTAAAGACTTTTGTCACATGTATAGCGCTAAAACTTATTATTATGACGGAAAACTATCAGTTTATTATTGCGTTTATACTAATTGCCATTTCTATTTTTGAAAGTTTTACCGGTCACTTTTGAATTATTGAAAATGAATTATCAATTTCTTGGGGTTGGGGAAGACCCCACAAGGTCTAAGGACTACGATTGGAATCTCGGAACATAGAACTGCAAATCGCTCTGCTTCCCGGGTTGCTATAGGATAGTCAATGACGAGATTCAATCGTCGGATAATCTCGAATAATCTACGACTTCGAATCCGTAGCACTGCAGGAACTTTGCTGGACAGGACAGAAAGTATAGAAAAGCTGGGCACTGGCTTTGTACTGCTGGAAAAAAAAAATGCTTCAACGCGTGATTGGATGGATTCCGATCAATGCGAGAATGCGAAAGCTGAGGATCAAGCGTAGTTTCTTCAATTACAGCATCATCAACGTTACATTGCTCACATGAAGGGAGACCCGGAGACAAAAAAGATGCGTTCTACGCCCAGCTAGAGCAAATGTGTGATGGCTGCCGTGCGGTACATCAAAGTCGTCATTGACGATATGAACACCCAAGTAGTACGGGAGGCAATGTACAGACCGGAAATTGGGCCGAACAGCCTGCATCGAACGATAACGGCAAACTTGTGACCTCATGTGGTTTACTATTCCGAAGTATCTTCTTTCCCCGCAAATACATTTGCAACGCCACTTGGAGAATCAAATCGACCGTGTTATAGTCGACGGTAATTTCTTTTTCTTCTTCCGCAGTGCAAATATAGACTCGGACTACTACTCAGTTGCAGCATGTATGCGCTCAAAACTTTCGACGGCGTACAACACACGTCAAATTCGGACGCCACGACCTAACATTGAGCTACTACGAGCAACCGGAGTTGCCCAGGAATAACACGCAACAGCTAGATGCAGCGGAAGAGCAGCTTAGCACAGCTACTCTTGAAGATGGTTGAAGAACAACCACCATTGGTAGCACTGCAATAGCGGCACTAGGTACATCTGCACCAAACCGCAACAATGACTGGTTTGACAAAAAACGCTAGTAGTTAGTAGAGGAGAAGAATCGTACGAGATGGAATAGTACAGACAGGCACGGAACAGGCAATACTAAATTCTTCATCTAATCTAATCTAATACAAACGCAGCCAGTACGAGACAGCATCCTGGAAATAATTGGGTTAGATGACGCCCAATTATTTATTTTGTCAGTATTGAAGCTTGTAGAACATCAAAGATATGATACAAGCGTCAAAGTGGCCAGGCCTACTGCGTTGCATTAACCGCAAAAGATGATTCTGTAAAATGAGTTGGATTCAAATGAACGAATTTGAACCACAACGCATTTTGTGAATCTACAAGGGAGGAAGGTTGCGTGGACATACCGTACCATATGCTCCGAGGTAAGAATAATAAAATAATATTTAAATAAATAGTGATAAACCGGGTAGTGAAAAAATGGTTATGATAATGATAAAAATGTAAAATCAATATGCAATGTCATACAGAATAATATATAAAGTATAGTGAAGGGATATTATAATGTAAAATGATAAAAATAATTACACATGTCCTCAGATTGTTGTCCTGCTGCAATTGTAGAAGGATTTACGTATCTATTATGAACCTAAAAGTTTAGACAATGTATCATAGCCACGAGAAAATTTTTGAAAATTATTTTACAAAACTTGGAAACTCCATGGATGACCTGAAATTATATATAAAGAATAGTATATCTAAAATGTCGATGTGCTAATCCGATTCCTTGCACCGCTATACTCATTTGTAGTGGATCTCATAGGCATAAATGATGACATCCACTGCTTGGTCACTGATCTTGTCTAATCTAATCCAATACAAACGTAGTAGAACTGAACAGCATTTATTAATACAAAAAAACTAAATAAAATAATATCCCCTGATCCAAATTAATAGAAAAATACCTTATAATACAATGCAATAAAATAGCTATAAAACCAGGAATCTTTTTTCTTGTAACCTTGACGCAGATAAAATTTTATTATTACCATTGTTATTTTTCCAAATAAAAAAAAACAATGATAGGCAATTAATAATAATAGGATGCAGCTATATACCGCTTTGCAGCTCAACCGGTTATCAGATGAATCTATACTGTAATGTTAATGTCATACTATGCAATAAACTGAGGAAAAAACCACCCCCGAGCACCTGACGACGACTACAATTGATGCTGGCTCTTCAACCTGAACTTGAATTCATGTATGTGAAAGCTTGTATGTATCCAATTAATAATATCTATGAATAAATTTGTCAAAAATGGTCAAAAAATGTGTGTGCGATTAAAGTAATTTTCTCCACTGCACAACATCCGTTACGAGAGCTCAATCAATTGTGGTATCAAAAATATAAAAAGTACTTAGCTGAATTCCATTCTGTCCCGTATCCAATCCGAAAAAGTCCGATCGGTCAACAAGCAACGGGCAATACCCATCGCCACCAGCTGAACACTGCACGCGTAACTCCACACAATTTCTCAATAATTGCTAGTTGAGCTAAATCATAGCACATTATAACACACGAGATCACCATTAATTAAATTTATCCAATTAATTTTAACATACTAAAAACAACCGTAAAAATGACAGCGATAAAAAAATACACGTCCAGTCAAAGCCAGAGCCTACTCCGGGTCAGGCGACTCTATATCGAGCTTCAAAACTGCTAATAATTATCGATTCACTCGCGACAAAGCGGAAAACACTCTCAACTAATAAATTATGCCCGAATGTCACAATATTACCACTAATAACCAAAACTAAGCTGATGTAACTCTTCTTTCGGGAGCGGGGGCGAAGCACAAAAAAAAAAAAAAAAACGGGGAAATACTACCGACACTCACACATTTTGATAGAGAATCGATTGTATTCACTACGGCTTTTACAATGCAGGCGGAGATTTTACGATTTCACTGTTAGTTCAAGTTAAATTAAGAATTTTTGTTTGATTTTTTTTTCGCGAAAACGACGCAGCAAAAACAAAATACGTCAGTTTCGAAGCACGGCTTGCTGCGATCTTCGAACAGGCAATACTAAATTCTTCAAAGGAAAAAGTACCAAATGGAAGAAAGAGACCGAAAAGCAATGGAGGCACTGTGCCGTGCTAACGACACACGCAAATTCTACGAGAAGTAGAACAGCTCGCGCAAAAGTCACGTCTCACAAGCCGATATGTGCAAAGACTAGACAAAGACTAGGTAACCTTCTAACAGATGAGTGTGAGGTGATCGAAAGGTGAGAGTAGTACTTTGACGGGCACCTGACGGGCTAGTAGGATTGGGCTTGTTATTAATGCGATAAAAACAAAATACTTGAGGGAAAGAGGCTCACGAAGAGACAATGTTAGCATCCCACCACGAGTTCAGATCGACAGTGATGAAATCAAGGCGGTAAACGAATTAATGTATGTGGGCTCATTGGTGACCGCCGAAAACGAAACCAGCAGAGATGTACAAAGGCGCATTATGGGTGGCTTACATTGGATTCCAATGGACGATTAGATCGAACAAAGTTTGCCGAACTACAAAGTTGACCATCCACAAGGTATTAATTCGACCAGTAGTCCTTTAAGGCCACGAAATATGGACGTTGCTCGTAGTGGACCAACGCGCCTTTGGCGTCTTCAAACGGAACTACTGTGCGCTGAGCATGTTGTAAGAATGTTGGAAGGCATTCCAGTTAAACGGATACTCGATAACGATCCGACGGGCACAAGAAGAAGAAGTGCACAACGATCAAGTAGAAGGAACCCAGTGGACTGCAAGGCTGGCGAAGCGCAGCCATTGATCGAATAGAATGGAGACAACTTCTGAATACAGCAGAGGCTACCCAGTCCTTGGCCTTGATGATAAGCTAAGTAAAACTCACTTGGTCGGACTATTATGTATTTTGAATAACTACAGGGGTGCTTATAAGCAATCATTATGGAAATTCACAAACTATCATCGTGAATTGGTTTTAGGAAAAGCCAATTTTGAGATCATTTGTCTCTAAGGCTCACATGACGATTTTCAAGCTCAGTATTCGAAATAGTTGCCACGTTTTTGTAGGTATTTGATGTTAAAGGTCTTCTGGAATGGGGCAAGTCTAGGAAACATTTCACGACCCTTCCATGGTCTATTTTTTTTAAATAGCAGATTCCCCACAGGTTTTTTGCAACCTACGATTCCGCAAAAGAAATTTTACTAGGAACACAAAATTTTAAACAAACTATTTGCTCAACACTTTAACCCCAAGAGACGGTCTTCATTCACCACAAATTGCATACGATTTCTACTAGGCTTATGTGTGTACAACGCTCCCAAATGTGCAAATGTCAAAAACATTACGGCTTCGGGACACGAACGGTATTTTTTGCGACACAGTTCTCAGCACTCCCAAAGACATGTCAACTCTCTTTCCCACTTATTTTGGTGGCCGTTTTTGATTCAGGAGAACAGCTAAGGTGTGGCCCATTTAGTATTGGAACAAACATTTTTGATTCTTACAGTGACCCTAGTGGTCAGATTTGTAAACTCTGATATCTTATGTATTCCCTATAACAATGACATCTTCAGAAGTTTTTTTTTCGCGGTGCAGTTCGAACTTGTTCCAGAGAAATACAAAATGGAAGGAGAAAGAAGAATAATAATTGTGCGCAATAATTTGGAAAACCCTTCGTGGTCTGGGCCAAAACTTGCTAAAGTGTTGGGTTTTCCCCGAAATACTGTGTGGCGTGTTTTGAAAAAGTACAGAGAAACCTTGTCGACTGATCGCAAGCCTCAAAGCAAGCGTCGGGCGGGTACTGTCAACCGTCAACTGCAGAACAAAGTCATCAAGAACATTAAGGCAAACCCCAACATCTCAGACCGCGATTTGGCCAAAAAGTTTCGCGCCGCACGCTGTACCGTGCAACGGATTCGTCTCCGGGAAGGCTTCAAATCATACCTGCCTGTAGACAACCCAATACGGATCAAAAGCAGAACAATGTGGCCAGAATCCGTGCCAGAAAACTATATGATCAAGTGTTGACAAAATTCAATGGCTCTCTCCTCATGGCCGATTTCAAACAGCTACCAGGACAGAAATTTTACTTGGCTACGGTTCGGGGAGATGTTCCTGCCAAATTCAAGTTTGAGTTTGCAGATAAATTTGCACGTAAATACATGATTTGGCAAGGCTTCTGTAGCTGCGGTGGAAGACCAAGGTTTCCATCACTGATATTCAGAGCTGTACAGAACGGAATGTCTTCAAAAGCAAATATTGCCATTCGTCCGATCCCATAATGAACTTGTCATGTTTTGGCTACATCTTGCAAGTTGTCATTACAGTAAAACAGTGCTACAGTGGTATGAAACCAGCGGGATTCAGTTTATACCGAAAGAACTCAACCCACCAAACTGTCCCCAGCTCAGACCGATAGAGAGATTTTGGGCTATTATGAAGAGGAAGATGAAGTTGAATGGCAGTGTCGTCAAAGCATCAATAAATTGAGAACCAAGTGGAATAAGATTGCCTAAACGATGGATGAGAATAATGTGCGCCGGTTGTTGAAACGTATTCCGGGAAATGTCGGCAAATTTCTTCGAAATCGAGATGATTTTTTTTTTTTGTATTTTCTCTCTAAAGTTCATAGAAAGTCGAACATTTTAGTTAAACCAGTATACTATTTTGTTTATGAACATCCGAAATATGCGCAATAGTCTATGTTCCAATTCTAACTGGACCACACCTTACCGCTACCAACTCACTTCGTCTTGAAGCGGGTTTATTTGGTAACGGCTTTGGTTCGTTCGGAAACGGTGTGTTTGGCTAGTTCTCTCGGCTTGATCTAAGCCAGTCGGGAAGCTTCACCTTCAATCCGCTAAATAATTCTTATTCCTATAAGGAAACGCCAGTATCGGGATGAACCTGTTTCAGCTCCCAGTAGATGTGCTGCTGTACGTTTTCTTCGTCCGAACCTTGCCGACCTTGTTCGGCGCTACTGGAACTGCTTGTCTTTTTGCTGGTGGAGCCATTGTCATGACGCTACAAACGAACGGCATACGATGCGCATGGCACGAAAGTCAAACGAAGAATGAACCGAAAATCGGGCCGAATTTTTTTTCCTCTTTCTGTGCTAGCATCGAAAGCTCCACCTCCATGTCATTTTATCCGTACATAATTGGATACTAGCAATAATGGTATCTCGTGCAAATTTCCTCATTCAACCGTGTGATTCTGGTGGAGAAACATATAGTCGTTGACGTTTTCATTGGAAATGTCTGGCCCTGAAAAGAGGTGGAACAAGCAAATTTGCACACGCAACGTTCTGGTCTGGTGTTTTGGATTCTGCGGGTATGCCAAATGGATTGGCCGAGGCACACCGGTTTACGCGGCAATGGTGTTGGAGTAGCTGGCGGCGGAAGTTTTGGACCTCGCCGGCTGAATCCGTGTCATTCCGTGCTACTTGCAGCTGGCCAACCAGAACGATAAAGAGTCTCGTAAGTACTTGTGACGATCTCTCAGGGTGACGTCCTACTGAATATTCACGCGGTGCTTTTACCGATGAAAACCCAGAAGAAGCTAAAAGAGCAATAACAGCAGTAGGGAGAGAAATTTGAATCCCGATTCAAATCGATCGTGCAATGACTGAGTTATTTACTTTCAAAATCTAATTATAGTTTGCGACGCTAAAACTTTTCGTACTCGCAACTTGAACTCCAGTATTGAAAACACTACGCCAAAACTCGGTCGAGAGTGGTTCATCCAAATTTCAAATTCCCGGTATTTTTTTATTTTAGTGTATATACCCAGCACAAGCATGCAGCCATTTCTGATAATGCACCAGTCAAGAGGAACTTAATTAACTGACTTAGATTGTGTCCTTTTCCAATATCGTATTTGCTTCACCGATCGAAAGTCGTATAGCTGACGTCTGGCACTGTATTATCGATCTACAACCTTGCATCGCCACCTCGCACATGTGAGGGCAAAAATCTAAGAAACTAACCATTCTGGATTTTTGACAGAAAAAAAAACCTGAGTCCAGCCATAAAGTTTCCAGCTTTTGATTCCAGTATGTTCTCAAGGTATTCCTTCTTCCGATTCTATTTTTCATTTCTGAGAGATTTCATATCCTGAATCATCATAACACAATGATATGATAAAAAAATCTGCATCAGATAACTTCAAGTGTTTACGATTGAATTTTTCAAGTACGGTGATTCAAATTTTGAATAAAAACCAAAAATGAAACCCGTCAAACTAGCTATACAACTTTATCACATCGATTAGTCCATTGATGAATTTATTGCCGCAACGTTCGGCGATCGTATTCAGCCGTCGCAATAAAATAATCATTCAATTCTAAATTGTTAAACATCTTATCGGGAGCAATTCAATGCACAAGATAACAAAGCAATTTTCGCCCGATTTGCTCTTCATACGTAGTTAGCTCCGAACAGTCCGTATATCAAGATGCGTCTCACTATTTCGTGTCTGGTTGTCCTAATCGTTGCCGGTCTCAGCAAAAGTTTCGACATCCGTGAACCGGAGCAGAAAGATTGGTATCAGCATGCGACTTTCTATCAAATCTACCCGCGATCATTCATGGATAGTGATGGCGATGGGATTGGAGATTTACCGGGAATCACCTCAAAAATGAAGTACCTAGCGGATATCGGGATCGATGCAACCTGGTTGAGTCCACCGTTCAAATCACCACTGAGGGATTTCGGTTACGACGTGTCCGATTTCTACGACATTCAACCGGAATATGGCACGCTGGAACAATTTGATGAGCTGGTGAAAGAAGCCCATGCAAATGGTATCAAACTGATGTTGGACTTTATCCCGAATCATTCGAGTGATGAACATGAATGGTTTGTTAAGTCGGCGGCAGGAGATGAAAAATACAAGGAATATTACGTTTGGCATAAGGGAGTGTTAAATCAGGCAACAAATAAATATGATCCACCAAACAACTGGATTTCGGTGTTTGGTGGACCAGCCTGGGAGTACCATGAAGGCCGCCAGGAGTACTACCTACATCAGTTTACGGACAAGCAACCAGATCTGAACTACCGCAATCCTGCGGTGCTGGATGAGATGACCGAGATGTTGTTTTTCTGGTTGGACCGTGGAGTCGATGGATTCCGATTAGATGCCATCAATCATATGTTTGAAGATTTAGAATTCCGCGATGAACCACTATCTGGTTGGGGTGTGCCGGGAACATACGATTTTCTGAATCACATCTACACCAAAGATGTTGAAGATGTATACGGTGTGGTATATGGATGGCGTGACTTGATGGACGCCTACTCCAAGGAGCATGGACGAACGATTATACTGATGACGGAAGCGTATTCTACGATCGAAGGCACGATGCTTTATTATGAAAATGCTAACCGTACTCGTCATGGGGCACATATGCCGTTTAACTTCCAGTTGATATATGATTTTAAGAATGATCAAAATGCTGTTGGCTTGAAGGCTTCGATCGATTGGTGGATGAATCATATGCCGGCTAGACATACACCAAGCTGGGTTTGTGGATCTCATGATCATTCCCGGTTTGCCTCTCGGGTCAGCGAGGAGCGTGTGGATCAGGTGATGACACTGCTGCACACTTTACCGGGAACCAGTATCACATACTATGTAAGTAAATTGTAAACCTCTTGTTATGCATAAAACTAGATTTGATTATATTTTCAAGGGTGAAGAAATCGGCATGCTGGACTACAAGGAGGCTGAGCTGTACGATAGTCGTGATCCGAATCGTACTCCTATGCAGTGGGATGCTACAACTAGTGCAGGGTTCAGTACCAACTCCAGCACATGGTTAAAAGTACATCCAGAATACCCCACTCGGAACGTTGAGCTACAGCAGAAGACAGAGAATAGCACCTTTCATTATTTCCATTCTTTGACCAAGTTGCGACGGCACGTAACAATGAGAAATGGTGACTATCTGCACCGAACCGTCGGAAGCCATGTCTACGCTTTATTGAGAGAACTTCGAGGTCAAGATTCGTTCCTGACTATTCTCAACATGGCTGGAGAGAAGTACGAAGCAGACTTAGGAGACTTTGTCAACCTCCCGGACAGGATGATCGTTGAAGTAGCACAACCAAAGTCTGCATTAAAAGCTGGGTATGTTTTGTGAGCTAATATTTGAAGATACATATTTTCAACTGCTTATTTTGAATTTCAGTGATGAAGTAGGTATCAGCAAAATAACTCTAGGCCCCTACGATTCTGTTGTTCTGAGATCTGTTTCCTCTGCTACCTCTTTTTCGCTTTCGTTGGTTGCTGTGATTGTTGTTATCGTTAATTACCTTTTAGTATAAGAAGATTAATAGCCACTACCTATTAATTTGATAGCCAGGCCATAAATAAGGAATAAATTGTTTTGAGTCGAGCTTTTAGTAGTTGACAAATTTACGAACATTTCTTTACATTCAATGCGGTAGAGAGCAATGTCACCATTTCCTTTTATTGACAGGAATCAAGCGATAAAAAGGGTTTCCCTCGCAGAATCATTAATCATATTTATGCTCATACATCTAACCCATCCTTCAACCGACTGTTGTAAGCATACTACCAGCCCTGGTGACACGTTTCGATCAAAGCCAGGACCCCGATCAATCATATGGATTTATTCACCATCCGCAGGCACGGCTTTCTTAACTCGT
Source organism: Aedes koreicus (assembly GCA_024533555.2). NCBI lineage: Eukaryota > Metazoa > Arthropoda > Insecta > Diptera > Culicidae > Aedes > Aedes koreicus. Next base: position 425,153 of record JAHHFK020003223.1, on the reverse strand, counting down.
GTCAATTCCTTTCTTTTGAAGTGATGTAGGATGACACACACCTTCTCTAGCATCATTCTACATCAGCCGCATTGAAATATTTATTGCCTGTAGGTTATTCAAGAAGCACTTTGCCCTATCCAGAGTTATGCATAAATGTATACATCGTTGGGAAACGAATCCAATCGTTTTGAATTTAAATCTAGGTCAGACAAGGAAAGATTTCTGAACTTCCTCTTCTGCTGTTGCTGCTGCTGCTGCATTGTATTGACGGGTGGGCTCTGTCAATCAACTCTGAGCTTTCAATGAAAAAATAAACGTCTCCGGAATAGTAATTTTTTGTTTGCTTCTCCTATGTCACCTCTATTGTATTCATTCTGAGCTAAACAGAAAGCACAAAAGGTATGTTCAGAGGTATGTGAGAAGGGTCTTTTTGGCGAAAGTATACACGTATAGAAAAACCCATTTCCTTGGAAAAAGGAAAAGGGATTAATCCATCTTTTAGCTTTGTTTCACGTATTATAAACTAACGAAAATTTATTAATTATTTTTGTATTTATAGTAAAAACGTATAGTATAATGTTAAAACTGCAAAGAACGAGAGGGGAACAAAAAACTACAGCAATGCTCTCAATAGCGCGGTCTCCATTAACGTTGTTCTCGAGGGTTTCAATTAAAGAGTGTATCGAATTTAAGCTATCCACATACATTTGCGTTGTACGCATGTATTTGTGATGGTTTTTTATGCTCTGAACACTGCATGCTGTGCGTTTGACTGTCAACTTTCTTTGTTTATTTGTTTGTGCGGTTCAAATTCTGCGTTTTCAAAATGTCGCGTATTGAAAAGGAAGTGAAAATTAAGGTTCTGGACACATGGCTAAATGAGAAGGGTATTACTATGCGAAAATTGGCGAAGCGGTTTGGAATTCATCATGCGAGTGTTAAAACCATCATTAATAAGTTTGGGGAACACTATTCTTTGGATGAGCTACCAGGAAGAGGCAGAAAACCCGGTTCTTCCCACCCGAAACTGAAGTAGAAAGTGGTATCTCTAATCATTAAGAACAAATCAATGTCAATACGTGATTTGGCCAAAAAAGCAGGAACGAGTGTCGGAATGATCCAGCGTATCAAGAGGCGAAACCACCTGAAGACCTACAAGAAGCAGAAAATCTCGAAACAAAGTGCAGAACAGAAGAAGCGAGCAGCAACAAGCCGGCCCGGAAATTGTATTCGCGTCTTTTGCAGCGTCCGGATGCATGCGTTTTGATGGACGATGAGACCTATGTAAAGGAGGACTCAAAAACCCTTCCAGGTCCACAATACTTTACTGCAGTCGTTGGGGAGGATGTGAGCGATTCGGACAGGTCGATTCAAGTGGAGAAATTCGGTCGAAAGGTACTGGTATGGCAAGCAATATGTTCCTGTGGTTTGAAGTCAACAATTTTTTACACTACCGGAACTATAAATGCGGAAATCTATCGATCTGAGTGTCTCCAGAAGAGATTTTTGCCTTTATATAAGAAGCATAGTACACCTCCACTGTTTTGGCCGGATTTAGCGTCGGCTCACTATGCCAAAACCACTCTCAATTGGCTTGCGGAGAAGGGTATAGATTTCGTTGAGAAAAATATCAATCCACCAAATTGCCCTAAGCTTCGACCCATCGAACGTTACTGGGCAATCGTGAAGAGGATCTTCAAAAAGACTGGTAACGCAGCTGGGAACATGCAGGAGTTCAAAAAATTTGGGCTCAAGCGTCCAAAAAATGCGATGCAACACTTGTCCGGAACTTGATGAAGAGCATTCGATCCAAAGTTCGAAAATTCGTGAAGGAATAACTTAAATTTCATCCGGTCTTCATTATGTTCAAGTTTAACCTCGTACAATAAAGGATCAATTTTTTGTATGAATAAAATATCGGTTTTCAACATAATTTGAAAGAATGTTTGGGGATAGCTTATTTTCGATACACTCCTTAGTGTGGTTCATCTAGTGCCAAATGGAATCCTATAGCCTAGGGGATTTGACCTAATTGGTTCTTCGTGGTATAGAAAGTTCAGAATTTTGATGCAAATTTAGACAGCAATCGGAGCATACTAGAATGTTTACTGTCTTCAGAATTTTGATGCTTATTCAGAGAACATCGGAGAAAATTTGAGGGGAATTTTTTTTTTCGTAACGTAGAGAGGAACTTAAAGGGGGTTGTTATAAGGTCTATTTCATTTCAAATTTTGCTGAGGACAAGTCTTTCAGGGTTAGTCAACTCAATTCAAAAGCTGTGATTTTTTTTTCTACCTAAAATTCATACCAAGAAAAGATTCGATTCCTTTTCAGGTAATTAGCCAAAGCACTTTTTTGAAAATTCAATTAGAATTCTTCAATTACTTTATAGAGAATTTGTTGAAAATGTTATGACGATTACAGCAGTTGTAGTAAACTTGGCTGATTATTATTAATTATACTAAATTGTTCTTAGCCTTCATATGTTTAGAGTTGGAAAATGGAACTTGCCAGTAATGTGGATGAATCACCTGTTGGTAAGTGGTCCCTTGTGGGTAGGAGATCTATTGCTTTGAACGAAGATTCAAGGCTCTTCTTATCCACGATTATGCGTCCCTTTTTTGAGAGCCACAAGGATTGAAACATTTTGAATTCAGAAAGGCGCTCGGGCATAGATTTTTATACATAAAGCGTGCATTAAAAAAAGTGACTAAATATTCCGATTTTTAATGAGATTAACCTGCCATCTGGTGGTCCAACGGTTAGTAGTCAATATATACTAGTTGCTTATATACTGTGAACATTTTACAGCTCCAACAGTGAAACAACTTCGATCTATGGTTTGTTCGTACCGGCTGCTCCATCCGGGCCTGAAAATGTCGGCCATCCTGACCCACTTCGTGTTGGCCGGATATGATCGCGGAAACATCTACAAGATTATGGCCCTTCTAGAGAAGAGAGAGTCCATCGAGCGGAAGCCTGGTTCTAGCCGTCCGACCGTTTTAAGCGACCGTAGGATTCAACAGAAGCTCAAACAGAAGACGGAAGGCAAGATAGCCACTTTTTTCCGTGCGTTGGGCCGGAAGGTCTGTGCGACCGGCCAAACGGTCAAGAAGTATTTGGCTCAAATGGATATCCACATACGGAATCGTCAGTCCAAGCCAGTCGTGTAGGAGAACCAAGCAGAAACCCAGAAACAACGGCTGTAAATTCTGGTCAAAGAGATCTTCCTGGCGAAGCGGTGGCATGCCAACCCACCTAACGTTCCCTAGTTCCTCCCAATCGAGAAGTTCTGGGCCAATTTGAAGACGTATATGCAAATAATTTCATGCCCAAAACGACGGATGATTTTATCAAAAAGGCGACCAGGAAACTGTAGAATATGCTTACAAGCTTCTTTGGCCCGGCTAACTGCCGCAATGTTGCGCGGCAGGGAGTAGAAGTATTTTTGTGTAGTTTTTTTTTATATCTGAATGAATAAAATGCAATTTGGTTTGTAAAAATATCCTTTTCCGTAAGTTTTTACAATCCACCCGAAAAAAGTCCCTATTTTTAATGCACACATTAGTCAAATATATAAGCATTGCTGTTATTTTGTTTTTCGACTCAAAACAGATTGTTTTGATGACGTGGCTGGGTAGCTCAGTTCTTCTTACTGAGCAGATGGTCGGGAGTTCAATCCCAGGCCCGTCCCCTTCATTGCCATTTGTCACTTGCCTCTTTCTATCACCACTAGATTTAAAATAAAAAGCAGTCTACTGCGCTTTCATTGATCGCATCGCTTACCACAGTGAATCCATGATCTAAAAATAACCTGCCTCACTAACACAAAAACTATCCTTCCCTTGACAATTGTGGAGACGCAGAGGTAAACACGGTCTCTAACCAACGATTGTCAAATTAATCATCCATTGAAAAAACATCCTGGATGATGATTCAGGAAGCTCGCTTATATATATTAATGTACTTTTACAATTAATACTCTACAAAATTCTTCAGACATAAATATATTTACCAAACATTAACGTCGCTCACTCACTTGTAACGGGTGACAACTAAAATTTTGGAATTTCTTTCCCAAGCCAAAGAGACAAACATACTTCAAGAAGTTCTGATTTATGGAAATTAAAGATACATTGTCCATTGTTGAAAAAAAAAATAGTGAACATTTTAAAACGGTCTGTAATCGGCTGTTCGGCGAAATACGGCCTACATGTCAACTTTGCGACTGCATCTCTTGATTCTACCAATCAACTGTTTGCAATTCATGGCTCTCCAGTTATTTTTGTACACCAAGGAGCTCAAAATCCCGAGATTTGTCGGGTTGTGGTTTTTGGGAACAAATGGGATGGAATGGGTATTCAGGAACAATTGTGTTTTTTTTAGGTGTAATGCGATAACGTTTTATCTGGCCAAAACACGTATTGTCTATTTGCATGAAGTTTTTCTAGGAACGGGATCAAATTTTTTTTTCAAATATTCGTTCTTGAACCATGGCTTAGAAATACCTCTCTCGGAAATGGAAATATGCAGCATCTCTTTCTGTTCAAACTTATGTTTAAACTTATATTTTATGTACTGATATGCAGTAAAGATTGGACTCGGAAAAAATGCGACACTGTTTTGGGTGTTACTTTTTATCGCGTGAGTAGAAATTAATGAAATTTTGGGTAATACTAAATTAAAGTGTTATATTTATGTGTGCAAAATGTCAATTAGTTTTCAAGATGCATTCGAAACAAAAAGAGCTACGCCAGCAAATCTTGGGCGCGGTGATCGATAATCCTGATCAGTCGCACAGATGGATCGGCAAAAGGCTTGGAATCCACCATTCCACCGTGTACCGCGTTGTGAAGATGTTCCAGAAGACGAAAACCATCGAGCGGCGCGCTGGAAGCGGCCGAAAACCGAAAACGGAACACCCAGAGAAGGCGCGGAAGATAAGGCAGTACTTTAAGAATAACCCGAACCTTTCCACCCGAGACGTGGCCAAAAAGGTCAATTCGTCGAAGTGGTTCGTCCAGCAGACCATGAAGCGGGCTGGGCTACGTGTTTTTAACGTCAGGAAGGCGCCAACCCGGACTGACAAGCAAAACACGGTGGTCAAATTTCGTGCGCGGAAGCTGTACCGTGAGTGGCTGGTCAAGCTAGGCTGTCTCGTCATGGACGACGAGACATATATCAAGGCGGACACCAAACAAATCCCCGGCCTCGAGTTTTTTGTCGGTACGTCCCGCATGGAGGTTCCGGAAATGTTCCTGAAGAGAAAGATGGACAAATTCGCAAAGAAGTACCTGTTGTTACAACCGGCACCATAAACGGATCTCGCTTCGTGCCATTACGCCAAGCCTGTAATGGATTGGTACGAAGCGAAGGGCGTTAATGTGGTCCCGAAGGAGATGGACCCGCCAAATACACCAGAACTTCGTCCGATCGAAAAGTTTTGGGCGATAATGAAGAAAAAGTTGAAGAAAAGCAGAAAAACATTCAAAACCGATGAAGCTTTGAAGAAAAACTGGGAGAACTTGTGTAAGGAAGATGGACAAAGCCTACGCCCAAGATCCGTGTTAAGAGAAATGTACCAGAATTCAGCTTAGGGGATGAAATTCAATAATAAAATCATGTCAAAACATAGCTTATTTATAGTTATTTAATCCCTGAAAATTTGAGAAGTATCCAATTTAAAATAAATTTTGGGTTATCATTTTTGTGTGTCTCATTTTTTCCGAGTCCAGTCTTTAGCACTATCCATGGAATATTTTCAACTCGATCGTTTTCGACACGAAATCGTACACGTTTATCGATCGAGGGAAGTAACTTTTGTTGTCCAAAACAAAACATTTTCCGGAATATTTGTTTTATCAATCAGCGTCATGGGGATTTTAGCTTCGAAATATGTTTCTCGGTGTATTCTGGGGCTCTTGTCTTCTTTCGGCACTTTATTCCGACTCGTTTCAATGTTTTGCAGATGTGCTGGTGAGAACAGTTGTACTTTTTTTTGCGGCATCCTGTTGGCTCAGTGAATGTTTGTTGTTGAAGACACGAGAAAGAGAACGAGATCGTTTTGCGTCCATAATTTTGGCTGGTCTTCCACTTCCTTGCTTGCGAGTAGTTTTTTCGGATCTTAGGATATGGTGAACAGTCGAAGCCGCAAAATTTTCGCTTTTAAAATATTGTACCGTATACTTTTTGACGAGATTGCTGTGCAGTTTGTAGAACTGTATAGCGCGCTCAAGAAATTCTTCTTGTTTAGACGGAATTTTGAGCAAAACTGAGCAAGCATACACACTCTCATTTCTCTCTGAGCTCGTTTGTTGTTGAACATATGGGCCTCGAAAAAATTTCAAAATTCAAAAATGTAAATTTTCATTCCACTTTAATTTTCGGAAGCCTTTTGCAACCTCTAATAATTGTGCATAATTTCAGCGACAGCGGTGAGGCTTTAATTTAGCGCTCATGGTTTTTAACTATCCATAGCATTTTTCATGGGATAGCTTACTTTCACAAAGAAAAAATTTGGCGAGGTTACCCGTTGTCAGCTAAAAATACATTAATCAAATCATTTCTTGGGAAATTTTCCAAGGAAACTTTTCTTCCAAGATTGCAAAGCGATGCAACAATTGTGAAAACAGTTGTTTAGCTGAAATTGTATACTATCCAAACGAACGGCTCATTGGACTTCTTGCTTTTTGTTCTTAGTAACTACAATGGAGATAGACCAAAGATCAAATATAGATCAATAATAGTGTTTCCATCATTATTTTATGAGATTTTTCTGTCACCTGGTGGTGAATCTACTCATGCATCACCGGTCATAGTACCCCTTATTTTTTACAGTTAAACTTCGACAGAAATATCAGTTGATTTGTAGAAGCCATAGCGAAAGCAGTAAAAATCTTCGTCCGATAGTGTATTCTCACTGCCAGCTGCACTCCTTGGCGAATAAATCTGCAACCGTGGGGCACTTTGTGTCGTTGGGATTCAGCAGATCCAGCATCTACAAGATCATTGCTTTACTGGATGAAAGAAAGAGCATCAAGAGGAAGCCTGGTTTCGATCATCCGACGGTCCTGCGTGACTGGAAAATCCAGCAGCAGCTGAAGCGCAAAATCGAAGGAGAGGTGACGAAATCCTTCTGTGCCTTGAACCAGTGCAACCGAAAAACTCGTTAAAAAGTACCTCCAGTCCATAGACATCGCGGAAACGCAGGTCCAAGCGAGACCACCTAGAAGGAGTGGCAGCAGACAATGGTCAAGGAGATTTCCCCGGCAAAGCACCATGTGGTGGTAGTTATGGACGATGAAGCATATTTAACCCTGAACGGCAATGACTAGCTGGGGACCGTATATTTCACGACCCACTACGGTAAAAGATCGTTGGAAAAGATGTATCGTTTGAAAATAGCCGTGGAACGGAAGAGCGCAAACCTTCCGGTCGAGAATTTCTGGGCCAAGTTCGAACGCAATTTTGTGGCCAATTCCGAGGAATAGTTGATCGAAAAATCGAAAAAGAAGATGATGAATATCTTAATTATTTGTTCTTTTCAAGTGCTATGGCCAATATCCCGGATAACTGCCGTTAGGCCGCTCGTTAGGGTATTGAAGTACACACGTAGAAAGTTTAATGTACAAGTAAAGTACCCAAGCAAAGCGACTAAAATAAATTAAATTTGGAAGAAAATATTGGGATTTTTCATGTAAATTTAAGCCAGATCACGCCTGAATTCAGCCTGTTGTATGAAAAATTGCAAATATTGTTGTATCGCGCATGAAAGATTGCAAACAATTTCGTTGTTTAGGCCTCATTTGGCATGGATTTAAACGAGGGGAAATTTCAGGCGCCTGTTAAAATTCATTTTTTTGTGCATCTACCAGAGCTGCGCCATACACACGAGCTGGTTACATCTTTTATCGTGATGGGCGAAATGCTAAATTGCGTGATTGGGTGGTAGCCAATCGATGAACAGAATGTGCAAATTGAGAATCAAAAGCCGTTTCTTCAATGCCAGCATAATCAACGTGCACAGCTCTCATCTAGGAAGTGATGATGACAATAAGGACGCTTTTAACGTGCAGCTGGAACGAAAATGCGACAGCTGATCAAACCATGGCGTCAAAATCGCTATCGGAGATCTCAATGCTCAGGTCGGCCAGGAGGAGGACATCAGACAGGTTAAAGAAACGGCATCAGACATAATCAAATTCACTGCCTACAAGAATATGGCCATACGTAGTACCTACTTCCAGCACACCACCCCATATTGGTAGCCCTGGAGATCACATAGATCAAATCACAAATTGACCAAGTTTTATTCGCAAAATTCCACAAAGACTTTCAACTACATTCGGCACCAATGCCCGCCATGGTTCAATCTGGAACGACTGAAGCTACCCGAAGTCGCAACTGATTTCGTGAAAAGCCTAGAAGCTGCGTTGCCGTATGAGTGAGAGCTGATCGAATCCTCTCTTGAGGAGTGCTGGAGTAGTGTCAATGCAGCCATTAATAATGCAGCCATTAATAATGCAGCAGAAGACACTCGGCGACGAGTGACAGGCGGCTACAGACGAATAGAATGCAGCCCGAACGAAGAAAGCAAACTTTAGTGCAAAGAAATGGAGCAACTGGATCAAGAAACGCGGAAGTTCTACAAGAAGCTCAACACATCCCGCAAAGGTTTTGTATCGTGAGCCGAAATGTGGCGAGATAAGTTTTTAGCTATCTTGATGGATGAACGTGAGGTGATCAAAAGGTGGAAGCAGCACTACGATGAGCACCCGAATCACCAAGACAGCAGGGAAAATTCATGTGAACGGCGAACGATTGAAATGTGCCAACTCCCATCACAAGCGAAGTTAAGGATGCCATCAAACAGCTTAGGACGTGCAAGTACTTGAAGTTTTCGAACGACTTGTACTTACGACCATTTTTGGTGGTGTATATGAAAATGGCGTATGGGTAGAAGAATGAACCACTAGCTGGTGCAACTCTATGGCGAACCCAGTATCCAGAAAGTCGGTAAAACTGGAAGGGTTGATTGGGCTGGACATGATGTAAGTCTATCAGTCAAATGTCCCTCAAAAATGATGTTTGCCTCGAATCTAGCCGGTAAAAGGGGGACGTCGCAGCGAGCTAAGTGGTTGAACCAAGTGGAGCAAGACGTAGGAAATGTATGGCGCTCGAGAAACTGGAGACAAGCAGCCCTAAATCGAGTTTCTTGGCGAAACATTGTGGCGCATGTGTGGTCCTGAAGGGAAATTGGACCAAAAAAAGTAAGTTACTTAAGCAATTTCATTACTGCAGTCATTAAAATTATCATCCGAGGTATATTCTACGGCGGGCGCTGTCAATGACGTCTAATACATGACTGTGTGCTGTTGAAAACTTCAATTCTGGTACAAATTCAGAAATCCCAAAGAAAAATGTTATACGATCGTTCAGAATTGCAAAATCATTGATCATTCTTGCGTTAGGGTGGTCCTAAAAATTCACTTTTTCAAAAATGCATTTTTTTTCTCAAAACATTATAACTTTTGAACTGATTTTATTTAATACATACGCAAATGAGTGGTAATTTAATATACTTTTCAAAATAATATTAAACACACTCTTATTGCGATATTAATTATGAAAATGTAGATTATATTTGTTTTTTTTTAATGGTTTGCATGGTCTCAGGACCAAAGAGCTCTTCCGTTTATATATCTTTTTCCTGATAGCTTAGACCTTTTGACATAGCATAGTGGAAAGTTGGCGATGTATGTATTTTAGTTTTGAGTTTTTGCTGACTATCGTCATCACGCGTTTCCAGTTTTCAAAGTAACTTGCCAATCTTACATCCACATCAATCTAAAGTGGTTTTTAAAAGTTCATTTGGCTTTTTGAGAGCTAAAGGATGGTAGATAAACCACGTGTTCTAATTTTGGGGATTTTCAGATCCCCGACCAATTTGTGGTTCTTTGTCTACAACTTTCAGTAGTATTAATCATCAATTTCAAAGCAGAGTGACTTCTGTTTAGATTTTAAAAGAAATGTTTGACAATTATTTCACCTTTTGGCACATAATTCACAAATTGACAGATCAGTCCCATATAAAGCCTCATCGAGGGAACCTAATGTGGTGAATTGTTATCGAGAGATACTAAGGTGGTGAAGCCACCTGATTGAATTGGAAATATTTGGTGCAAAGCTAAATGAATGAAGTTTTGTATTATGGTTCCATGTTGAATCCTGATTACAAATTCGCATTTAACTCCATACCTTTAGAGAACCCGATTGAGATGAAATTTTAACTGTTATCTTAGACTTTAGAATTATGAATAGTTTATTGAATGTAAATTATCCGAACAAAACACAAGATATATCAGACATTAAGTTTTGAATAAAACTATTATATGCAAATATTTTTACGAACATGATGTGAATCAGTCACTAACTCGTTTAGTTGCTAGCACTTATTTAATCATATCGAGATGGGAATGAAAATAGTTCAAACAAATGGAATAAATGGGTAATAAATATTGCAATTGTCTTCATCGCCGTTCATCTTAGTGAATTTTCACAATACTTTTCATTTTAGTTAGAACAGTAAAATCCATGTGAATCCAGCCACCCAGTCTTTTATACAGTAGCTTTACCCACCATCAATAGATGCGAACAGCGAAGTAGATAACACATTCGCAGTCGACACAATTTGTCACACGCGCAATTTCTGAACTCGATGAATCTATTGAAATGTACATGCCGTACTGTGGCATTATTGTCAAAAGCCGATAAATCTTACATTCCACACCTGTTCATTGCACGAATTGCGTGGACAAGAAATGGCATCTATCCAGCCAGGGAAGTTGACGACATAGATCAAACTCCAGATACGGTGAGAATACGACAAATGTGGAGCAGTAAATACATATAGTTTAACACGTTTATCATGGGATGGATAGCTATTTGCATAACAGTCCTAGATGATTGTCTATATGTTTTTCCATTATTGGAATATGCCAAATATTGATTGTGGTTTATGAAAATGTATAGGTGAAAAGCCGACTTTGACAATGTCGACTATTCTAGACAACCAATTTTCAAACCTCTAATTGAATATATTTTCCCAAGAAAACAGTTCTCTGAATACACTCAGGTGATCAGTTATTCTATTTACTTATATTTTATCACAGTTCAACTATTGAGCCGTTCCGTTATGCCATATTTTTCTATAAAAACGTAGTTTATATGAAACGATTGCCGAATATAACAGAGCTGCCAACAATAATTCCACCGACTTGAGAAGTATGGCACTTCATAAAAACAATAACGAACAGTCGATTTTATAAAAGAGTAAAGAGCAAATAAACATATAAAAAAATACGGATGTGTGCACTTTTAGAAATCATTCATAAGAGAATGAACACTGCTGAGATTGCCTGAGATTGTAGGGTTAATTTTCCCTACAACAAATATTCTCATGCGTCGCTCAATAATATATCATTTCAATCTCGCATTCCAAAAGTTAGCCAGTTTGTAAACCCTTGAATTACATGGGTTTACTCACTTCGAGTAAATCCCAGAGTGAAATCCTTATCGCTCATTTGTATTCATTTTAAACCCCTACTTGTGTAACAATTTGTTCTTTTGCGAAATTCAGACAATTGAGTTTGTCACTGTCTTGCCATTGCCGCCGGGGTTGTTTCCATTATCATCGTCCCAATTTTCAAAGCTGAGCGATGAACATATTTTTTTGTGTGTGCTAGGTCAGCAACTTTTGTCTGTGCTTATAACGGATCCAACAGTATCCTGATTATCTGAAGCTAAGTGCTGGGTGTGAGTGATGATGGAAAAAGAGCCAGAAAGGAGAAGAAGACATCGAAAATCACCAATAATGTAGGACAATTTATTCCATTTTTGCCCTCATACTTTTTCAGCAGTTTTCAGAGGAAAGTGGCAACACAAATCAGCAATTTCTTTTCTAGCTTGAAGAAACTTTTATCACTTGCAAAAGATGTGTCGCCGTTGGATTTTTTTTTATTGGGTTTTTTCTTCAGCTTTCTGGATTGTTTCGGTCTTATTGACGCTAGGAAATATGTTTGATAATCAAGCCCAACATCCATTACGCTGTCAGGTGTCTTCTGTGTTTGCGCGATCCCATGATTAATAACTACTGTGATGAATCATGTTGCCCCGTTGACTATGTCTTCATCGTCTAAGATTCAGGTTTAGCCTGGGCGGATTTTACTTACCTCAATTTGTTATTTTTTGAAAAAAAAAGCTTTGCTTTAGTTCGCTCTCTGACCTTGCTTTGAGAACAGATGATGATGATGATGATGCTTATATTTTGTAGGCCAAATTTTTACTGTCGTTTTCGTAGAAGTAGTGATTCCAAAAAAAAAAAGGAAAAAATGTATACAAACTGAGAAATGTATTTTTCACGATTTGATCCGTGAAAGTCTTTTCCCCAATCGAGCAGAGCCCCAGGAGGTGTTTATTTGAGAGGAATGGAAAACTTTTAGCCGGTCGATAGATGTTTATACATCAGAAGAAAGTTGAAACGAAAACAAGGGATAAGCTCCATCGAAAACATCGTGGCGTGGAGAAGTTCATGTTTTGATTCAGTAATTGATCGTTCCGAAAGTTACTGGTACTGAAGTGGATTTGGCGAATTCTGTTGTGATTATCACTATTTGAGTTTGAATGGCGGAAGCTTGATGAAATTAGCTCAGAAAAGACTTGAGGAGAGTTTTTCGACAAAGTGGTTTTGCTTTCGCTTTAAAGGAGTATTCTTCTTATTGCCTTTTGAATTAGCTTAACAAAATTATAATGGATCTTTATATAAATTTAATTAACTAAATTCATCATTTCTTAACTTTTCCCAACTTCGGGAAAAGTTGGGAAATGATGGATTTACGAGTACATTTTCAAATAGATGTGAAAAAATCTTTCAGCATTAATATTTTGAAACCCTTAGCACTTCCATGAAAGATAATATATCCATCAGAAGAAAATAATTTTCCATCAACAAAAAGTAGAGTTTGTTAGCGTAGGACTTCTCGAAGTTCTGAGATATTAACGCTTGAATGTATGTGTCTTCTGTTAAAGTTGCGTATGATCTAATGTAAACAATACAAGGAATAAATCTTTGTTCGAGCTTTTATCTTGCACAGATAAAAAACTATGGGTTTCAACTGGCACTTTGTCGTTAAATTTCAAACTTAAATCGTCTTTGAAATTAGGTAGAATATCATACATAACATATTGCCAATATCAATGTGTGTTGCATTGCAGCTAGCTACACCAAACCACAGCACATTTTTTTCTCCCGTGAATCTTTAACCCAATACGTCATAACATTGCAAGCATTTAACACTCATATTTACTTGGCTTCGAATGTTTTCAACCGTAATATCACAAAAATCTATTTTTAGTCTGTTAAAAATTTCCGTTGGTTCGATAAACACACCCGAAACGAACCATGACGTGTGTAGACAGGCCATAGCTATTGTCCAGATTTTCCCCCTATGGGGATGTGAGGGAGGAACAAAATCGAAAGTTACCCATATCCAAGCCTTTCACCACTCTCCCACATCACTATCTTTCTGCGTGGATTAAATTTTTGTTGATTTCTCAGCCGTTTCGGCTCAGGGAAATCGAAGCGTTTATTTACCTTGATACAGTCAATTGGATTTTGGCACCGCAATTTGTTAGCGTTCAAAGGTACACAGAGAGAAGGCGAGAGACAGACTTGATTTTCACACTTCGGCACAGATGTTGTCGATCCATTCGATGTAATTTAATAAAGTAATTGAGCGGAAAATGTGTTCGTGTTTGTGGGCAAATGCAATATTTTGTTTAATGTGATAAGAATCGTATCTTGGAGAAAATCTCAAGACAATAATACAGTTTTTTGTGGGTGTTGAAAACATTGAGTTCAAATACATTGTATGTTGAAGCTCAAATAAAACAAAGAAAAAGTAAACTTTAAATACTTCTTTTCAAAATCTCAAGGGATCTATCTTATTTAATCTTATCTAATATAATACAAACGCCAGTACGAGAAAGGATCCAGTAGATAATTGGGTTAGATGACGTTTAATTGTTTCTTTTTGTCAATACATTAATGCTTGCAGCATACCAAATACATGATACAAGCGGACAGGCTTACTGTGTTATATTAACGGCAAAGATGTATCTGTAAAATAAGTTGTGTTCAAAAAATAGATTTGAACCACAACGCATTTTGTGAATCTATATGCAATGAAGGATGCGTGGACATACCGTACCATGCGCTTAGATATTGATGTTTGTGAAACTTTGTAAAGTACTAAGTGAGAATTAATATGAACATAACCAAATCATCATCATACTTCGACAGAACGAGAAGCAGGAAAAAGGTATCGATCAACTCAAGCTAGGCATTCACACCGGCCACGACATCACTCGCAATCGACGGAGAAAAATGTAAATCTGCGCCCGTACCTTCCGCCGAAGGGTTTCCGACGAGTGATGCTTTTGTTCTTTTTGTTGTCAACCAAACGGATTCCGGAGCAGACTCACCTTTCCTTACTTTGAAAATTTTGTGAAAATCGAGTGGAAAAACGACAGCTACAAAAACACGCCCGCACGAATATGAGCTTACTTCAAACGAACGAACATCGTGTAAATGTTCCAGGATCCAACGTTTACCGTATGCCGGCAAATTCGACGTAGATAATGAACAAGAAGACGCTCCGTTCACTGCACAATATGTTCAACTAAATCTGAGAAATTGCGCATTAAAGGATTGATTTTTCAATCTCTTTGGTCAAAATTTAAAAAAATAATGCCCAAAATTGGAAGAATGCAGACATAATTTATTGATTATACAGTTCTGGCAAGAAAAAAGTACACACCCACACTTCGACTTTCTCTCTCTCGACTTTGACTCGCTCTTTGCGTTTTCAACGGTTAGAACGGTGAATTATTCGCATAAAATGAAGATATATATAAGAAGAATTCTTTGACTGATACTAAGCTAGTTTGAAGGACATATTACTTTGAAACAGTTTACAATTCGTATATTATCTTATTTTAGCTTGTCAAGAACAAAGTTCACATTAACAAGTGTAGGCAATAAATCCTAACTGATTCAACCTCAGTTTTACGTATGGCCTCCTTTGACACTAATTACCGCTACCGGAAGATGCATAAACGTACCCGATCGTAGCGCCTGAAGTGTCCATGGTTCGAGGATTGATCGGATTGATGAATTGAAAGGTTTTGTTTTTGTTTCTTGAAAGTTGTTGTTGATGAATTAATATTGATAAGTTAAAAAAAAATTAAAAATATTGATAAAAACAAATTCTTCTTCTATTAATAGAAGGCTAGCGGGGAAGGGGTATCTGACGTAACTTACTAAGGGGGGAAAGGGGCATACAATTGCGACTAAATTTGATAGAAGGGGGGCATTTCGGGCAAAATTTGCTGCACGTACTAAATAGATGGCCCCTGTGCAATAATGTACCTCTATCCAAATATTTCAATCTGGTTAACGATTCAATTGTGTGTACGTTTTTCTTGTCTGTACTGTACCTAAAGGGTGTTTCGATCAAAATTTGGTCGACTTAAACTTGACGCATTTCCTTTCATCGTGCATTAAAAAATTTTACACACCCCTCATTTTGAAGATGTGTGCGTCTAGCATCATGCCTCTATTTTGATTTCGAGATTAGCACTTTACAAGAAAGTGGTGACTCCAAATCGCGACGATAAACAAAACACGTCGGCCAAAGCTCGATTGCGAATGTTGTACACGACACGATGCTGACGAAGTTTGATTGCGTGGTACAGAACGATGTAACTTACGTCAAGGCAGACAATTAACTTATACGGCAAACGGACGGAGAAAGGTGGCAGATATTTTAAAGCACATTAAACTGGCAAAGTTCGCGAAGAAATATCTGGTGTGGCTGGCCATCTGTACCTGTGGCTTGAAGAGCAACGTTTACATTGCGACCGGAACCGTCAACCAGGAAATTTATCTGAGCGAGTGCCTACAAAAACGTCTACTGCCTTTCCTGAAGCGACACAATTGTTCCGTTCTATTTTGGCCGGATTTGGCATTACGGAAAAAAGGCCATGGAGTGGTATGCTGCCAACAATGTTCAAATGGCACCCAAGGACAAGAACTCTCCCAACGCGCCAGAGCTCTGCCCAATCGAACAATATTGGGCCATCGTCAAGCGGAACCTTAAGAAAACTCAAAAAGCTGTAGTGAGCGAGAAACAGTTCAAGGCAAACTAGCGTTCTGCGGCGAATAAAGTGGACAAGGAGACTGTACAAAATCTTATTGCAGGTGTTAAACGAAAGATCCGGCAATTCGCATTCGGTAAAAAGGAAGCTTAACTGAATATTTCTCATATATTCTGCATTAACTGAACTTGAAAAAGAAAAAGAATTTGATTTATTAATAAAAACATTGATCGACTCACACACATTACTGTTTGACCAAATTTTGATTGGAACACCCTCTATAATGTTATGTGCAGAAAGCTGGCTTGATATCGATAATTTTTTGAAGTTTATGGTTGATTATTGAACCTCTTATGGATCATTGGAAATTTATTTAGGAAGCATTTACAATAATGCTTGGATCATTTGGATGCATGTATTTTGATGCAGAGAGGATTCAACCTATGGATCTATATGATAAGTTTAAGGAAAGTTGTTGATCCTTTTATGGATCATTTGTCATATTTCCTTTTGCGAATTCATACTATTTTAACGATCGTTGACATTTAAGTGATACATTTTGTCTAAAGTATGGATCTCATTGATGATTTTTGTGGATCATTTTCAATTGCCATTGATATTCACCAGATTTCTATGGATTCACTATTTTTTTAAGCGTATTTTTTCGAGCGTATTCCAAATTATTTATTTCGGTTGCGACTCACAGACTTTTTCAGTGTCGAGTGCTCGACTGATGGGGCAAGAATATGTTTTTTGTGGAATAATTTTCAATTTGTTTTGAATAGTTCATTAGTGTTTATTTGCTTAACTATGCTTGCCATTTCACTGAAGTTTTTTTTCCCGACTCTTCAATTCCATTCTCATTTTTTCATTTTTCGAAAAAAGCTCAGCGAACTTTGTTTGGTTCAGATGATGGAGGATTTTTAATGTGTTCGAAATAATTCGGATAGTCGCCATATTTTACATTTTGTTTCAGCCTTTCAACATAAATTCATAAAGTTGGAGACAATCAGCAAGAGTTGTGAGTTGAGATTTTTCAACACTTTTGGGACAATTGCATATCAAAATTTTTTTTGACGTAGGATAACGTCGTTTTTAATACAAGGATATACGGTGCGAGTAAGAGAATTTGCAGCGTTACGAAATATGCTTAGGTTTTGAACGTTAATAACTAATTCATTTCATGACTGATTTTCAAAATCTTTGCACCAATCTATCTTGAATATTTCTACGCATCAATTTTTGTATTAAAATTGATTGATTCATAACATTAAGCTATTGAAATCAACGTAAATACAAGGTAATGCCTTATAATGTCGATTTGTCAGAGTAAATTTACCAAATACGCAGAACTTTCCTAGCACAGACTTCGTATTTAAGTAAGGAACGTCTCCTGAGCAGCCATGAATGTTATGTAAGGGGTACAACTTCGCATTGTGATTTAGTTTTTTGGCAGTCGTGGATGTGCTATAGGAACGCATTTGCGGTAGCAAGCACCCAGTCGGTGCCCAGAGTGGCGTTAGTGCAGTTAGCTGTTGGTGCCAATGCTCCCATCAACCTCGCTGCCAGAAACATGGCTGCCGAAGCCTGCGAGTTGGCGGGAAAAAGCCGCCCTTGACAACGACAATGAACCAAGAAAGAAAGCCTAAACTTAATCGCGAAACATGTTTCTCCCCCGTCAACTAAATTCGTCCTTTTCAGGACGACCAAATTAGTTTGCCAACTAAAGAGTTTGTTTGGTTGATTTTTTTCTTGTGCTGTTTGTAATTTCAATTACCGCGCCCCGGCTGTACAAGGTATTGCTTTAAACGCCGCGCCCCGGAGTAAATGGCAAAGCGCGTTGAACAACCAACGAACCAACAGACCAACAGGCCCTCTCAACCATCGTAGAAAATACAACCGGGGCCGCATCATCATTAAGGGCCACCAAATGCTTTCTAAAAAGTGTACAGTAGAATTTTGTTGGCCCTCTTCAGGGCCACCAAATGCTATCTAAAGAATTTTTCTGTAAAATTTTCTTCCATATTTACTTCCTAATGCTGGTCTAACGTTCCATTAGCACTTGTTCGACCAAGACGTCTATCGGCAATAATAGACTTTGAATTCCCAAACATACCACAACCAACTACACCGCAATAAGGATAATGATCTCCAGGTAGTCGATCATATCAACAGGATGTGCTCTTATGGTGCATTATCGCTCCACCATCTCGGAAGGCACATAGTTCCAGCAGCAAAGTTCGGAAGAAGAAAACGTATAGCACCACATCTACCGGGTGCTGAAGCATTTTAACCCGATTCTGTCCTTGCCTCCAAAGCGATAATCATTATGAACAGTTTCGTCAATGACATTTCTTAGCGGATTGAAAGCGTTGCTTCCGGACTGACTTAAATCAATTGGCGGATAGTCCTGACGTCTCTGGAAAGTGTATGGGAATTAGATTGCTGCGTAGGCCGTAGTTTTTTTTTCCGTCTGCGTAGTTTTTTTTTTTTTTTTTTAATAATTTAGAGTTCATTAAAGCTGCGCATGTGATATGCTGCGCTGTCATTTTTGTATTCCAACGACCTTCCCTTCAATACTGTCCCAACAAAGAGTTCTTTGGTGATTGAAATAGAAACTTATTCAAATGGTTCCATTACAACAACATATTTGTTTTGGCTTGGGTAGTTTTGGTTCCGCTTTATGTAATAATCAATTCTTAAAGAGTTTGAATGTTTATACTATTAGGTTTTAAAATTCGATAATAACTTCCATAGTGTTGTTAAAATTGCAACCAAAACAAAAACAATTGATAAGTCGTATGCTATGTAAAATAGCAAAAAAGGTTTCAAAACCAAAACCTTTGATTCTTGATGACTAAGAAGGTCCCTAGTGCTATTATTAACGCCCATCACACCAAGTTCACACAAGCTCGGCTACCCAGGGGATCACCTTAAATCACTGAAATAAATATTTCGTACCACAAGTGCGCTCGGCAGACACCCTTCCGGAAACAATTAATTAGTCTTGACAGAATTTCACAAGAATGCAGCACCAACCTACGAACAATTTTCTTCCACCTAGAAAAAAAAAACAAACAAACTATACTACCACGCGATCAGTGCCAGAAGGTATTGCGTACTCTATGCGTTGGATGTAATTTCTGGATCGCGTGCACGTCGTTTTTCATTTAGCGTTATGCCGCTTGCAGTCCGTGGCGCGATTGGCAACGCCAAATGTGACGAAAGAGTTTGTACAATCTGTCGGAAGCCTTCAATTAAATTCATAGAGGAGATTTGAAACAACCTTATCAAACTGTCATGAATTAACTTCTAGGACGTATAATTAATAAACGATGACAGGAGAAAAGTTCTAATCAGGCAAAATTCAAGCAAACTCATTTGTTCGGGTCTTCGTTAGCAAGAGTCAGGATTGTGTCATCGAAAGGCAACTGGGTGCTATCATCTTGAGAAATTTGGTCATAATTTTCTTAATTGCTACTTCCGAGTCTCCGTTGAAAAGGATGGGACGATGAAGACGCATAGTGTTCCAGAAGAAAATAGCACAAATATATATATAGTTGTACTACGTGAAAGGATTATTTGAAATGTCGAATTCACTTGTATTAATAAATATTCTACGATCAGTTTCTCGGAATTACAAGCATTTCAACGCAATTCAACACCACCATCAAAAAGGATAATCTAACCTTTGATTGGCCGAATACGAGAAACTGACATTAAATGGATGAAATCTCGAGTACTTTTTCAAACAGACGTATATGATTTTTGTAAACAAAGAGGTAAGATTCAAATGTTAATTTCTTGAAACCCTTAGCATTTTCATGCAAACTAGGGTCACCAACACAAAGAATAACATTTCCCTAACATGATGGTGATACTTCTTTTCGTGAGGGTGCTGAGAGTTTTGAGAAATTTACGTTTGAATCTAATCGGATACGTTTGTTTGAAAAATTACTCGAGAAATAGTGGAATTTTGTCATTTTTTTTTTTTCAAGTATAGACTACTGTGCGGCGACATGATGGGGGATGTCGTCAGTTTCTGTGCCGCTAACACGTTTCGATTGCAATGCTGACAAGGGCGGACAAGATCGGGAGGATAATTGCACACGGGCAACTCGGCTACTAAAATTGATTGATGTACACCGAGACCCGAAGGAGTTGAACGTGGCGCTAAATAGTGTCATGGCGTGAAGCTAACAACGTAACTGGAAATGGAAACAAGATAATTACGCTCGAGTGGCATGCACTTGGGAATTTTTCTCTCTTTTAAGTCCACGCGTGATTCTTATTAACACACCAGCATATCAAACGGGTGCCTGACAGCTAGTGAGTACGTTTAAATATCAGTGCAATGGTTTCAGAGCTCGATAGCAAATTAATGTTTTTGATTCAACTCAGACAATGTAAGAGGTTCGAGATTTTTCCATTTTCACGTACTGCTCATTTGAACAAAAAATCAACTAGAGTCTCGGGATGCGGAATTACTACTTGATAACTGGATGTCAACCTGAATTTCTAATACTTAATTTTATTGTCTCCAAAAATTGAATTGTTTTATTTACAGTGGCCAATCAGCACTGTTCTTATAAACAAATCTATTTAACAATGTGGTATTTTCGTAGTTTCTAACTTCATGCTAATGGAACTATTTGTTTGCAATAGCCAGCTTGAAAATGAAGGGCTACATTGACCGGCGAAAAAAGAGAACCATCGAGCCGTATACTAATTAGGTCTCGATTTCTTTAAAAATCAGTATGAATAAGATTTTTATTACATGTACTGGACATATTTGGGTGTCTTTCATTATATTTAGTATAAAAGCTCGAGTACTTTTTCAAACAGACGTGTCGGATTTTGTAAACAAAGAGGGGAAGTAAGATTCAAACGTTAAATTCTTGAAACCCTTAGCACTTTCATGCAAACTAGGATCACCAGCACAAAGAATAACATTTCTCTAACATGATGGTGATGCTTTTTTCCGTGAGGGTGCTGAAAGTTTTGAGAAATTTACCTTTAAATCTTAATTCCCCTCTTTGTTTACAAAATGAGATATTGATCCTAAAGATCCTAAAGATCCTAAAGATTCTAAAGATCCTAAAGATCCTAAAGATCCTAATGATCCTAAAGATCCTAAAGATGCTTTTGACATTCCTTTGTGTACATCTATCACAAACGATTGCTACAGTTGAGAGAAGTAAGCGACTTGTGCCGACGAGATTTTTAAGAACCGATCAGGAAAGAAAATAACACTTCAAATCGAAATCTTAACGTGCCTGATTGCTAAAATTACGAATCTCAGCGCAAAGTTGCCGAAAAGTATGGTGTATGGTGTAAGCCGTGGTGCAGTACAAAAATTGTTTTGAAACACCGAAAGCTTGGAAGTGTCAAAGATCGAAATGGACGAGGACGTAATCGAAAGTCCGAACACCGAGAAGACACTATAATCAACCGAGAAATTAGGAAGGCTCCGTTTTTACCATCCGTGCACTCAGAGAAAAGCTAAGCCTCCGATCGTACAGTTTGACGACGCATTGCTGAGCATGGTTTGAAAAGCCATATTGCTCGGAAACGGCCGTTCACAAGTAAGGGGAATATGGAGATGCGATTGTAGTTGGCAAGAAACCATATAAATAAGCCACTTGAGTTCTGGAAACGTGTTGTTTGATCAAACGAATTAAAGTTAAACAGAAAATGATGACTTCGAGTTTGGCGGAAAAGCTGAAGGATAAACATCTCCAAGCGATCATGAAGCATGGCGGTGGAAATATCATGATCTGGGGCTGTTTCTCATGGTTTGGAGTGAGCAATTTGGCATTAATGAATAGTATTATGACGGGAGATTGGTATATAGATATTCTGAACTAGAATATGCAAAAAAATTTGCTTAAAAGGGCTCTGGAAGATAATTAAATTTTTCAGTACGACAAGCATTCTTTCATGCCTATCGGATTAAACCCTTGGAATGGCTTTCCCAGAGCCGTGATTTAAACACAATTGTAAATCTGTGAGCAATTTTCAACAATAGAGTCGAATAAACCCACGTAACCAACAAGTCAACATATTTTGCAGCACGAGATCAGGCCTGGAATGAGTTAGATTCACAGCACCTTAGGTCATTGAAGGGTTGAATCCAAGTGTTCTTGATTTTTTTTTTCAAACATGAAGGGGATCTTTTTTATGTCATACCTACTTTGCCAAACTGATTTCGTTATGTAAGAAATTAAAGTTATCGTTATTTTTGAACTGAAATTGTTCGTCTATGTTTATTTTTTGAAAACATGTATAAAAATACCCTAATCTTCCAAAAATATGCGTTTTTCCTCAACAAAAGTACACTGATCAAAGGTGGATCTTTTTTTGGCGGTCATTGTAAAATTGGTTTTATAATTAGAAAGAATTTGGTTTTCAAATTAGTCAAAAACTAAAGGCTTGTATTAATTTTAATTTGGCCAAACGAAAACTTGTAAACATGCAACAATGTTTTATGAACCCAAACCTTTGTGATTGGTTTTAGTATTTATTCTTTTTTCTGCCTAGGGTTGGTGTTATTTTAATTTTTCACATCGTGCTTATTATCTGAGCCTTGTTTACTTTGATTATAAGGACATCAGCGGAATTTCAGTGGATTTGTGTACCGTGAATCTTTCTATTAGTGAAAGAATAATTGATTTGTTGTTGGAATATCACATGTTCACATAATGCACCTTTTGGAAGCATTATTCACTGTTTGTTTTCTTGCAATTGTTTTAGAAAAAATGCCAAAATCACTAGATCTTTCGGAGTCCGAGCGAGGAGCAATACACGTTCATCGTGAAAATGGTTTAACTGATCGAAAAAATGTAAACAGAATATGCCGAACCAAACAGTCGTACATAATTTACGAATGTTGAGCGCAAAAAAAGTCGTTGAGACCAACATCAGTTTCAGATCGGGTAAAAAGGGAAATAAACACATGGCTGTCGACCAAAAACTTTCTCCAGCAGAATTCAAACGGGAACTGGACATTCCTGAATCCAAGCTGAAAAACATCAATTTTGAGAAGATGAGGGGAAAAATGCGGTTTTCAACCATAAAAAAGTTCATCGTGGCAAACCACAAAGAGGATGCAGGAATTTTGGCGGCATTCTTGGTCATAAAGGCAATTTTATGATCCTGACAGCATTCAGTCTTTCAGGAAAGTCACCGGTATATTTCACTTCAACAAAAATTTACTCAGAGATGTATGTGCAGCTATTGAAAGAAGTGTTGATTCCATTTGCTGACACCATAATGGATGAAACATGATTGTCCAGCAAGATAATTCAGCATGCCACTCCGCGCGCAGGACCAAATCTTTTCTTGTGAGCAGCAATATTCCTCTCTTTGGGTGGACTGTATTCAGTCCAGATCTAAACCGTATAGACAATGTATGGGGATTGCTGCCGACCATAATTTTCAAACATGGACGTGAATTCGAAACTCTTCTTCAGCTCCGAAATACGATTGAAATACGAAGTAAAAATGGAACAAATTAAACAAAGATTTACATTTATTGTTACTGATTGTTCGTTGGGAGCATCTTTTTTAGAAAAGCTAAGTGAGGCTCTTTTTTCCTGTGGTGGTTGGGATATGCGCACTAACTATTGTCCTAGCATTTTGATACTTATGGATTTCGTGACATTACTTGCTATTTGAAATTTTTTAGAAACATTAAATAAAGACCACAATAGTAGGCGTTCAACAAATAAACACATTTTTTAAAATTATTATCATGATAACTGTTTGCTGAGTTTGTGTGTGATGATATGTGTGCGAGAAAATCGAAACCTCTCTCCAATGCCCGCTGGAATAGGATTCATGCCTATTCAGTTTCCAAAATTCTTGTTCATATTGGCGACTCCTGGTGATTTCTTGCCTCACTGTACCTTTAACTATAACCGAATCCACAGCAATACTTCGTTCTAAAACTATAATTTAACAATTCCTTGCAATGCCATCTGACCGCAGGGTTTGAATAGCATATAAAATGTACATAGCTACACTGAAAATTATTTTTCGTAAATTAGCTTTCACTCGTTTCATAAGCATGGATTTTGTACACAGAACAAATATCTCGTTAATTGTATGAAACATTCATAAAAAGTGTATCGAAAAGTATTTTGCAATATTAAAACAGTAATTACTCTAGAATGGCTTTATTTTTTTAGTGTGTTTTTCGGTGACATGTTTGCTTATATGCTTGGGTTCGGTACAGTGGAAGGTTACAAAGATGAGTAGAATTGAGCTGGACACGCGAAAAAAAAAACAAATTCAGCGCATTTGGTGCTCGGAAAAGGGTGTCACGTACAACCAAATTGCAAAACGGTTGAAAGTGAACCACACCAGTTTCTAAAAAGTAATCGAAAAGTTCGGTGAGTTCCTTTCCGTGAAACATTTTCCCCGATCCGGCAGGAAACTGGGTCCCAGTCAGGCCGGGACTTGAAAGTGGTTGAGAAAACTCACCGGCATCGACAAGGGAATTTGCCACGAGCATCGAGATGAATGAACGGAGTAAAGTTCGGAACTCCCTGAAAACGTACAACAGAAGGTGCCGAAGAAGTCCCTGGGGCTTATTACGGTTGTCACCTTCACTTTCACTTTCACTTCACTTACACATCATCTCACTTTTTTTATGGTATTACTGGTATCACCGTGCTCAAAAATGAACTCCGTGAGGTGGAAGTGATAGTGAAGTGAAAATCGTAGTAGCCCTCAGAAAATCTACGGTTTGCGTCACTTTTTTCGGTGGCGTGATGGTGCCGTGGCAACCATAATAACACCGAGTTCATTCGAATCGTCACCTCGGATGAACTCTTCCATATTTTTTCGCTTGGGTGACATTCGTAGTAAGATTTTTTGTTTTCACTTCGTTTTCACTTCGTTTTCACCGTGATGTGAAAACCGTAATAAGCCCCAAAAACAACAATTCCCCAAACAATTTAACTCTTCAATACTATCTCTAGTAATTCTATCGTTACGCCTTATTGTACAAAGCACGAAATTATTTTCGTGGATTACCCATGCTGACTTTGGTTCTGATCACCTTCCAGTTACATTTGAAATATCTCCATCTAATTCCATCAGTTCTACTTTCAACTACCATGGAGCTAATTGGGATCAATATCGAACATTTATGGAATACAACTTTGATCCTAATATTCCATTGCAAACAAGAAATGAAATTAATAATGCTCTTTAATCTCTGGCTTTCTCAATAAATAGAGCAAGAGCTGCTTCAGTGCCAAAATGCGAAGTTAAATTCGATTCAGTTATAATTGATGACGATCTTCAGCTCTTGATTCGTCTGGAAAATGTACGTAGGCGTCAATATCAAAGAACACGTGATCCCGCTTTGAAAGTCATATGGCGAGATTTACAAAAACAAATTAAAAAACGCTTCTCTGCCCTGAGGAACAAGCATTTTGAAAATAATGTGTCAAAATTAGATCCGAGTTCCAAACCTTTCTGGAAACTCTCTAAAATATTGAAAAAACCTCAAAAGCCTATACCAGCGCTATAGGAAGGTGATAACATTGTGCTCACAAATGCGGAAAAAGCTCAAAAACTTGTTAAGCAGTTTGAGAGCTCCCATAATTTCAGTTTGGATCTGACAAGTCCTATTAAGGGTCAGATTTCCAGGGAGTATCTGAATATTTTCTCACAAGAAAATATTTTTAATGATTCTTGGGGAACTGATGTGGATGAAGTAAAAACTATAACTAAAAAATTTCAAAATATGAAAGCACCAGGTAATGATGGAATTTTCTATATCCTAATCAAAAAACTCTCTGAGTACTTTTTCTTTCTTGGTAAAACTATTTAACAGATGGTGTCATCTGGCATACTTTCCAGATAAATGGAAAAATGGAAAAGTCGTACCTATTTTGAAGCCAGACAAAAATCCGGCTGAAGCTTCTAGCTACCGACCAATCAGTTTGCTTTCTTCAATAAGTAAGCTTTTTGAAAAAATAATTTTGAATAGAATGATGCTTCACATCAATACAAACTCAATTTTTGCTGATGAACAGTTTGGATTCAGCCATGGGCATTCAACTACGCATCAACTTTTGAGAGTCACAAATTTAATTCGTTCAAACAAAGCTGAAGGCTGCTCCACTGGAGTTGCTCTTCTAGACATAGAAAAAGCTTTTGACAGTGTTTGGCATGAAGGCTTGATTGCGAAACTGAAAAGGTTCAATTTTCCGCTTTATATCATGAAATTAGTTCAAAACTAATTAACTGATAGAACTTTGCAAGTAAATTATCAGAGTTCTAAATCTGATCAATTGCCTGTTAGAGCTGGTGTTCCTCAAGGTAGCATTCTTGGGCCAATACTTCATAACATTTTCACTTCAGATCTCCCTGATTCTCCTCAGGGCTGTCAAAAATCTTGCTTTGCTGATGACACAGGCATTTCCGCTAAAGGAAAAAGTCTTCGTGTTATATCCAGGAGGCTACAAAAAAGCTTGGACATTTTTACAGATTATTTTCAAAAATGGAAGATTTCTCCTATTGCTTCCAAAACTCAACTTATAATTTTCCCACACAAGCCTAGAGCTGCATTTTTGAAACCAAGTAATAGTCATATGGTCACTATGAACAGAGTTCCAATTTCTTGGTCAAATCAAGTAAAATATCTTGGACTGATACTTGATCAGAAACTATCTTTTAAAAATTCAAGCCAAATGTAATAAATATATAAAATGTTTATATCCTCTCCAAACTTTGTTTGAGGAACAAACTTCTAATATTCAAACAAATGTTTTGACCGGCCATGCTTTATGCTGTGCCAATATGGTCTAGTTGTTGTGCTACTAGGAAAAAAGCACTTCAAAGGATTCAGAGCAAAGTTCTGAAAATGATTTTGAAGCTGCCACCCTGGTTCAGTACTATTGAATTACATAGAATTTCAAACGTTGAGACTTTAGAAGAAATGTCCAACAAAATAATTCATAATTTTAGACAAAAATCATTGCAGTCTTCAATTGCAATGATCAATTCTCTCTATAGATAACTAGTTTTAGGAAATCAATAATTATTCTTACACACAGGCAAAAAAAAAAACCCTGTTAAAAATACTGAATAGGCAAGGTAAAAATAATATTAACACAATTAGATATAAATGATAGCATATAAGGTTGAAATGTTAATTACTTAGCAGGAGCACCTAGATTAATATAAGAATGTAAAATAATGTAAAATTTGGAATAAATAAAAAGTTAAAAAAAAAATCGTGGACTCTAGGTAATCGCTGCCTTATCGTCGTCATGTAAGTTGGTGTAGCAGTTGGGGTGGGCGGGAAAAACATCCCGAAATAAAAATAAAAGCATTGTCGAAAGTTGTGATTTAACACTCATTAATCAGATTACTTCTCACCAGTCATCATGGCCTAGTAATATGAACCATGGCCTAGTAATATGAACCATGGATTAAATAACAGATCTTGCCAACGGAACAGGATCAAACGAATGAAGCAACGATGAGAAATTCCTCGTGTTTGCGCTTTTATTTCGAATTACATTTCGAGTCGATATAGCAGATCTGTCAATCGATCATGCAAAACCAAAAGAGCGATTTTTCTTTTTTATTTGTAACAACATATTCGTGGCTCTTTGTACTGTTTTCGTCCAATGCACAAAAATTCTTCCTGTGTCAACGAAGGTAGCATCATAAATAATACAAATCAGTTTAGTTGCAGAAAACAACGAATAGATTCGTGCGTCCAACCTTCGATTGCGTTATAAGCTAAAATGAATTTTCAGTGTAATTTATTCTCGATCCGGCTGCAAGTACTTCCCGCTCTTACTGCAATCTCTTCCACCGTGGGTTCGGTTTTTAGCTGTCCCACTGTTGCTGCTGTCAAAAAATGGCTTCACAATGTTTGATTTGATTTTTTTTTGTATTGAATACTTCACAAAATGTATGATATCGCGAAATCGAAGGACCACAAGAAAAACACGTCATTTCTTAAGTGCGGGTTGCTACAAAACCGAATTCGAAAGGGCGGTGCACAGATTCAAAAACTCATTGCTTTTTTAAACAGATATATAGTGGCCTGGAATGAGTTTTGCAAATTCATTGATTCAATATCTAGTTCTTGTTAATGTTCCAAACTACAATCGTGTTATCGTTTGATAATGGATTAGAAACAATGCATCTGGTGTCCTGAATATCGTACATGTTTACCCTACATTTATGATACTATGCTTTCAAATCCTGGTCGTACAAACTGTAAAAAGCAATCCATCAGTCGGTTAGTGCCACGTTAAGGCAATCCGTAACCGGCATTCCTATCGAGTCGAATACATCAGTACTTCCATCAAGTTGCCATTATTTTCTTCAAGTTTTTAATTTGATTACGGAACAAAAATTTATTCAAAATGATAGACCGTGGTAGGCCGTGCTTGATGACTGGCGTGTAATTTGTTGCGACTGGTTTTCATCTGCTAATTGAAGACTTTGCTCTGTTATTGAGTGATTTTTATTTGCACACCATTTACACACCATTACACGTACATCATTTATAACAGGCTGTATAACGAAAAAGAAAATATAAACTAGCTACAAAAGTTGCATTAATTTTGATTTTTTGTTCTTGTCAGGATAGCCTAAAAGGTTTTTTTTTCCTAAACTAGAGATTATATTTATTATTCAATATTCAACTATAAAGTATATTTATCACTGTAATTCACCGTGTGATGCTAAGTGCAAAAAAACGGGTGTAAAGAATGTCTCTGACCCGCAGACTGACAGTCATTCTTACTGGCGTGCTTTGCTTCGATGTTAAAGGAGGTTTTCTTGATTTTAGCTAAATTTGCTAAAATCAAGAAAACCTTCATTAACATCGAAGCAAAGCACGCTCGTGAGAATGAATGTCAGTCTGCGGATCAGATTTAAAAAGACTAAATTTCACTACCGAAAATTTTTCCCACAGACCTAATTCTTGAAGTTTAAAATTCTTCGTCTACCAATCGTGGAAAATTTAAGCAAAATGAAAATATTACCTAACGCATTCTTATCTATCATTAAACAAAAATCTCTTTGATCTCAATACAATAATGACAACCCAACCGCATAAAAACGAAAGGATCACAATCAAATTCTGAAGCTGACAAAATGTTCAATTGATGTATGATAGTACAACAAAACAATATAATTCGAAAGGTCACCGTTTTCAAATTCGACCCCCGTCCGTCGGTTTTTCTTTTTGAAGAAAAGATCTTAAAATAAACTCGTCTATTGAAACCCGATCATAACTAAATGGGTGAAAGGGAAAACTTGCCGAAGCCATAAATCTGCCTGCCTTGACTACCCAAAGTGACTGAAATAAATTATGCGAGCGCTGAAAAACTGAAATCTCTTTCTTCCGATGAACGTATGTTGAAATAACCTTTCACGTATCGCAAGACACATCCACCCAATTTAGATTTGTCCCTTCTGTATTGTGGAAATTAAATTCAGTTGCCAATCTAAAAATTACTTCCACCGTCGGCCCTACCACTTCGGGCGACCAATTTGATACATTGTTAAGGCTAACGTCCCTTGACGTTGGCTAATTACAGCGGTACGTGGATGTCATCAAAGCACGTGAGAGTCGACTCAATGTTCAACATTCGTCGCTGTTCGTTTTTATTCCCTCACACGATGCCAAATCGGGGAAATTGTTTTCTCAATGAAAGCAGTCACGAAATGTGCTACGTACCTTTGTGTCTTTGTGTGGTTGTAAGGGCAGTTTGACTTTTGTGCCCGTACGGCAAAGTTGGCTCTGTTCCCAGTCAGCAGTTGTGATAGCGTTAGTTTTCTTTTTTATCATGCTCTATCAGCCAACAACCGATACTGAATGTTGTTTTTGCTACCAGGGATGAGCAGAATCGATTTGCAGCTGGCTGACGCCGCACATTGGCACAATTCTGAAAAAAGACGGCCAAAAACATGTTTACCCCTTTGTCAGGATTTTATCAACTAAGGGCCTTCAGAAGAGTTGCTCAAAATGTTATTCCGCATCTTTTGAAAAAAAAAACACGCCCAACCTTCCATTAGGGCTTAACTACACTTTCAAATTATAACTTTTTCCACTTTTTTTTACGAGATAACGGATTATTGTCTTTTACAAAGTTGTAGAGCAAGTAATTTTAAGAAAAGTTGCTGAAGACACTAAGCTTCTAGAGCCTAACGTTAAAGAGATATAGTTGGTTTTCTTTCAGCACTACCTTAAAACCGTTTTTTTTAGATAATCAGTACTTTGTTCAAATTTGACGATTTCAATATGCTCTAAAAAAATCTAGGAATAATTAAAATTCACATATTTGCTGAACACACCAATGCTCTCTGGTGACTTAAATTGCTGCTTGCGCTTCGCTGTGGATAACTTTATAAAGGGAACATGCATAAATTACGTAGCATTTCGGGGGGTGTGAGGAGGGTTTCAGAAGTAGGGATGAGACATATGTTTCGAAGAGTTTTTCAAAAGGGCCTATTGGATTTTGTTTACATGTTTGTATACAAAATCAGATAGGTTCTTATGACAAATTATCCTAGATATGAAGTCAAACTACGAGAGAAGGCATAACATCTAAAATTGGTTGAAATATGCTTCGTCATTTATGGATCACCCCAAAGTATCTAGTTCATAAGTCTTAATATTACGTCACGTGCGAAATATGAATTGGCTTATAACCTGTACTATTTCAAACTGAGGTTTTTTCAATACCCAACGCTGAAAATTTCAGGAATACTAGTTCATAAGGTAATCTTTCAAATAAAATCTGTTTTCCCGCCAGACCCCGCCCACCCTTTTTGAGACGGTTGATTAGGACGTCACACAGACACTTGAATCACCATATATCAAAATGTGGTCACCAGAGAGCATTGGTGTGTTCAGCAAAAATGTATATTTTAATTATTCCTATAAAAATTTAGAACATATTGACGTAAAATTTGAACAAAGTACTAATTTTCTCAAAAAACCGGTCTTAAGGTAGTGCTGAAAAAAAACCAATGATATCTCTTTAACGTTAGGCTCTAGAAACTTAGTGTTTTCAGCAACTTTTCTTAAAATTACCTGCTCTACAACTTGGTCAAAGACAATAATCCGTTATCTCGTAACTGGAAAAAGTTAGAATTTGAAAGTGTAGTTAAGCCTTAATGGAAGGTTAGGCGTGTTTTTTTAAAAGATGCGGAATAAAATTTTGAGCAACTCTTCTGAACACATTTAGTCGATATAATCATGACAAAGGGGTGAAAATGTTTTTGACCGTCTTTTTTCAGAATTGTGCCAATGTGTGCCGTCACGGATGTCATGGCAGTCAGCGTGGATTGGTCAGTTCGTTCGAGTATAATCGCGTAGATTTATCTAGCTATAGATAGGTAACAGCTAGAAACTTTGGCACGCTGTTCTGTAGGTCGTATCCGAACTGTGTCGTGAACCTTCCAGTATCGATTGGTTTATAGGAAATGGATTAATTTTTAATTCAGTGCTGGGTTGCTGGATAATCGCTTCTTGCTACTCAAAGTTCGATGGCTGGATCAGAACGATGCAGTGCAAACAATTGACGGACAATCAGACAGGGACGGTATTAAAAGTTATTCCGAGTTGAAGCTTGCCGTCATGTGATTTGCAGAATTTCGTGCATGTATGGCGAAATGTATTCAGCCAGTTCACGGATTTCTGCTAACGTATTTTCCGAAACTCGCTGATGAAGTGTAAGAGGCAACATGCTTTACTCTGAAACTGGCGATTACTTATTAATGGCTAACAAAGGTCCTATTATTTTTGTGATATGAAGCTGTCATCAAATAATGAGCGAATGTCAATTGAAGAACTTAAATTTATCCAACTATAGGGGGATCTGACTCTTCTTATGAAATTTATTAGATGATATGATTCACGCTCGCTAGTCACATCACAAAGTTCCATATATGAGCACTTGATGGTACTTGATTAGGCCATCTATAAACTCGTTATTAAATTATGTCGATTTTAGGTCTTGATCCAAGTTCTAAACTGGTCACTTCCTATCGCGAACATGTGCGGGTGCGCCCAATTTATTCTTGGGCACTTAATATAACCACCTCTGTAGGTTTTTTTGTTTTTTGAATTCTCATGTACTTTGACGCATCACATGTTGGGTTTTGGTCCAAATCATAAACTGGCTCCCGTCTCATTGGTTAAATTTTTCACCTTGCCGATGGTGAGATGTATTATCTCATTATATAGACCTTTATGTGAGATCAAGAATTTGACCAGTAGTGGAAGTATCACCAACATTTCTCATTTATTTCGCTACTACATCGTAGAACGTTTTGATCAAGGCACTAACATCAGGTGTGATACTGGTGGGAGATGCCATAATTCACTTATAGACTTTTCACTTTAAATATAAGGTAAACGACTTCAAGTACACTTTTTATGTTTTGGAAACTTAGGTTGTTATTTATTCATTAATTTGAATAACTAAAATACCTGGTTTGCTCATGTTATAATAACTGAATGTTATTGCACCATTATCGAAAAGGGTAAAGGTTTTGATCACAGACATTATCTGACAGTTCAAAATGAAGCACATAGTCACAGAAAAGTGTTACTTAAGACTGGCGATGACAAGCATGTATAGAAGAAAATAGGAGACACCATTTCAAGCAGTAGAATAGATTAGGTTTGATTTCATAAGGTCCGAATATATGAAATATTATTAAATTGGGGAAGTGGATAGCTATTAGATTCCAAGATGGCGAGAAGGCTAGAATTTAAAATTTCGACTACAATTTAATCCACTATTACTTTTACTTCTATTTGATGACATGTTTGGTGTAGATTATGTTTGGTGAGGTTAGAGTTATTCGAAATTCTTAGTCAGAGAACCGAAAAGTCGTTGAGAAAATATCACCAATACACATGCCATCAAATCCAATGGTCGGGACTTAGGTATGCAACCAGTAATTTGATCGTTCTACACGATATACTACAATACCTTTTTTTGTTTTTTCCCATTTTTAAAAAAAACGAATATTTGTTTTTTTTCCCTCTTTTTTTTTTTCAAAAAAACCTTTTTTTAAATTCCCCCTAAACCCCCCCAAGCACATCTTTCCAAAGGCCCCCTTTCCTCAAACCCTTCTTCCAAAAAAAAAAAAACAAGACCCCAAAACCACCCACCCCCAACCCTAACCCCCCCATTGTAAACTATAGAACATCTAATGTATAAGTGTAGAATTCACATCTAGGGTTTTTTTTCATTAGGGCGAATCTACAATTGAGAGACTCTCTCCGGGCTCGCTCTCTTTCATTCATAAATCAATCACCTTTACGTTTTTCATTCTACTTTTTGTAGAGTATGCTAGCCAGCACTGTTGTGTTTCGATCTGTACTAAAGAGTTCCTCGAAAGTTTTATAATGGCGCTGTAATGAATGAAAGAGAGCGAGCCCGGAGAGAATCTCTCAATTGTAGATTCGCCCTAATGAAAAAAAACCCTAGACATAAATGAAGACTACCCGAGCAGAACACAAAAGCATATGAGTACCTAATTTTGATCCTGATAACTGGCCTTGGTATTAAAGAGCTCAGATTAATAGGTAAAATACCTAAGCAAAATACCTAAGAATTGCAAGCAAAATGTCTCTAGAATGACTAAACTTGATATTCCGGATACCTGGGTAAGTATCTGGTCACCTTAGAGGTATTATTTTGGTATTGTCTTACCTCAATTCGGTATTCGCATGACATTGTGGGAACAATTTGATGGTTTTATCCTCAGGTATTTTACCTCTTAATCTGAGCTCATAAATACCAAGGCCAGTTATCAAGTTATTCGCTTCTGCTCGGGTATGCATGTTTTCCTCCTTTCAAGCTCATCCTCGGTGGTTCAATCCGAGTATTGTCACTTTTACAAGAATTAAGTGTAAAGAGGACTAAAATATGTTCTATTTACTACAACAATATATAAGTTCCTTAGTTTGAATTAATTCGGACCAGAGTCCAGGTGGAACTGATACCTCGTAACGCACCACAAAAAGTAATCTACCAGCGCTCCCCCAGCGCTGGTAGATTACTTTTTGTGGTGCCACAAATACTAATACCTTTTTTATCTTTTCTATTTCTATGTTCCTCCCTTAGCTCAGTCATTAAAGGCACGGCTACAAAGCAACACCATGCTGGAGGTCGGTGGGTTCGATTCCCGGTCTAGTCTAGGAATTTTTCGTGAAGGAAAAAATCTCGACTCCTTGGGTATAGGGTATGATTGTACTTGCCACACAATCATACTAATGCAAAAATGGTACCTGGCATCAAAAGCTCTTAATTATTAACAAGGGAAGTGCATTTAGAACACTAAATTGAGAGCAAGCAATAAACTAATTGCAAAACCAATAAGCTGGAAACGCTAGAAAAGTGAAGTTACATATTATTAACCTGTTTAGTCCCACTCTGCATGTGGTAGTAAGTCTTGGGAAAGACCAAATTAATTATCAATCACCAATTGTTAACAATTAGTAAAACATCGAAACCTTAACAAAGTCGGTTTTACTCACATCTTACTAAAACTATTTGAACCAACGTGTTATTGGACTATCCAACAAGTCGAGCACTCGACACTGACACTGTAAGTTAGCCGCAGACGAAATATCTATCTAAGGATGAGCTTGTTCTGGTGGAATTTAAAGAATTAAGTTCGCGTTTACTAGTGACTGTTTTAAAAAGTTTTTCAATTTTTGACGTCTTTGTTTTCTATACTGGGTTACAATTTATAAAAATATCTATTGCAACCGTCACGAAATAGGGAGGGTTTTGTGCGTTAATATCTCAATCGTTTCTTCAAACATTTTCAAAATGTTTGCCACAATCCATCGGAAATATTTCTACGCACCGGTTCCAATAAAAAAATTTTTTTGATTTTCAACAATAAACTATTGAAAATAACGCAAATATAAGGTGATGTCTTATAATTTCGAGTTGTAGAGTAAATATATTTAATGCTAAGTATTCTCCTATCACAGACTTCAAATATAATTGAGGGAGATCTCATGTGCAGCAGTGAACAATACAAAAGGGGTACACCTTTGCCAAATGCTTCAATCGATCGGCAGCCTTCAGAGCTGTTCAGAGCAACAATGAGCTGGTATTGAATTGGCAGCTGGCGGTGACAAGTACCTTCGAGGATGTTCTGGCGAGCAATCATCGGCTAGGTAGCTGAGGGCTCTATCGCCTTTGAATAGACAACGGGCTAGGCAGCCAATGGTTATGCAGTCGGTTAACCAAGCCAGTAGTGAATTTGTTGCTGGTCGGTTAGTGCAACCACCAGTAAAATAAGTGTGGTAAGTTGGCATCCATCTTTCAGCTAGGCGGTTGAGCGGTATGAACGGTATAAGCTAGCCACCATCATCATCGCCAATGTGTATAGAACATGTATTGATGTTGCTATAGCATGACTAGTTACTAGTAATTAGAAGATAATTGATTTCAGCAACTGTTGCAAATATGACGCTAGTTTTAATGGATGTATTGTCGCTCAATATTAGTAATGATGTGAATGGGCATACAACAGGTTCAAAGAAGATCGATCAAACATTGACTATTTAAAGTCCGTGGGACGACCTTTTTGATTTTCCCAGCTAAAGTATTTGTTTGGATTGGAATATATTTAACATACCGTCCCTAATTCTTGACAATTGGAAGCCAGCCGTGGCTTAAGAAGTTTCAGCTTTTCCTTCGCCGCATACCCTATAACTTTTGTACGATTTCAAACACGACTTGGAAATTTAAACGGTCTCTATAGTATTCCAAGACGCAAATATAAAGCAAGCCTATGCCAAGAGCAGCACGCCAAATAAGTTTTTACGATGGTGACCGTCAATGAATATTGAAAACAATGATTTAAACATTTAGTACACATTACTACGTAGTCCTACGTTACCTTTGCGTATAGCCTTATTGTGCTGTCTCTTGTAGTTTGTTGATTTTAGTTAAGTGTTAGTTTAAATTCTCCTAGTTTTCCAATTAGAAATCATGTTGAGCTATCCTCTTGTAAGATAGCTCGCTTTTTTATCCAATTGTTTAATATTGTTGTTGAAAGGAGAAGTATAAGTGATGTTGCCTTTCGATCTACCCAACCCGTTATTATCCCTTCATACAATGCCATGATGAGGATAGTCAATGGTTGATGAAGCTTGATCATGTCAAACAGAGAGAAGAGCTGTCGGCAGTGCTGCCAAATCTCATGACCGTCATGCGGCAGTGAAAAACAGGTCATCTCACTATCGCGAGAAGAAACGAACTATCATGAACTTTCTTGTCATTCTTTAACCATTATCCAGTCATGAGATTTTTACTCATACGATTATGTTTCTTAAATTTCTAACTAATCTAATTCCAAGTAGCCAAGCAAATATTGATTCCATACGATTGAGTGGACATTTTTATTTAAAAAATTGCTGTGAAACTAACAATAATATCAATAAATGTTCTTGTTATATCGATGACCATAACACTGTTACGTGGTATCATGATGGAAAAAGCGATGAGATACAGAAGAAAATCTCCAAATCGCCCGATGAGATTTTCAAACGTATTTCAGTTAAAATCGTGAGTTATTGCCTTAACGGCTAAACGAACTACGGCGCGAGGTCCAGCAGGCAACCGTAAGCGGTCATGACATGGAGGAACAAGGACAATCCTTGGGAAGCCATTTCTCCAGACGCCCCGACCCCGGTCCAGGCCCTGGCTTTTCTCGATCGAAGGAAGGACTATACGACGCCAGGTTTGACAGATACCATAAGTGGTCGGACAGAAAGATCGCGGACGATCTGGAACGTGAACCACCAGACAACCCGAGCCCGGTTTGGATTCAGGATCATCTCGATCGAATCAGCGTCAGGTCGCAAGATCTAACTACTCAAGAACTATGTAGTTTGACATAGTGGGTGCGTAATGCACAATAGTTTCCTCCCTGAATTAATAGCGAAGTTGTGGTTCCGGGGAGGGCCGGGGCTCGAAGTACGGGTGGGTTTTTAGTGGGTTGAGGAGTTGGCACACTCAAAAAATTAAATAAGTGCAGGCCTTTGTTTTTGGCTAGTCCATGGAGATTTCCTTAACCTTGCCTAAAAGACACACGCACAGACATTACTCTTTTTTGTAAGAATGGTAAACAATGCGTTACACTTGTTGCAATTCGGTTAATGTTATTTCAATGGTAAATGTTACTCAATAATAGGTAAAAAACAATGCAGGAAACATTTTCTGCTGTCGCTTCCTTGAGAAATACTTCCGAGAACACTTAACTTATTTTGATATTATATATTGTTCCACAAAAACACTGGTTATTTATAATAAGCCATGTTGTTTTATTATAAAACGATTTGAATTTGACAGAAATGGGCCCACTGTCGAAGTTATGCTTCAACCTATCAAAAAGGTGCCAATTGGACATTATTCGCTAAGTTAGTATTCCTTAGTTTGTTCTATTCTTCCTATATGTTAAAAAAAATGTGAAAATAACAGGCTTAAAATAAACCCCACTACATGTCAAAAAATACTGTCAATAGAATCCCAAGGGAAAGTTGGTTGGGTAATTAGCATTCCAGGAACTCCAATATATGTGTCAGGAAGAATAACAAAAGAAATTATTAATTATTCATGGAATTAACGTCTGTCAAATAAATATTTAAACACTATGCATAGGTTTCAATTATTTATCTGACACACGTTAATTCTAAGAATAATTTGTCGCAAAAAGCAAACTCAATCTTATCTTTCAAAATTATTAATACGAGAACATGAGGGACTGTTGGGAAACATAAGCGTTGGATTGATAATCAGACATACACGTCTTCCATCTAAAACTTGCTCTGGGCTGACAAGTATAAAAAATTCTGATGCTATTAGGAAAAAATAAAAGCAGGTTAATATTTCCCTTTTGACATATCTCATCTGTGCTGCAATAAAGATACACGAAAGTGATCATTTTCAACTGTTATAGCCAACCCCGTGTCGCATAGCTCAAAGGTTGCAAAAAGCTACCGACACCGGTCTGAAGGCATTATATCATGTCGCGTTTTAGTTCTCAAATATTCTTCACCTGATCGGCTTCTTCTTTGTTGAACCTAATTACTGGTGGCGGTTTAATTCACATAAAACCACAATGGCTAGGGCGTGAGCCCTTCGTTCGCTCGCAAGTTCCATTCTCCTCTTTATGACAGAATTGTTCCGCAGAACAACAAGATTGCGGTAAGATTGCGTGTTTATAATAAAAAACACATATTTGTTTTCAAATGTGAGTGCTATCCAAGTTAATTATATTAATTTAAAACATACTTTTATAGGAATCACATTCATGATAAACTAAATAATTAAAAACCGTTTTCAATTATACAATTTATTCAGATAAGTGTATCAAGCTCGGTTTCCTTATTGAAAGAAAAGTCATTCAATCGAATTCATTATATCGGATTTTTATAGGTTTATGAAAAATAGGGTATATGTCCCTTGACTCAGCCTTATATGCAGCGGTCGATAATTGTTTTAATTATAATTCATAAAGTAATCGAGTTAGAAACGATATTTTTCTATTTATATCTTTGTTAAGACATGCCTAATAAGACGTTTGCATTTCTGAACCATGAAAAGTTAATGAACTTTATGAAGTCGCAAACTTTCGACGAGTATGGATGAAAGGTCGGTCTATAAGCACCATATTGGGTCTAACTCAGTATCAAATATTACAAAATAAATTTTAATAAAACTACTTTATCACACTTCAATGAGTTTCACATATGATCAATCAGCCATTCCATTTGAAAACATTAAAATTCCTACTATATGGATTTTGGAACTAATGTTTCAGTTTGGATAACCACTTTGAAAAAATTACAACCCCAAACTCACACATATCAGACTGTGCACATTTCACTCAGCCTAATTTAGGTCATTTGAAGATCATGAAGATTTATTGTTCTGCTTAACCAATGAAGCCATGGTGGCTACAAAGTTAATTTAATCGAAAACATGATGAATAATATCTCAACTGCCTCAAAATAAATCGATCATCATGATGCCAACATGAGTTTGCCGATTATCGCTGGGTTTTTGACATTTTAGATACATAGGCCGAATGGAGGGGAGCTAGGCTAACACTAAATCCTGTCACTTTATGATTTATTTCAGAAGGAAGTTAAAAATCCAAAATGATTGATTTAATACAAAATGTATTGCGTGAAGGCAAAAAAAAACCAACTTCTGAGACATTATTGTTCAAATCTTAATGAACAGCTATCAAAGCCTCCAACATATGCGAATCAGCCCTTATGAAAAGTCTGAAGGGCTGGCTCGTAACACGGTCCATGTGAATGATTCCATTGGGACGGAAGGTAGGAATTGAAGAGGTAAACAAATTAGTGCCAGTAACTTGTCGAATTAATAACGACCTTTGTGTGTTGGTTTCCACATATTCAACGGAAGGCGATTGATTTTGTTGGATTGAAATGATTTAAGCGTGAGCGACTTTTTTTTTTGGACATTCATATCTTAATTGGCTTATATCAAAGTCAGTAGTAAATGATACTTTGAGTCAAGGATTATATTGCGTTGACAAAATTGTAAACATTCGATATTCTTCGATCGTAGTGTCAATTATAATCCATGTGAATACCGATTGACGTGATCGGATTTACATCTTGAATCTTTCATGCCGTATTCATCGACTAGTGTTGAAGCAGCAATTTTTCAAATAGCTTTTTTTTATTTTATAACAGATATTATTTTTTTTATTTTCCATCTTCATGATTGTTATGTTTTTAGATATTATTGGTAGGCCTTCTGTCGATCTCACCGACCATTCCCTTTTATGTTTCGCTTATTATCGATATCTTTTTTGAACTTATATACTGTAAAATTTTGAAAGTTTCATCAAAGTATCGACCGCAACGAGTGCTAATGACTACATTTTCGAAATTGATTGATCAGATCACCGAGCTCTAGCTTCCCAAAACAGCTATCAAAACTTGTTCCATTGACAGCAGTGGTGGTCAGGTGTGATGAAAGTAGCAATTTCGACAAGAAGCAACTCAGCTAGTTAATGGGTTCCCTGCTGTCAGGGTGTTCGAATACAACTGGCTTAGTTCATTGGGGTGTGGTGCAAGCTTGCGCACCTGGGCAGTCGGCCAATGTTCAATTAGAAGGTATCTGGTTGATTAATGAAAACAACAACAGTTCATTCGTCGTTGACGTTTTCATGTACAATCATTACACTATATACACATTGGATGCAGCAAAGTGACCCGATAATAATATGGCTCGATGAAAGACAACACGGAGGGGTGTTTTGATTTTGGTGAACTTCATTTGGATCCGGGTTGAAATAGGAAACATTAATTAAATGCAGTGTCCGGTACTGGTTGCTGCCATGGTGAAAAACCCTGGATGGGGAGTAATCAGTTCTGATGAAGTTGCTGTGAAAATACGTTATGGATCACAAGTTCATGTCTTTGCGGAATCAGAAATCTCCCCGGTCTTCAAATAGTCTCGACTAGCACATGTCTAGCACGCAGAATGTACGTCTATCTTAATAACATAGTGCCCTTTTTGGATATTTCACCTGTGAATCTCAACTTGGGATTCCAAGCGCTTGAAATATACGATGCCCCCATCTCCGTTTCCACAAGAGTCATTTCCGGGCTGGTGTAAAAAATGTGTTCATCCTGAATGATGATGCGATGATGGTCGGCACCACCTTCTTGGTTGGTCGGTTGGTCAGTTGTACAGCGCGTTCCAGCCATGGCCACAGAAACACATTAAATTGTTTGCGGTAAACAGACCGCTGCCTCAGTTCCGCCGTTCGTAAGTAGTCCTTGCTGCTAATGCTCCTACAGGTCAGGTCATTTTATTTCATTTCATTTGCAGAACTCTCACCTACCGGGTGTGAAAGCGCCGTTGAAATCTATTGTCCGCTTCTTCGGTGGACTTCCGGGAATGAGGAATACGGTTGACGAAGGGGAGAAATGTTTCTGGTTTGACTGGAAGAGAATGTGGTCAGTTGAAATTTTCATTGCGGATTTAGGACCGCTGTGCTGTGGTAATGACTTTATCAAAGGGTCACTGTAATGGATTTGACTGCCCCTGTTGGGCAAGGATGAGCATTAAAATTGGTTTAGTCTTCCAATGGACTTCATATACAAGTCACTGATGATACTATACTGCCAAGGAGAATGGGGCTCGATTCTTAATTCAGACAAAGAGGATTTTTTTGAGTCAGATATTATGAATTTTTTGACATAGAGCACCGTTACGCTTGGCAAACCCCATATGTAGAACAAATGGGTCCTCCCTTAGATCAGTCGGTAAAGGCGCAGCTACAAAGCAACACCATGCTGGAGGTTGCTGGGTTCGATTCCCGGTGTGGTCTAGGAATTTTTCGTTAAGGAAAATTTCTTGACTCCCTGGGCATAGCGTATGATTGTACTTGCCACACAATCATACTGATGCAAAAATGGTACTTGGCATCGAAAGCTCTTAATTAATAACTGTGGAAGTGCATTTAGAACACTAAGTTGAGAGCAAACAATAAGATAATT
This sequence comes from Aedes koreicus, assembly GCA_024533555.2. Lineage (NCBI taxonomy): Eukaryota > Metazoa > Arthropoda > Insecta > Diptera > Culicidae > Aedes > Aedes koreicus. Next base: position 383,380 of record JAHHFK020003223.1, on the reverse strand, counting down.
GTGAAAGCAATAAGCTTGAAATGCTAAAGAAGAAGAAGAAGGACTTTAAATTAGAATTTTCAAATACCACTAGAATATCAATATTGGTCATTCCATCCGAAGTCACCTAGAAAAAGTGAGAATTTGTATTCTTTCATCTCAGATTTCAATCAAACTTCAAGGAGTTACTAAGCAAACGGCTATTTAGAAATAAGCTTTTGAGTTAATTTGACCAAACACGAATCCACTTCTGAGTTGCCCCTACAGCATTCTTCCCTTTGGTATGAATCGTTTCAAGATGGCTTTCAAGAGTTTTTAAATAACCTTACCCTCCAAATGAGACCCACACTTTATACACCGTGTCCAATATATTCTCATACAAAATAAAACTCTATTTATTTGAAATCGATAATCCAGATTTTATTGATAACTTTACCCATTATATTGCAATATAATAATGATCAACTACAGCATATGTTTTGGAATAACACCGCCTTTAATCTTCTTGGCCAGCTCCAGACGTTTTTCGAAACCGTCACAGGCTTCCATCGGCATTTCGTAGCAAATTCGTTTGATTACGGTTTTGAATTGGTTCATATTAGACGCCCTGTGGTCATTTACCTTTGCCAGCATGTATGACCATACGAAATAACCCAAGGGATTCAGATATGGTGAACGGGGAGGCCATTCATTCTTGTCCAAAAAGTCGGTCAAATTTTCTCGGCACCAGCCCTGAACGAGATTTGCAGTATGCGATGGCGCCCGTCCTGCTGAAACACACAGTGATCATCTCCAAACACCTATATTGTATATGGTGCATTGACGATCTCGAAACATTCAGATCTGCGGCCATTTTGCGAACAGAACGCTGTGATTTTCGTCTAATCCGTTCCCTGACCACTTTAACAACTCGTGCATTCCGCACCGTACGAGTACGACCGGATCTCTTCCGGTCATCCATCGAGCAGGTGTCACGGTGCCTTCGGATGGTTCGGTACACAAAATCCCGCTTTACTCCGAGGTTTTTCAAATTTCTGAAAACTCACCTTTCAAAAACTATTTTATCACCACAGCACGAAACTCCTTCATCGCTGGTAAAAGATAAACACCGAATGAAAAAACAATCGGAAAACAATCGGACATAACCTAAAAGCGTTTGTATAAACATATTGCAAAACTACACCAACACATACGTGAAACATGTTAAGAAGTTGCACGACACCAATGGAAAGAAAAAGTGTATGAGTATATATCGACACGGTGGCTTCCTTACTGTTGGTATGGATTGGCCCAATACGGCTTTTAATTGTAAAATTACCGTGTATTCGCAATGAATCGGCTTTTAAGAGTTATTCACAAGGTAGTTTGTATGCCCAATGAATATCCACACCCAAAATAAAAGAACAAGAATGTAATACAATTTTGCATGAGTTTGTTTCATTTCTCGTTATGAATCGTAACTTGGAGAAAAGAATGAAACATTGGTGGTGGGCAAAAAAAGCAACAGATCAATTCAATTTAAAAAAATTCAATGTGTGCGCCAGGTTGTTAAATGAATTAGTAGTTGAGTGTGAGATAGGAGTCCGAAAGTTCTATGTCTCACAAAAAAAAAAAACGATCTCGATTCGTAACCGAGATTCGTAACCAAGATTCGTGGCGTGGCCGCCAACGTGACGGCTCTACATAAAGTAGTAAGCAATCAGCCATTTTAACAAGTTAAAATAGAAAGAATAAAAGCCCTACAGTTGCTTTGATTGTCGAAGCACTCAGCGGAAGCAGAAATGAAGCAAATGGATATGTTTTCCACGAAACAACCTGTCGCTCGCCCAAACTTACATGGCTTCGTTTATTTAACACGAGTTGTCACTACAGCTGGGAAGTACAACAATGGTACAGTGACAACGGAGTCCAGTTTATTCCGAAAACCCTCAATCTTTCCAATTGCCCCAGTTCAGGCCTATAGAAAAATGAAGGTAGAAGGCACAGTCATAAAAATGGCTGCTGAGATGAAAAAATTGGTGGAATAAAATCGCCAAATCAATAAGAGAGTTCGTTGTGCACTTCATGATGGATTCTTTCAAAACCACGACATATAATTCATTTCGTTTTTTTTTCCTAAAATTTAAGAAATAGTGAAAAACTCAACTGTAAACTGTCTTAAATGCGTTAATGTAAATCCGAAATAGACCCAAATGATGTTGTTCCATAACTAAGTGTGTCATGCTTTAATTTCGGAACACTTGTTTTTACACATTTAGGATGTTTGTTGCAAAACATCGTCTGTTGGCGCTCTGTGTAATTGTAGCTGGATCTGGCAATACAGGAGCATCAATATTGGGCGGTCAATCATGTTCATACTCATGATCATGAATGGACCACCAATGGATCTTTGAGACCCCATTCAGGAAGCGTTTTTTTAATGCTTATTTTTATTCCTCATGTCTCCGCTAATATTCTGCCTGAAATCAAATTAACAGATGGTTTTTGAGTAAGGCTTGTTCGTGACAAAATGTGGACACCTCTAAGTACGTATATCTCTGGAAATACCCCATCAACGCGTGAAATATTTCGCAGACTGATGAACGTATGTCTGTTCATTGTGTAAAATAAATTTTTGGTCATACAACAAGCTTTCAGATCGAAGATGGCGTCAAAAGAAGAGCAAGTGCGAAAAGCAATTGTGTGCGGTTGCAATGAAAATCCGCATCTGTTAGTAAGAAAACTTGCAAAAAAGCTTGGTTTTCCTGCAAGTACTGTCCTTAATGTTCTTAAATCTTTCAATACACGTTTAACAACAGCCAGGAAGGCTGGGAGCGGAACAAAAACGGATCTCAGGAACCACCAGAAGGACGTGAAGGTGAAGCAAATATTGAAGAAGAGCCCAGATCTTACTACTGTATCGTACTATCGTGTTATCGTACTGTGGCTAGAAAAATTAAAATGTCCCCAACTTTCGTGCATACTTCCAAGCACCGGCAAAGTATGAGGTGAAACCTTGAACCTTATTCATTCGTTTGAGACTCGTGGTAATTATGGACGCAAAAAGGGAGCTCGTGATAAGTATTTTTTGAAACATTTAGACCATGTACCATTTTAATGAAATTGAAACAACTCGGAATAAACGAAAGATTCATCTTTCGCACCACCAAACGCTACAATGATACCGGTTCTTGGAAAATACCTCCCAGACCTGGCCTTGAATGCACTGCCAAGTATCCGGCAGCCATCATACGAGTGAGAGAGCGAATTCGGCGGAATCCTGGTAAGTCTGGTTGAAAGATGACCAAAATACTGAGAATGTCGCAGTCCTTCCCTTCGTCAAGAAACACTACACGAATGTTTCACACAAGTTCCAACAAGACTCTGTACCATCCTACCAGGCGAGAATTATACAAGCGACTTCTATGCATGGGCTACATACTGGACAATTTGGGGAATGCCAAAAGACCAACCGTGGAAATTTGGAGAAACATTTGGTGAAAATATGGAATAACATGCCTCAAGATAACGTGCGTGCTAGCTATAATGCTTTCCAACTACGCATGCAGCTGAAAATTGAGGCAAAGAGAGAAAGATTCGAACTGAACTAAAGATGCTCCGAGCTGGAAATTCATTGAAAATTAAAATTCATGCAGGCTTCTCATTTTCATGACCGTATACTTCACTGACAGGAATTCATACTCACCCTGTATATTAATGAGAATGAAGCTTAATGTCTGATGTTGTTTAAGAATTAGAGGTTATAAAATTTCAAAAGACTTTCATCTATTCTCTCAAATGTAAGAGCATTTCCACAAAGAAGACGAAGTTGTTGGAAATCATCATCAAGTTTAATAACCATAATAGCAACTGATGCTGTACAAAACATCGTGATAAAAGCGTTTTTTTTTTTTCAGGACGAGCATAACAAATAGGGGTTGGAATTAAATGTCTCATGTATATGTGCTAACGGGAGGACTATTTAGTTTGAGCCAATTTCATTTAGTATGGATGTGCCCCTCTATATAGCATATAATTTTTTTTTTCTTTGCCTACTTTTCTTAGTTTCATTACTCAATTTTTCAAATGCCTAAGAGTTGAAACGAGCAACTTCGATAATATTTTAAATATCACTTAAACTAAACAATACATCTTCCATGTTTTAAATGCTAATTTATAGTCGCCTCAACCGAATGTTTTCATATTGAAAGATATTCAAAACTTATTGCATGCCCTGTTCAAAAATCCTCACAGATATTCATAATTAAATTATACACACTTAGACAATTTTGCAGTATTCGGTAATTTTTTACCGAAATTTCAACAGCTGAACGTTTGGTAATCCGATTTAGCAAATTTCGGTAAAATTTGACAAGCTTCGGTAATTTTTTTACCGGAATACTGTAAAATTTCATTTTGAAAGCTCGGTAAAAAATTACCGAATACTGTAAAATTTTCTAAGTGTGTACCGCATCTCAAAACTATTATAAAAAAATAACGCGTATATTAAATCATACAAAAGGTACAATAAAACTTCATTCATTTATTCAAGAAAGTCGTTTAATATATCTGGAAGCAAAAAAACAACGGGTGTTTTTTGGAACCATTTAATGAAAAAAAAATGTTTTCTTTCAATTTAATGGAAAAATAGCGGAAAAAAAATTCCAATTTTGCTTTGATGAAATCTCAAATGTTTTTTCGAATACTACTCATCATATTTCAAAAGCTTTGATGGCTGACATGAGTGGCAACTTTTTCCACCATACATTCATCTCTGTTGCATCCCGAGTCGCCATTCCATTGTTCTTCAACTTCTGTTTCACAATTGCCTAATATTTTTCAATTGGGTGGAATTGAGGACAGTTGGGTGGATTGATGTCCTTTGCCAAGAAATCCACCCCGTTGTCTCGATACCACTGTAGTACTACTCCGTTGTAGTGGCAGCTTGCCAAATCGGGCAAAAATGTAATGTACAAAAGAATTCAGGTTGTACTTGAAATAAATGCAACACTTCCTTCAGTGTATAACTAGGGTGAAAATTGATGAAATTTAAACTTGTTTAGTGTGTAATGTTAACATGTGCAAAAATTCGTCAAGAAAGGTGCCAAACCGAACAGATAAACAGAATATGGTGGCACATTACCTCACCGTGACAGTGGTGCAGCGCAAGTGGTTAGTGCAGCCGAAATGTATCGTAATGGATGACGAGACGTACATTAAAGCGGATGCCAAGAAGATCCCCGGCCTGGAGTTTTTCGTCGGCAAGTCCCGCCTGGATGTTCCGGAGAAGTTCCGCAAGAAGAATGTCGACAAATTGGCGAAGAAGAACTTGGTGTGACAAGCGATTAGTGGGTGTGGAAACTTCCTTCTAGCCAATCGGCAGAAAGAAAAGCCAAATATATATAGAAGAATGCCCCCAGAAGCGCCTGCTGTCATTCCACCGGTCCCACGTAGGTGACACTCTGTTTTGGCCAGATCTGGCATCGTGCCATTGCGCGAAACCAGTGATGGAGTGGTGCGAAGCCAACGATATTGTTTTTGTGCCGAAGGAGGCAAATCCGCCAAATGCGTCAATAGAAAAATGTTGGGCGATTATGAAGGTCAAATTCCGGAAATCAGAGATGGTCTACAAAAACGACAAGGATTTGAAAAAAGTGTGGATGAAAATGTGTAAGAAAGATGGCGCAAGTGTTGCACATAATTTGATGGATAGCTTTAAGTTTTTCAAAAGATTGATGCATATTTTTTTTTGCGATTAGTAATCAGTACTTATTTATTCAGGCTGGTTAACCGTCCATCATGACCTAATCTGCGTAGTAATATTTCTCCAAAACTTTCAATTGAGGGCTGTTGTCTCCTCAAGAAGCCACACATCTTTATTTGTTCATAATAATCCATGACCCAACAACTACGAGCATAGCGAAGTCTTTGAATTCAACAATGCTAATAATGAGAGCATTGAGATTAATTTAAAAGTGTGTGTCCTTCTTTTCTTTCTGAAAGCTAGTAATGATACTATAAACATAAGCCTTCAAAAATAAGAACAAGAGTTAGTGCTCATGTCCCAACCGACAGGCAAGCTCTCACGCAAAAAAGGCATTACACTCTCGGCTTTGTATCATAGATACAAGGAGGAGGCACCTGTGTTCCAGCCCAGAAAAGCGGACAACAAAGGAGTTCATTTACTTTCTCACCTCCGTCACTCTCAACGACTCATTCATTTTAGAACTTATCTCATAAATATGAAAGCATATATACATATGCTTTCTCGCCAAGGAAAGCTTCCCGCACAATCTCAGCAAATTTCCAACTCTAGATGCCAAGTAACATTGCCAAAACCATCCTGCTTTATATAGTTTTATTGCGGTTTTATGACAGCCACTAGAAATCAATATGGTTTTATTATGACACCTAAGGTGCCAATAGGTTTCATATTTTAGTCAGGTTGAAACCTCGTTTTCTCAAATTCCTTATGGATATTTTGCTATCAAAAAATGCTTAATGCTAAATGAAACAGAAACGCAGAGAATCGAACAAAGCAGAACAACAAAAATCAACCATGATATTACAGTGAAGTTTGACAGCTGTGGCCATTTGGTTGGTATGCTGATTTTCATGACAGCCAATAGGTTTTATGAACGTTCACAAGTGGTCATAGCATCTATCACTAGAAGATTTTAAAAATCTTTATGGTTTTATAAAGGTTTTATTAAACAGTTTTCACAACCATCTATAGAGTGGGCCACTTTGTACAAATTTTGGCTTTAAAGAAGCATAGAGGAGGTGCTGGTAGACAAAACTGTTTTGAATGTAGTTTTATCAACAAAGCCGGGAGGAATGCTATACGGCTGGAATAAAACTAAAATGGTTTGGGATGAGTTCTCGATATCTTCTTAAAAGACATCTAATCAACACTTCTCTTCCATCCCTGCTGTTCATAAGGACCTGGCGAAGGGTTGAGCAAAGAGGCATCTCTTTTGGCGCTTCCATTGTCTCTACAATAGCCAATCCAGAAGAGTGTATGGTCGGAAAATGCTATGCTATGCTATGCTATGCCACCTTAAACGTATATATTTCATTTTAATAGCAAAAGCCATAACTTCAAATTACTGACTAAAAAACTTTACAGAGCTCATTTGCATTTGACGTTGACTGCGTCATTGTTTTCAATATGGAAGTAAACTTAAAAAAACACACTACAAAAATGAGAGCGTCACGGAAAGTGGTCAGTTTTTGAACGTCATCAACTCACTCAAAAGATATCCCAAATTTATGCAGCATTGGGAATATTTCTAGCATTATGCAAAACTTTTAGTTTTAAGCAATACAACTCTACGTTTGCTAAAGGACGAGTCATGTCTTACAATTGTAAACATCCAAACTACCTACTACATCAACAGTTGGTACAATGCCATGGGGTTGCCACATTCAGTTTTCACTCTTCGCAAGCTCCGTATCGGGTGATCATAGATAAATAAGAACAAAAAAAACCATATTGTTCGTTCCCAAAACTGCAAAAGTAGTAATTTCTGATTTTGTTGTAAGTCTAAAATCAGAAATCACCAATCAATGGGCAATTTGGAGGCTTCACTGCGTACACGAACATTATTTATTTTATGATTCTTCACTCCTCCTTCACAACCTAGTAAAACAACACCGAAAGGCTCCGCAGGAAAAGATCGATTTCACATTTCTGACAAAACATACTTAATCAACTCTACGCAAACCGATCGCTGCCTCCATAAAACATCCAATCGAAGGTTACACACTACACATGAAGACCGAAAAAAAAAAGTTGATCGAAGTAACCGCCGATGGTGGCGCTGAGCTGTTTCAGATATCGACGACGGCCCCCTAGGTACTTCAAACGAAAATCTTGTTTTAGCACGCGGCGACAACAACGGCAGTGGCGGCTGTGTTTATGCTCCGGATTTACTGCTGAAGGCATATGGTATACAAACATCCCCCTCACACCGGCTCAAAGGTTTCCGCTCCCTAGGCCAAGGTTTTTTTGTACTCACTGTAGATCGATCTCGATTCGATCGTATATTTGCTTCTTATTTTTTTTTACCACACCAATCTCAAAGCCTAAAGATCACTCCATTTTCTCGCTCCAGCATTGATTGAACCCACTCTCTTTCGAAACACAAAAATAATAAGAAGGATAATGGCACTAATAATCTCAACACTGAACACTGAACACACTGTGGTGGCACGATTGGGACATCGACGTCAAGATCGGATAACGCTCACCTTCATCAATATTTACGCGATTTTTATTTTATAATTTGATTAAATTGTATCTCGCAGCAGACGCATTCACAGCCTCGAAGGAGATCAATTTTTAGCAGTTTTCTTCTCGTCGTTTGCTTTTTTCTCTTCCTGCCCAGGGCAGCCAAGAGGGGTCACTCTAGGGACTTGAAATTTATACTTTTGTTTTCGCCTCACACTTCTGAGGCCCCGAACAAACACTTAACATTACCACACCAGACACACTAGGACCCCAATGATCAATGAATCGATACTCGGGGATATCGGAGATGTTGAACGAATATCGCGTTGACGAACTAGTACTACTACTGTGGCTACGGGAGTGGCGGAGAACCTCTCGACATCACTTTAAATTAATGGGAGCTAATTTTTCGAAATTGCTTTTTCATTGGCTCCGGGCGGATTTCAGCTCCCTCCTCCCTGCTGCCAATATGGGTGTGTTACTTGGCGATCAAATCACTCACCACTGACACCACGGCGGCAGCAGTAGACTTCTACTAATATGGAGCTATTTGAATACTTGTTTACTATGTTTACAAACACTTCCAATTTTTCATTCAATACTCCCGGAGCGATTTGCTGTTGACGTACGCACTCTGATTTTTCTTTCGACCCCTTTTACCATGGTACAGGTTCTGGGCATGTTCGCATAATTACATAGCATTCCTCTTCTGTGAGACGCGTGCCGTCATCGATATATGGTGACGTTGGATATGCGAGCGGTACTGGCTTATCTTGTTTTTCCTGATCAAGTACTACACTGCAAAAATCACAAGATAAGATCTCGACTGGGTTCAACTTTCACACAGATTGTCTGGTATCGATTAACACGCTGCCAACTTCCTATTCTTCGCAGCTCGATGCTAATCGCAGAACCAACGAAAGATTAAAACCGAAGAATACTAGTCTATACTAGCACAAAGCACACGATAACAGCTTTCACTACATTGCGTGCTATCGATTATCACGTTCCGTGCATCCGATTGTTCTTAGTTCAATGCTTATCGCAGAACAAATTGATTATAGAAATCGAGCAAGATTAGCCATTCATAGTTCGGAATCAAAAACGGGTCCTTTTAATTGGACGGAGGACTGGGGACCTTACCGAGCAGAGATTGGAGAATTCACGCGCGCGAACTCTGTGCCCTCTATGAGCTAACTGGCAATCAACTGGCAGGTTGATACTAGCAGACCGACGGCGACGACAACGACGACAACTATGACGACGGCGGCGACGACACAGACTGAGACTGCGATTTTTGTGTTGTTGCGATTGAAATGAATTATCGAATTCAGTCCGGTCCCAGTTCGGGCCCTGCCTAGCAGCCAGTCTGCATGGTCTTGTTCGTCCACAGTCGGCCGACTCGGGTCTTGGGCTGTCAGCTGGGATCTACTGCTAGTGAACCACCCTCACCACCCGGCCACTGCTGTTCAGATGAAAAGCTGTGAGTTTATGTTGTCGATGTTTTCATTATTCGCAATAGAGTCAGCCGGTAGGTAAAGTCTCTAGTCTTAGCGAAAATCTCTGCCGAGAGATTGAGTAGGGGAGAGCGAATGCATTGCGGGAGGAAAATTTGTTTATTTTTCCCATTCTTTCCCATGCTGTGCCGTGCGTTTTCTCGATTGACTTGGCGCCTCCCGGCTGGCTGCCAAAGAGCCAAGAGAACCAGACTCGGAGGGGAAAACCGTAGAGCAATTTCCGCTCACTCTCACTGCGCAGACGATAGGCAGACCATGTGGCGATGGACTTGAACGTCCTACAGCGAACAGGTTCATTTTGCATTTTGATGCAGATCTTTTGCAGAGTAAATATGGATAAGATGTCATCAACGATAAGGGAATTGATTTGCAAATCCATCGATTGATAATAGTTCTGACGTTCGTCTGCAGAGTAGAGAGGGTTAAGAAATTGGTTTAGTTGCATTGTTAACTTTTTAATTTTAATTTTTTTTTTTAATTTTGAATAGATCAAACTTATTTTCTTATAATTAGGTAGGGTAGATAACTGCATTGGCCTCATCCCGCATTGTTTGATCTCAACATTATTAATTTAACTAAATAGTTGGTAGGAAGCCTACAAACTACAGCATGGTCTATTAGATTGAAAAATGTATGAACGTTTTTTTCTTTTGTTATCAAAACAAAAGAAGCGCACCCAACGAATCACATTTTTTAATTTCATTGAAAAGAAATTTTCGTATCCTAGATAATGTAAGCAGATTTGCTGCGTCATGCACACTACTGTTTAGGGTGGCAATATATCTATTGGAAAAAAGTGACCAGCAAATTTTACCAACAAACCATTAAAAATGTTTATTTGGCTTGAAAAAAGACCCCAGAAAGAAAGGGCACCCCTTCAGTTCGTTGAAAAACATGTGTATTTTTATTTATGTCAACTTTTATTCTTACATATGTTTCTCAACAGTGTTTATCAACAGCTCATGAAAGTGTTTTGATGACTTTTTCATGTATAAGCAAGTTCTCGAACTTTTCCTCTAAAATTTTTCATAAGTTTCTGCTCATATTGATTAGCAACGATGTTAGAGGTTCTTGTCCAACTTTTCCACCCTTGCAGCATCAATCATAGTAACCCATGAGTCAGCAGACGAAATTTGACAGCTCTATCAGTCGAACTCTAACGGTGATGACAAAAACAGTGAAGCAACTCCGTTCAGAAGTGTGCGCGTTCAAAAAAAGGCACCCCGCCGCGTCCAAAACAGACATCGTGCGGCACTTTGTGGACGCCGGATATGCCCGTTCTTACATCTACAACATCTTGGCACTATTAGACAACAATCAGAGCATCAAAAGACGACCCTGAGCGACAAGAAGCTTCAAAGGATGCTGAAGAGGAAGACCGAGGAAAAAGTGGCTACATCGCTGCGTGCCGGGAGGTCGGTTCAACCGGCCAAACAGTGAAAAAGTACCTGGCGAACATGAACATACATGTCAGGAAGCGAAAGTCACGTCCACTGGTTTCGGAGGTACAGGCAATGACGCAGTGGCAGTGGCTGAATAAGATGGTCAACTCGATTTTCCCGGCGAATCGCGACGTGGCGGTGGTGATGGACGACGGGACATTTCTCACCCTGGATGGCAACGACTGACAGGGCACGTCGTATTTTACTTCCCCCACGAAGGAAGTGAGCTCCGAGGTGAAGTTCATTTCACACACCAAGTTCCCCAAGAAGGTGCTGCTGTGTCTGACAATCTTCTTGCGCTCCGGACTGGCCGTGAACGGGGAAATTTATAGTACGAAATGCCTGCCGGAAGTTGCGTCGTTCATCAAAAAATACCATAAGCGCGAAGACGCGGTGTTCTGGCCGGATCTGGCGTCGGCCCACTACTCGAAGCGATCGTTTGAGGAGATGGAGCGGCTGAATATCGATGTGGTACCCAAGTCGGCAAACCCGCCCAACGTCCCCCAGCTGCGTCCCATCGAGAACCTGAAGCGTATGATCTACTCCAACAATTTTGTCGCGAAAACTGAGGAGAAAATGATAAATAAAACGAAAAAAGAACTCAAAAACATGCCTACACGCATGTTTTCGTCCGCCATGGCGAATGTTCCGGTTAACTGCCGGAAGGCCGCTTGCAAGGGCTTAGCATTTTTTTGCAAGTAAGCTTAAATAATTACCTTCTATGGGAAATTTATCAAAAGCAATTAGGGTAGGGAACGGCTTAATCAGGGGTCACTATTTTAATCAGTTGTTAGGAAATAGGTCTATAACTCCTACATTTTCCAAATTATTTCATTTTTAATGATACGATCATAAGCTTCATCTATGATATGGCCAATGATTCGATGTATGAATCATGATTGATAACCAATTTATTATTGTCATTTTGAAGATTTAAAATACATCATCTAGAAACCATCAGTTTCTGACCAGCTGAAGAAGTTCGCTCAAATGTTGCCTTTGTGTATTTTGCATTTGCATCGCGTGTACCGGAGGGCATGTCTTCATCAGCTCTCTCCCACAACTAGGCTTGTTGCCAGAATGTGGTGTTGAACATTGGGTTAAATTTATTACATATTTAGATAATCTGAAATCGCTATTTATTTCATGTTTCTTCCAGTCATTGGAGGTTGATCTATGCTTATGATTATATTTTCCATCATCTGGCACTATAATTTTCAATAAAAATAAATATGTTTTGGAGCTGTCCAATAGTACCCAACGATAAATAATGCTTCGGTGTTGAGCTGCAGCTATGGCATCACTGTTGCTTTTAAGAGAGCCCATGTTTCCTCTCTTCTTTGTTAACCATGGATACAGCGCACCGGTAATGTAACGTGAAGCCTGCTGTCTCTTGCATTTGTTTGTTTTTAAACGAAGCATCCCGTTAGTCGTCACAGTCGCTTTGGCTAACATTTGCGTGAGAGTAAATGAAATAAGAAATACACATTGCCAATCTAAAGATCAATGACAAACTTAAAGTTTCGTCGTGTACGTCTGTCTCATAACCTGCTAGGAGATGAGTTTGTTGTCGTAGCAATCGACATGTTTTGGTTGATTGTTTTCGAGAGCGGATGGGTTAAACGAAGGAGCGGGTTGAGGAAATTGACGTTTGCAGCAAATCGTCAACTGGCCTATTTCATTTCGCCTTCACAAACATGCACAGAATCGCACTCATACAATATTGTTAGTTTATGTACAGATTGAGGAGCTGAAGAGAACATTTTTTTAATCGGAAAGCAATCCGCATGCGTTTAAGAAGTCCCTGCAATTGGGAGCTTTATTCCATGGCTATGAAATTTTCTGAGCCTAATGCTCGTTGATGAAGGTATGTTCCGATAGACCAGACGTAAGCAGAGGGATTAATGTCTAAATATTGGCAGTTCTATTTAAAGATTACATACAGCTTCATCAAATGTCTCAGGGGCTGACTAGACTGCTTAAAACCCGTCCCGTACCCTATCTGTGTTAGCTTTTTTTTTATCACCATCCGAAAAAAAAAGTCCATTTTTTTAATGCAAACGTTATCAGCTGGTTGAACATGTTTACGAAGATACTTGTTTACTAGAGCCCATAATCGTTTGACTGGACGAATTTCAGACCAATTTGGAAGATTCAGATGCTTAGGTACAATAATCACGTTTTCCGATTTGTACAAGTCTATGGTCAACATACGTATTGACACGAAGCAAGGTCGGGCCAAAATATTAGAGAACCATGTTGACGAACCAGCGGCAACAGGTATTTTTTCACGCATTGATTGACGTAAATATCTGCATTTATCGCTCTATTTACGTCTTACGATGTGTAAGCTTTGAGAAATTGATCCCCCAAAACCCATTCCATCACAGGTTGTAGCTCCTACTTCGCAACCATTACAACCTAACCTGCCAGACATTCCTAGATTCGACGGCCAACTGGAAGATTGGGTTAGATTCAAAAATCAGTTTTGTGCCCTTGTTAAACGTCGTGAAGGTCTTTCGGAAAGTGAGAAGCTATTCTACCTCAAAACGGCTATCCAAGATGGTGCCAATTGCCATAGCCAATCGTCCGAAGATTCTTTTTGGCCCCTTTGGAAAGCCCTTTGTTCTGAGTTCGAGAATAAAACAATCCTTGTCGACAAGCATATTGCCCAATTATTCCATTTGAAGCTCATTGTTCGCGAGTTTGTTTCGGCATTGCGCTGCTTGCTGAATGCTGTCACTTGTAATGTCCGAGCGTTAGTTAATCTCGTATTGAAGCTTGAACCATTACCGGAACAGTTTTGATCCACTTGATCTGCACTTGCCTAGATGCTCGCACTCGTAAATATTTTGAGCTTCAATTGATCGATAATTCGCTACCGTCTTCGGAGAAATTGTAGGATTTTCTTAAATCTCGATGCCGTTGTTTGGAAAGCATTGAAGAGGATGGAAAGACCGGAACGATTTGGATCCCACGTCGTGAAAACCTACACCGAGAAATCAAACTCTCCAAATTACAAATATGGAAATGTGACATGCTTTGCTTGCAAGGGGTCACACTTTCTAAACCGATGCGAACAGTTTTTGAATCTCGCCCCGAACGATAGTTTTACCAGAATCAAATGTTTAAGAATCTGCTTGAATTGCTTCAGTAATAAAGACTATGTGCATGAATGCATGAATAGTTCGTGTTGTAAATGTAGCAGTCATTTTTTCACTACAAACGTCTGGGCCACATCACGGAAGGCAAGGACAACTTAGAACAATTGAATGACACGAAAAGTGAAAAATTTTGTGGTGTAAAAAGTATCTCGATTTTATTTGTTTCCACTCATTATATTTTTATAGTGTTAAAGAAACGTCAAATCAACTGCTATAAGTGGTATATTTGCTGCCATATGATCATCACAGTATGTTATTTTCTTTTCAATTAGGTTAATTATTCACTACAACTTGTTGAAAAACAGTTCTACTATGCAACGTAATTTTTCCGAGCTACAATTTTTAAATTAAGGTTAATGCTGAAATGTATAGGTAGGTTTCAGAAATTGGGTTGTTGAATCAATAAATAAATGTCGGTTTTAATATTCCGTTAAATTAGAGCACAACAACTAAAACTCGAGTTTTGTTTGATGCGTCGGCGGTCACAACAACCGAAACCTCCTTAAACGATCACCTTTATGCTGGTCCGGTGGTCCGAAGAAAGCTCGCTGACACTGTTTTAAGGTTCCGAATCCCGAAAATTGCACGAAAATCACATCCAATGAACCAGTTAGCAAGCGATCACATGGACGATTTATCACAATTTTAAAATCAAGTTTATTAAATGACACTAAAAATATTAAGTGACAGTTAACTCCCATACAAAGTCCCGTAGAGGGTTGTATGAATACTGTTTTTTTTTTATCAAATGCAATCGCACAAATATCTCCTGTGCATTAAAATTCATAACATTTTAGAAATACTCAAGCTGCTTAGTCAAATGCATGTTGAAAATCTCGTTCAAATAAAAAAAAAGTCGATTAAAATGTTACACATTTTCAGGCCATTCTGACTGGAAATGCTCCTGATTGATTGATTTCACTCCGCAAGTTGTCACTATTACAAACGTAGCAGGCTATACGTGTTAAATCAACTTGCTTATTATTTTCAACCGTGGAATCAGCTGTCAAAGTGGTTGAATAAATCAGATTTTTGTTAATTTAAAAGATGTGTTATTGTCGAAATATAGACTTCTCCAAATGCTTGTGCGGTGTGTGCGGTGATAGAGTGATATATATGGTATGAATAAATCGATGTACGTACACATCGCATTTCTTATTCACACAATAGTCTATTTTAGATCAAATCATCAAAAATATCTATTTATATATATTTATATATTCGTTCGACGAGGAACAAACCTTCATGCAAGTACCTTGCTACTTTATACTAGCAGGTCTAAAAATGTTGTCTTATCTTAGAGCAGGTTAAATTATTTTCCGTGTAAAATGTGTGACTTCAACCGCAAGATGTCACAACTAACAGCACTCAAAATTCATCATTATTTGTCGTTCAAGATATACTTCCGTTCTGTGGCCACACTTAAGTAATCGATGAGCATCTGTTCCGTCTACTTCGTCAATCAATTCACTAGTTGGGACTGTCTCTAAGAACACGCGAACATGTAAATACGTTCTGTACAGTGCAATTAGTCGAGGTTAGTCGAGGGCGCCTACGGAAACTAGATCGACTGCAGAATTTGGCACGATTGTGGGTCAACGCACAATTTGATCTCTACAAATGTTGTGAATGGATTCAAAATTCCGAGCACAAGTTAGCATTGCAGGTGTATCTGGGACACCACAAATAATCAAGAACAAGGTCAGAGCAACGATTTTCTCTACCATCACGTCCGATGCATCGTTCAATTTAGATTTTTTGGTTATGATTAGGGTCACAACTGATTTACCAATACGGTCTTCCCAGGTAGATCTCGAGCAAATCCCAGCAAATATTGCACTGCCAGATCCTTCGTTTAATCGATCACGACGCATCGATATGCTGTTGGGAATCCAAGTGTTCAACGAGCTATTCACTGATCGAACGATCTCGTTGACAGATGATAGCACATTCTGGGTAGTTGGTGGTGCAGTAATCAATCGGGAAGCAGATCAATCTTCCGTGGACCATTGTGAAGTTGAGACAAACGAAGTATTGAGTGAGCAGATCAGCAAATTCTGGGAAACGGAGGCAATTTTTAAGTCCCGGGTGATGACTGAAGATGAACGAGCAGCCGAACAAAGCCCTTACGGACACTTGCCGGAGACTTCCCGATGGACGGTATTAAGTTGGACTTCCGGTAAAGGAGAGCACCCGGGAGCTAGGTGATAGTGAACCTATAGCATTGTGCAGGTTGAAAAGAGGTTGATCCCCAACACGATCGTTTACGGGCAGTATCGAGCATTTATGGAAGACTACTACGAGCAAGGTCACATGATCAAGATGAATCAGGCAGTTGATAGCGCTTACTTCATGCCACATCATGCGGTGTTCAACCCGGCAAGCACAACAACTAAAACTCGAGTTGTGTTTGATGCGTCGGTGGTCACAACAACAGGAACCTCCTTAAACGATCACCTTAATGTTGGTCCGGTGGTTCAAAGAAAGCTCGCTGACACTGTCCTAAGGTTCCGAATCCCGAAAATTGCATTCACTGCTGACATCACGCAGATGTTTAGGCAGATTCTCATCAGGTCACGTGATTTTCTGGTGTTCACCCGAACGCTCTCTTGGTGATGTACCAGTTAACAACGGTCACTTATGGCACTGCTTGTGCACCTTTGCTGGTGACACGAGTATTGAAGCAATTGTGAAAGGACGAACATGAGCGTTTCTCCCTAGCGTCGAAGGCGGGAACCGATGATTTCTATATGGACGATTTATTGAGTTGAGCTGATACTGTCGAAGAAGCTGTAGCAATGCAAACCGAATTCATCGGAATTATGATCTCTGGTGAATTTGTGTTGCATAAGTGGGCCTATAATCATCTAACACTTCTGCAGTCTGTACCGAATTCCAGTACCAAGCAAATTTGCATTCTTCGAGGACGAGAAAACAACTAGAACCTTAGGTTTAACCTGGCAACCCCGCAACGATGGCTCCTGACCAAGCTACACGAGATACAATTCCACAACGGCCAACCAACGAAACGATCCGTTTATTCGGATACTGTGAGACTATACGATCCACTAGGCTTGATTGGTCTCCTGATCTTTGCTGCTAAAGCTTGACTCCAAAAGCTATGGCAGCTAAAAGTGAAATAGGATGATGTCTTGATCACTGAGGAAGCTGAATCATGGAAATCTTTCCCGAATCAAATCATCATCATAGGTGAAATTTCGAACCACGACAGATTGAGCTGCACGGTTTCTGCGGTGCTTCTGACTTGGGCTACGGAGCATGTGCCTATTTTCGCTCGACGGACTGCAACGATGTGTGCTCGGTCCTATTGTTTACCTCTAAATCTCGAGTCGCACCCCTCAAGAACGCTAAACTGACTACCGCACGCCTCGATTTATGCGGCGCGCTTGTACTTGCAGGATTGATTTCTAACATAACGCACAAGTTTAACATTACCTTTTCCAGAATTACTCTCTGTTCCGATTCCACAACAGCTTTAACTTGGATCAGGACCGACCCAGGGAGACTGGAAACCTTTGTTTGCAATGGAAAACAATAAATGGAGGTACGTTATACGCTCGAAAACCCAGCAGACGTACTTTCGGGTGGCCTCCAACCTATTGAGTTGCAACACTGTAACCAATGGTGGACAGGACCACCATTACTGCGCATCATCGATTCACCTTGGCCATGTCAAAGCAACACCACACCCGCAGAGTAATTTCCTGAAACGAAAAACCTAACAGTAAACTTCACAGTCACAGATCCTCCTGTTATGTTCATCCTGTTTGAAATCTAGAGTAAGTTCCGGAAAATGCAAAGAATAATGGCATAGGTAGTACGATTCATCGATCACATCCGAATGGGAAATCAAAAGAAGCATCGATTTGGTGGATTGACGTTCCGAGAACTTCAACAATCTACGATGGCCCTCACTAGCCTCGCTCAAAGAGAAGCCTTCCCCAATGAAATCAACAACCTGCAATCTGGAAGGGTAATTCACAGTAAAAGCAAATTAATAACGATTTCTGCGGTTCTATACAAATCTCATTTTAACGTCCTGCGGGTCGGTGGAAGAATTCGTCGAGCCGCTCTTTCCGTGGATCAGAAACACCCAATGGTCCTTTCATCTGGTCATCCGTTCACGCCAGCTTTGGTCAGATCATATCACGTAGAAAACTTACACGCTCCACCACAAATGCTGCTCACAATGATGCGGCGTCGCTATTGAGTTCTACACGGTCGCAGTACTGATCGCAGCGTCATTCGAAAGTGTGTCACCTGCTTCAAGGCGAAGCCGGTTGTAATGCAACAATTGATAGGCGACCTACCTAGATCCCGTTTAGAAGGAGTGTACCAACTGCATAAGAGTTCTGCACATCAGAGTATTAGGTTTCGACGTGAAGAGAAACTATGAACCCAAATCCAGCTGAACAGGAGTTGCGACAAGAATGCCTAACTTCATCTTTAAATTAGGCCTTTCGATCGGTGTTAAGGACATCATTTTCAAACCATTGTGCATCGTGTTGTTGCCAACGGACGGGTTTTCAACAAAACTAAAGCACTCGGAGGAGGTAGAATGTCTTTAATCAAGTTGTTCTTTTAGTACTGACAATTTCTCAAACCCTTCTTCACACTTCAAATAAGCAACTGAAGATCTGATATACTGTCAGAATTGGTCATCGAAAATGAATACAATTTCCAAAAATTTAAAAGGTTCCTCTTTTTCTATCATAGGGTATGTGTCCCTTGACTCAGCCTAATATGCAACGAAAGGTTACACTTTTTATTATAACTCATAAAGTATTCGAGCTGTAAGCAATATTCAACTAGTTATACACTTGCTTGGATAAGTTTGATCAGATGTTTGGTAGTATGTTTCACGAAAAGTTACACAACTCATTTTAGGAAGTGAGACTTTTTCGAGGGACATGAATGCTATATCGGTCTTCTTCTTCTTTAGCATTGAAAGCTTATTGCTTCCGCAATTAGTTTATTGCTTGCTCTCAACTTAGTGTTCCAAATGCACTTCCACAGTTATTAATTGAGATCTTTCGATGCCATGTACCATTTTTGCATTAGTATGATTGTGTGGCAAGTACAATCATACGCTATATGCCCAGGGAGTCGAGAAATGCTTTGCTTTGTAGCTGCGCCTTTAAGGACTGAGCTAAGGGAGGACCCATGTTACATCGGCCTGTGAGCATCAAATTGGATCTATTCATGGATGCAACATCGTTCCATCCGATAAATTTGTTATTAAATGCAGCTTTTGTACGATTCACATTACCCTACAAAAAATTTCACAAAACAAACTAAAATAAAACTGCTTCAAACACTTAAGTGATGTTCATGTATCAGCCATTCGATAATGAAAACATTCTAATTTACTCTTCAAATATGTTGTTCCTTCGGTTTATGTTAAAATGAGCCATTTGAATTTAGACAACTCAAAACTCAACAAAACTGTGAACAGTTATAACTGTTTATAGTTTATATTGTGTAACTATTTTCTGTATATCTAGACTAGGTTTATCGATTCATTCAAGCCAAATTTAGAACACACGAAGATCGTGGAGATAATCTGTTCAGCTTAACCAGTGAAATCATGATGCCCCATAAGCTCAGGAAATCTAAAATTACGCAGAAGTGAACAACTATAAGTTGATTGATATTGTCTCATTTACTCTGGTCATTCTGATCATTTTATTGATTATCGCTGAATTAATTATATATTTGGTATATAGGCCGAATGAATGAGCTTGGCTTACATTACATCCCGTTACCCTATTAAGTACAGAAACTAATTGTGATGTGTTGAAATTTTTGGAAATGATTTTTGAGTAATCAGAGACGACCATAACCTTCATTTGTCACAAAGAAGGTCTGGAAGTGGTGTTCTCATTGTGATTACCTCTAAATTTAGTTCTGAACTAATTCCAGCTACCAAATGTTAGGAGTTTGAACATACGAAGTATTAAAGCGCAAATAGCAGGTGAAATGCATGTATTAGCATCGGTGTATTTTCCACCTGTTCATGCTTACAAGTACACAAACGAAGCATTTTTTTAAATGCTGAAGAATTCTAATCGGATATTTCCCCTGAGATCAAAGTACATGTATATGGTGATTTCGATCAACGCAATGCTGACTTCTCTTCTAACGTTAAATAGGTATGTAGCTAGTCTGCTCCCAGTCGTTGGGGCAATAGTAATTTTGAAACGGTCAACTAAGTTTGACGACAAATATATGAAAATTGTTGGTTCATTGGTACTGATATATTTCTCAAAGTTCTAGTTTTATTGGATCATTTGAGCATATCAATCAGATCTATTTCAACTTGTCAAATCTGGCCAAAACTTTACGGGATATTGGTGAGATTTAATGAACGCTACTGTTGTTTGTACACATCTGTTTTTCGTTTACCTCTACAAATCCCTTGCCTTATAATCTGGCTTTGGTGCCAATATATCAGCAAAAAAAAAAACAAAAGAAAATAATATCTTGGCGTCTCATCATCTCGTGCTGCACAATTTCAGCCCGTTGATCTGCGCAAAATCCATCCCCACGAATGTTGCGTCGTCCGTGAGCATGTTAAATTTATTTGCAGATAGCGCCTAGCTTCATCATATGTTAGCACAATATTCCAAGCAACTCTAAACGAGTTAAGACCAACGGTGCAAGCAGGTTCACGTCGCAAGAGTTGGCGGATCTATTTTCGTGCCGTTTCTCATAGCCTATGTTGGTAAACAATCGCCCTTTGACACGAAACAAACATACTGAACCACTTCTCACACTATTGCAGTCAGCGTAAGAGAATGAATCGTATACTACGTCAGACGCCCGGCATGAACTGTCTGTAAACTCTGTATTCATCAGCTGACTGATAACAGTGCACCGAAGCAACATGTTGTTGCTCAATTTAGATGCCCATGTGCGGGGTGGTAGCCTCTCACAAATTGAACCGATCGTGAGAGTGTAACATAAAAACGATGGAGAGAGCTTCGTCAGCCATAGCCTTTTTCAATTCGCTTTTTTTTTTTCTCGAACTTCAAAGAATTTAACAAAGAGAAAAGAGAAAACTTCAAAGAATTCATTCGCTCAACATGGAAGCTTTCGATTTTGGCAACATAATCATCAGATGTTGTGTATGGATGGGTGCCGATTTATTACGTTCTACTCGAGTGAACAGCAACCTTTTCCGCCGCTTTGTTAAAGACGGTGCAGTGTTGGGGTCAAAGAGTGAAGGAGAGGAGGATTAAAAATCGATATTCCAGCATCCACTACGAAGGGTAGGAGATGCGTTAGACAGCTGTAGGAAGGAAAACTTTTCTTCTCCCCCTTTTTACAGGTAGATGATGCTCTTGCAAAGTTCAAACCCACTTCCTGATTTTTACGAGAGTTAACTTGCTGATGGGTTGTTTACACAAAATGAAATTTTCCGCACAAGTTCATTGCGAAAACTATATGGTGCACTATTTGAACAATATGTTCATGTAGATCCAACTTTTGATTGGCTACGGCTGGAGGTGAAAAGTTTCTTAGAGCATTTCGTTCCATCGTTGTTCGATTTCCATGTTGGATTATAGTATGAACTTTGAAGTAGGTTTCTGATGGAAGAGCAACATGCTTTGATGAGACAGGTCTGCTGATGAAGTTTGAAATAAGTAAAGCTTATTGCAGCGGAAGAACTTTAAGAAGTGATGGAAGTCGTAAACAATTATGGTAATACAAATGGTTTGGACGACGGATGTTGTGACGGAAAATTAGTTAAATATGTTTTGAAATGTTTTGTGTAAACGAGTCATTAGAATTATATATTGTCGATTGTGAATGTTTATGTTCAGATATGACGCTCGTCTTCCAATTGGTTGACTAGTCATTTTTTCCTTTTGTTCGACAAAAAATACTACTACGACTAATAACCTGATTTTTTGCGGTACCCAAGGCTTATCATTATTTTAAAATAGAATAAATAAAAGATTTATTTTTTAACATTTATTAATGCACGTTTATTATTATAAAATTGACAAACTTTTGAGTTTACCCCAGTCATAAGGGTCAGTGTAGACATTCGGTCCTCCTTTACCTGCCAAACTAAATATGTTTCGGGAAAGAAAAATCTCTGTCTTTATCATTGAAATGCTTTGCGACGATTTTCCTTTGCATGGCTGTGTAAAAAAAGCCAGGAAGCTGTTTAAATTCTATTGGGACTTAACTAATACTGCTTTTCGTTGCGGTTTGGCGCAGTGTTCACCTTTGATGACCTAATTTTTTGTCAATGCTTTGAAGTTTGCACAAAAATTTATGACATTTCAATGTTACGAGCAAGAGCATGTACCGAAAGATCCGGATTAGTTAACAAAAGATTTAACAAAACCCTTCGTACAGTGCTTGCAGAAAAACAAAACATTTATGCAGGTTTCCTAATCGAAAGATCCGGATTTCAATAACTTCTCGAACTTGTTCTTTATTCGACTCTATTTCTGATTATGAACTTGTGATGCAAACAAAATATGTATTTCCGGAAAGACATACGTCCACAAACGACAAAATATTTTTCTCGATGATGAGATATTTTAGTAGATATATGTGTTTAGAGGTGTTGGAATTTTGTCGCGAACAAGCCTTTTCCTAAAAGTTGATATATTTATGACAAATATTCAAAGGACCATGGTGGCTATAATAATCCAGAACTGTCTCACTATACAGAACTATTCTTATTAACAGTTGTATACCGAGATCAGGGCATTTAGGAATGTTTCCGTATTCGAAAAAGATAGAAAGTTAGCCGGCCTTTTACACGGCTTGAAAATAATTTTCAGATACTTCCACTACAAATGCACATGCTCTTTTTTTTCTACTTGGTTATAAACAGCGTGATCAATAAATTCGGATACACTTTTTCATGCGCGTGTATGTTTTGTATATGAGTTTGTAATAATTTTACTTTCTTGTATATACTGACACATGCGCGTGATATTCATTTTCGGCAGTTGTTGTTTGCTTGTTCGCGCGATGAAGCAATTTAGAGAAATTGTAGCGAAACGATTTTCAAATGGCGACCGTCCTGGCGCGCTTTTCAAAAGCTTGAAATCTCTTGGTGCTAAGCGTAACTTTATATACAAGACCATCAAAAGGTATCAGGAGACATCTTCTTTGGAGGACAGGAAAAAGTCCGATCGTCCACGTTCGGTACGGACACAGCGAAACAGAAAAATCGTAAGGGAGCGAATACGATACAAAGGACACCGTTCATTACGGAAAATGGCGTCAGGGTTGGACATTTCCTAAGGATCGGCTCACAATATTGTATGACGTGATCTTGGATTCAAGTCTTTCATGGAATTTCCGAACCATCCAAGCGGAGAGGTTGGATAGATCAAAGGTGATACTATAGCGGCACGCTGGTCATGAGTTCATTTTTTTTTTTATGAGAAACTGTTTGTCCTGGAGCAGCCTCACAACGCACAAAATAATCGGTTCTGGGCAACAGCTAAGGAAAATATTCCTGCGCCTCAGATAAACGTACCTCGATTTCAAAGTGCAGCTTCAGTGATGGTTTGGGGCGAACTTTGCAAGCGGGGTAAACTACCGTTGATTTTCATCAATAAGGGGGTGAAAATTAACGCCATGTAAGGAGTGTATCGAAAATAAGCTATCCACAAACTTT
Organism: Aedes koreicus; assembly: GCA_024533555.2. NCBI lineage: Eukaryota > Metazoa > Arthropoda > Insecta > Diptera > Culicidae > Aedes > Aedes koreicus. The sequence continues at coordinate 359,393 of JAHHFK020003223.1, read as the reverse complement.
CTTTCAAATTATGTTGAAAACCGATATTTTATTCATACAAAAAATTGATCCTTTATTGTACGAGGTTAAACTTGAACATAATGAAGACCGGATGAAATTTAAGTTATTCCTTCACGAATTTTCGAACTTTGGATCGAATGCTCTTCATCAAGTTCCGGACAAGTGTTGCATCGCATTTTTTTCGGACGCTTGAGCCCAAATTTTTTTGAACTCCTGCATGTTCCCAGCTGCCTTACCAGTCTTCTTGAAGACCCTCTTCACGATTGCCCAGTAACGTTCGATGGGTCGAAGCTGAGGGCAATTTGGTGGATTAATATTTTTCTCAACGAAATCTATACCCTTTTCCGCAAGCCAATTAAGAGTGGTTTTGGCATAGTAAGCCGACGCTAAATCTGACCAAAACAGTGGAGGTGTACTATGCTTCTTATATAAAGGCAACAAGCTCTTCTGGAGACACTCAGATCGATAGATTTCCGCATTTATAGTTCCGGTAGTGTATAAAATGGTTGACTTCAAACCACTGGAACATATTGCTTGCCATACCAGTACCTTTCAACCGAATTTCTCCACTTGAATCGACCTGTCCGCATCGCTCACATCTCCCCAACGACGGCAGTAAAGTATTGTGGACCTGGAAGGGTTTTTGAGTCCTCCTTTACATAGGTCTCATCGTCCATCAAAGACTTTTGTCACATGTATACCGCTAGAACTTATTATTATGATGGAAAACTATCAGCTTATTATTGCGTTTATAATAATTTCCATTACTATTTTTGAAAGTTTCACCGGTCACTTTTGAATTATTGAAAGTGAATTATCAATTTTTCATTGCTATTTTAAGTTTTTCTAGTGCGGATTGTTATTTTTTCGTTGGCACAGTGCTAAATAATATATTGGCGAGTTTACATGTTTTTAGTGCTATTTTTTCCATTTTTATTGATGTTTTATTACCCTGCCATTCATAAACCACGTAGACTTTTCTGGGGGGAGGGGGTTCTGACCAAAGTCTACGCTTTATACAAAATTTCAAAAATATGTATGGAGATTCCACAAGTCCTATGTGGGAAGCCAACGCGTTAACCGACTAAGATATGAGGCCCCCAAGTGCTCAAGTGTACATCTTGCAGTACTGGTAACATTAGGTTACGCTCAAACTATACTCACTTTTTTTTTTAATTTTCTAGATTATTTTACAGCTAGATTATAAGTTTGTTCGCAGCAAGTGTAGTCATTTGGGAATTCTCTTCGATGAGCATATAAAAACCAAGAACACAAGCAGATTTTTCGAAAAAAAAAGAATTGTATAAAAATTGTATGAATTGTACCATACGAAGTAATAAAAATGAGGAAAAAAAAATTTGAAATGTAAATTTTTTCCCCCATTCAGCACGATGACATGATGACTGCTTGGCGACCCCTAGGCATACCTTCTACCAGGTTCTGGAGATGTTACTGAGAAATGTTGTTTCACGCCTCGTTCAATGCGTCAAATAGCAGATTTTTGCTGGTTTCTTTTTATACGAGATCCAAGCAAAATTGTAGTCTCAATCGTAGTGTTGTCTTGTCTTGCTGAAATATTTGGTCATTTTCCAGAATAACTTTCAGCAAGGCAGCCTCCTTTTTTTCTCGAAGCACAACAATATACTTTTAAGCATCCAAAATTCCTTCAATCCGAGTTGGTCCCCGCCCATGCGATGATGTGTTGAGTTCGATATGTAGGATCCATGGCGTGACGAACCAGCCCCAGGTTGGAAGTCACGTAAATTAAAAAACAACAACAACAACAACAATAGCAATAACAACAAAAACAACAACAACAATAACCAACACAACAACAACCACAACAACAACAACAACCACAACAACAACAACAACAACAACAACAACAACAACAACATCCTCACCCTTAGTGAAAACTCTCAGTAGTAATTGAGAACGAGCCATCTCGATCTACACGGTACGTAGAATAAGCTTATATATCAACATTTTTTTTAAACCAGATGGCACTGATAGATATAGAGCTGGAAGGATACGCTGGGCATTTTCTCATCGAAAAACATGATCAAGCGATCTATTCAGTTGACTCAAAGCCAGCGGATTATTTACGTGCTCCAGGGTTCAGTTTGTTGAACGTAAGTCAATTATTCTTTAATAAGTAAAGCAGTCAAACGATGTAATTTTTTTTTGCTATCTTGTGCTTGTTGACACTTATGAATATGTTTAATACATTAGTGAAAATAATAAAAATGAAAATATTAGGTGCGCAACTAAGTTCCCGCTGTTTAGCAATAGATGGCGCCAGTAGTAAGTGCTGGTCGAATGTTGTACATCTCAAGCGTCATAAATCAAGCTCAGACACACGGTAAACAAACCGCTTTGCCAAATCAGTGATTTTGTTTTAGTGTTATATATTTTGGTTGTTTGAAGATGTTTGATTTCGTGCCAAATAATCGTCATTTGCGGGAAGTGTTGATTTTCTTCTTTCATTCGAAGAAAACGGCGGCTGAAGCACATCGAGAGCTCCAAAAAGTTAACGGTGATGCTGCTCTGAGTGAAACAACGTGTCGTGATTTGTTTCGTCGCTTCAAAAACGTTGATTTCAGTGTTGATGATCGTCCGCGTGAAGGAAGGCCAAAAAACTTCGAAGACTCTGAGTTGGAGGCATTGCTCGATGAGGATCCGTGTCAAACGCAAGAAGAGCTTGGTTCAGGATTAGGAGTTTCCCGCCAAGCCGTTTCTAAGCGATTGCATGCGTTGGGAATGATTCAAAAGCAAGGAACTTGGGTTCCTTACGATTTGAAGCCAAGAGATGTTGAGCGTCGTTTTTTCGTCTGTGAACAACTGCTCCAGCGGCAAAAAAGGAAGAGTTTTCTACATCGCATTGTGACGGGTGACGAAAAATGGATTCATTACAGTAACCCAAAACGGAAACATTCATGGGGACTGCCCGGGCATGCTTCAACATCGTCGCCTAGGCTGAATATTCACGCTGCGAAGGTTATGCTGTGTATTTGGTGGGACCAGGTTGGTGTTATTTATTATGAGCTGTTGAAACCAAACGAAACCATTACCGGGGAACGGTATCGAACTCAATTGATGCGATTGAGCCGAGCACTGCACGAATAACGGCCACAATACGAGCACAGACACGATTCAGACAGTGATTCTTCAGCATGACAACGCTCGACTTCACGTTGCGAACCCCGTGAAAACCTACTTGGAAACGCTCAAATGGGAAGTCCTACCCCACCCGCCATATTCTCCTGATATTGCACCGTCCGATTACTACTTGTTCCGTTCGATGGCACATGGTCTCACTGGTCAGCAATTCCACTCATATGATGACATCTCAAAATGGCTTGATTCTTGGATAGCATCAAAAGACGAACAGTTATATCGAAATGGTATTCACGTTTTACCAGAAAGATGGGAAAAAGTCGTAGCTAGTGATGGACAATACTTTGAATAATTCGTTTGTAACCTTTGTTTTCAAAATAAAGTTCCTTTTTCACCAAAAAACAGCGAGAACTTAGTTGCGAACCTAATAATAAAATATCTGATTCAAAACAACGTGCTTGTATAAATCTTACGTGTTTTAAAGGGTTTCTTGAAACATGTTAAGTACTCAGAATGAGCAATTTCAACTGTTAATTTGTTTAATGTTCCTATGTATCCAGTAAGGTATGACTTATTTTTTGAATGTTTTTGAAACTTGAAGCTAGTCTGTTTTTTCGAATTCAAATGACTTAAATACACAGCAAAAAATAATGAAAGTTACATGCAATGTAAAACGTTTAAATTGTAGAAATATATCAATGTAATGCATTGCTTTATTGCATTTTTAATTAAAAACCGTGCACAAAAGCAGAACATTGATGTGCATTAAAAAATACGTCTCATTTCATTGATTTATACATTGCAATAATAATAAATTCCAGTGAGCTCGTTTTCCAATGCATTCTGATACGGAATTACACGAACGTGTAATTATAAATCTCCTACCATCGAAATTAATCGCATAAAACAACTGCTCTGCTTTTCTTGCTTTGCCGGCATGCAAAATCCATAAGCAGAGGGCAAAAGAGGATACTTCTTTGTAACTGTGGTTTCTAGCGCTCAAATCTGGTGTTAAAATTTGATAACGAGGAAAATAGTAAAAGAAATATCAACTGTCGTTTCATTTGAAGCTGATTTAATCGATGTCTAGCAACTAATTGTGCTTTTACATACGAGTAGTTTTAGAGTTTCTCCATTGCTTTCAACGCATAAACAGAAGGTAAATGGGAATTTAATACCATGTTAAATTAAACCAGCTAGTTTCTAAGAACTCAAACGTTGAACATAACAAAAAATAGTTTTAAAATGTCCTCACTTTGAGATAATAATTTTTTATATATATATTTTAACAGTGTTTATTATTTTCCTGAAAGGTCAAATTACTGTCTACAATTTTGACATCGGACCAATCAAACTAACCGGTTTAGTCTTACTATTTTCTTTACCATCAATACATTTTACGCAGACCCCTTTGGAACCGTAGTCGTGATCCAAAATGAGGAGCTACTATGGCAAAACGGCATCATTAGTCAAGGGGAACAACTGTGCAAAGTTCAAGAAAAACTGGAAATGACAAATTGAAAAATATATTTTAATCGACACATTTTTCTCAGTATGCCTCAGGTGCGTTGAAATGAATTTATCTCATAAATAAATGTTTTATTTAATACAAGTGCTGTGAATGATCATAAATCTGAAATGCAAACTTACTTAAATCCTAGTGCCAAAGATAAACGACATGCAATAACATTCAACCATATTTTTCTTTTTGAAAATATGTCGATGCGTTTAAACGAATTTACCTTACTGCTTCTTTAATTAATGTCGTAATGTTAAATCACATTAAATGAAAAGATACCTAATGAACTTCGCACCGCACAAAATAAATTATTAAATTTCAATTTGAAGGTTTAATAAGAAGTGAAGTAAAGACCACATCCTACATCAAATGTTATTAAATTATTATTTCATTGGTTTACTGGACATTTCTCAGCGATGTAACATATCATGTCCTTGTTTTACCAATTTATTTATTTCAATGAAATTTTATCCTTTTATCCTTACCTTTTTGTAAACTTTTTGTTTTGTTTTATGATCTCTATAACTCACCTGAAATGAATAAAAAACAAGAAAACAGCAATTAGTGTCAAAACATTTAGCAACTGCAGCAAATTTAATAACGATTATCCTACCAACAGATTAAATCACATATCTCCTCATGAAGGAGCACAGTTTGGTAGAATATGCACAGTTGAGAAAATACGAAGTGATGTTAACATTATTTCGCGGAATGGAAATGGGACGGTTGCCAAAAACACCAAACGAGCAAGGCGAAATTACTCGTCCGAAAAATCTGTTCTCCTGTCGTATGTCGTTTCCTGTGTTGTACAACTGCTGTTTGGAAGGTCGGTAGACCACCACTCTACTCGCGAATGACCCACATTTGAAGGTAGGACCAGCAAGGTGGGGCGTATTTCCTGTTGAAGGGTTATACGCATCTGTAGATTTGTTTGGTTTGAATTGTTTTATGGAATGGTTGAACTGTTTGTTTGGATGGGTTTGCTTTTTTTTAACAGATTAAAAACTGTAAATCGTGGGTTGTTTTTCCTGTGGGTTGTACATTGGTACTTTGCCAAATTTTGTTAAAATGTATACCAGTTTAGTTGTCAGCACCGTACATCCTCATTTATTGAGTTTTCATGCAATTTAGTCAAGGTGAGTAGAGCATAAAAATAAAATAGAACAATTGCTAGATTGCTTAGTGAAAATGTTGAAGACAGGTGAACGTATTTTTCAAGCCAAGATCTTTTAAACTACATTTAAAATCAGTGTTTTTAAACTTTAGCTACATTTTCAATCAATTTGGAGATTATTATTTGCGCTTTTTTATTAGTTTTAAATATTTACAGAACCATTGCCAGGGTCATAATGCATAAATTGTAGAACACTGCAGTATGTGTTTGAGTGTTATTCATCCCATGAATCCATTACCATTGTCAACTTGTTCAAGCAATTAAAAAAATGTCGTAAACCAAAATACAAGGGGAAAAAAACTTCCAACTCACCGTAGATATGATAGATGGGATCGTCGCTGTTTCCTGGTGCGAGAACAATTTTTTGCGATCTCTGCCGGACAACGTGCTGCTTCTGGACGGCCGCAGTTGCCACCAGTTTGGCCACAGTTTCATCGCTGTCGCTGCTACTGATGCCATCCCCAAGCAGTGTCGTCGATGGTGGTAACGATGATGGCAGCAGCGCCCGGTTTACTTCACTGCTATTGCCCTGAGGACCACGTTGTCCCTCACCTTCTTCTTCACCACCGCTGTCGTCGTGCAAATGTAGTGTTTTGTCCATTTTTATGTGTTTGTAATTTTATTCACGGGATGCGGAAATACCGCTTTTTTATAACTTTGTTGATAATTTTTCTGAAGTTTTTTGTTGTTTTTATAAAACCACTCTACTTTCACTGGATGGGAAAGTTATTACGCAAACATAAATGGATGGTGTTTATTTAAATGCCCTGCACTCGTTAACATACTGTTTTTTATGTGCTTGTTCTGGATTAAACAAACATTGAAATATCAATATTGAAAGTATTTGCTAAATGGTCACCAAGCTTTGTGTTTGTTCAATACAGTCCCAACATCGGAGATATATTTTATTGTGAATAAACCAATAACAGTTACTCAATTAGCTAATTACCCATTCTGATTAATAGCGTTGGGCCTTATGAAATTTTTAACAATCAACTGTTGTTTGATAGGTCCTAACAAAATATTTCATTTTGTTTAGCATTCCTAAATTCTTCGAGCTACAGTTTCATGATGTATGCAAAATAAGCAAAGCAGATTCAGTTGAACCCCTTCTCATGCTGGCTCAAACAATCCTTGTCGTATGTACAACATCTTAAAAATATTTACGCAACAAAACAAACCCATTTCCGTTCCCAACGGAATAACCGAGCCATACCTTTGGTGGACTGCAATTAAACAAAATGCTAAATATACTCCCTTGCAAGTTGAAGGTATTAATTACAATTGGAGTTTTTAATTGACAACCATTTAATAATCTCGAAGTTGACCTTCGTAGCTCAGCAGTTCTTAAAGTGTTTACGGTATTCATACGCAATGCTTTTAACTTTGCACTGTTTGCCTCGTAGAGCAAAGAAATTTGATAGCTATGACAGCTAATACCCCTTCAATCGCATGCTCAGCTGATTTCGTTTTCCATTTGCTTTTCCAACACGATCAGGTGTTGGGTTATTTTTACGACTATTATTTCGGTCGCTGATTTTAAGCTCACCGCACAACCATTGAGCTTTTGACGGTGTGAGGAATTAAAATAAGCACTCTGTGGTTGCTGGTAATTAATTTGTAGAGCGCTCATACCATTCGATATGTGCTTTAGGGTGACCAAGGAAAAATGGCCTCCCCGCATCACGAAACCACTTGTTCCCCGGTTTGTGGCTCTGCGATTCACAGAATGCAAAATGTCCCCAAAATTCTGGGCGCCCTAATGCCCACATTTGGCCACATTTATGTAAATTTATAAAATGAAAATCTTCACCGTATTTTAAGTGCACCACAAACAACACTTCTATGCCCAGTTTTAATCCCGTGCCTTGCATCACAGCAGTAGAATCTACTCCGCTAATAAGAGCCCTGATGCAAAATTTATGTAATTTCCTATTTAGAGGGAAACTACTTAATTATTAAGTTTGATTTGTCTCTCTACACTCGCTGTTTATTTCTCTCTTCTGCTTTTATCGGGCTTCGAAACTCAGCTCGAATGGACTTGCTAAACTACTCACTACCGTGCTTACCCAGTTGACAGCAAAATAGCAACCATCCAGTTTAGTTCGAGCTTGGCTTTAACCAGCAAAAAATAAGCAACCTCTACCACCTCGTCAGTGAAATGAAATAAATGGTGCTGTGTTGCGAGAAGAGTAAAAACAAAATGTTTTCTGTTTAATGGGGTTGGAGATTTCTGATCTTGTAATTAGAAGCAGTGATGGCTCAAACCGTCAGCAAAATTGGAAATAAAAATTCTACTAGCTCTGTGTGGTCATTTCAACAAGCACACGGTTGGCCGAATAAACACAAAATTGAGTTGAATTCGACACAATTTCGTCTTCAAAGGATCTGATTCTATACGATGTTGATTATTTATAATCTTGGCAAACCGAACAAGAATTTTTCTTAATGAGTCTTGTGTGTTTCGTCATGAGAAGAATTTTGTCTCCAACTGTATTGGGGCCTGTTCATAAACCACGTAGACTCATTTTTGAAAATCTCAGACCCCCCCCTCCCCCCTCGTAGACATTTATCCATACAATTTTTTGAAATTTTGTATGGAGCGTAGACTTTTGTCAGAACCCCCCCCCCCCAGAAAAGTCCACGTGGTTTATGAATAGCCCCTTGTATATCGAGTTTGGTTGTAATACGAGGAGGAACTTTAGTTTTTTACTCTTCATTAACCTATCAACACATAGCCAGGGATCAAATGCTTCAGCCTCTACATAGCGGCGTCAAAGAAAATGCAATAAGATCCATTAACCACTGTACAGACAAAGCTGGTAGACTTAGCAGCTTTTAGCTGTTGAATTAAGGTTATCTCTTTTCGCTTTAGAGTTTCTGTACAACTTTTAAAGTTTTATTAATTAGGGTCTATATCCGCAATAATCCGGACACCTCAAAACATGAATAAAACATAAATTTCGCATTATATTTCCATCTTAGTTGTTTATTTCAGATTCATGGGATATGTTTTAACAATTCGTGAAGACAAACCATAGTAAATCGGTATTTGCATAAAATTTTCGAACTTTGCGCTTAACTCCGTCCATAAGGGTTTGTACAGACTCTTCAGAAATCGTAGAAGCCGTCTTTGTCCAAATTTGCTGGAAGTGTTTGATGTCTTTGATTCCTTGCTTCTTTCCAGAAAGCTTCCGCTTCATCAGAGCCCAATATCTCTCGATTGGTCGTAGCTCTGGGCAATTTGGCGGGTTTGAGGTTTTTGGTACAATGTTCACTTGATTTGCTTGGTACCACTCCATCTCAATTTAGCATAGTGGCATGATGCCAAATCGGGCCAGAACAAAGGTTTTTCTTTGTGACTTTTGATGAAGGGTAGCAATCACTTCTGCAGACACTCTTTCTGATAGATCTCCTTGTTGATTGTGCCTGTAGTGACGAAAGATTTACTCTTTTTGCCACACGTGCAAATTGCTTGCCACACGAGGTATTTTTTGGGAAATTTCGATGCTTTCTTCATTCTGAAATGTTCAGCTGTTGCATTTCTGGCCATAGCAGAATAAAAAGCCAGCCCTGGAAGCTGCTTGAAATCCTCCAGGACAAAAGTTTCATCGTCCATAACAACGCATGAAAACTTCGTCAAATATTCGCAGTACAAACGTCGTGATTTTGCTGCCAAGTTCTATTTGTCGGTGCGATTTGGAACTGCTTTTACTTTATACGACTTAAGTCCCAAACGTTGTTTTGATTTTTGCACAAAACCAGGCAACATCCCTATTTTACGAGCCACCGTTCGAATGGAGAGATTTGGGTTTTTCGTTAATATCCTTTTAACCTTTCGGTCCATGACAGGATCAGCGCGTCCAATGTTTTTGTCACTTCTCGGTTTCTTCTCCACCGTCAAACGTTCCGAAAATGATTTGAGCACATCGTCAACAGTGGATTTAGGCAAATCCAATGTTTTTGCAAGGTCCCGTATTGACAAGTCAGGATTTGCCGTACGCCCGTACAAAATTCGCTCGCGCTCTTGTTTTTCTTTCGTCGCCATCTTTAATAATAAACATGAAATGTAAACATCAGTCATAGTCTTTTTCATCATAGACTCTCAGTTATACCACAGTGAAATGTTTCATTCCTACATGCAATATTTCAAAAGTTACAATGATTTGAAGGTGTCCGGATTTATGTGGATACAGACCTTAAGTGAGGAAGCGTTTTCGATATTGAAAGTATAATTTTGGTTAAAAAATTTGCTTATTACATTGAAATCCATTTCAATTCATGATCAGAAGACAAATGGAATGACATATAAAGAAGGTCGACCTTTCAATCTTATCAAGGGTGTATTATCAAAATTTGGTCAATATCAACTTGACGTATTTCTTTCAATTTTGCATTTAAAAAACCTGAACACCCCTAATTTTGAAGGTGTGTGTAGTGTAGAATGTTGCTCCTATTTTGATTTTGGAATTCACTCTTCAGTTGTCAAAATGCCGTCCAAGCAAGAAGAGCAGCGTATCAAAATTTTGCTCGCGCATCGCGAAAATCCGAGCTACTCGCACGCAAAGTTAGCAAAATCGCTAAAAGTTGCCAAATCAACCGTTACAAATGTAATTAAAGTGTTTGGGGAACGTTTGTCGACAGCCAGGAAGTCTGGATCGGGGGTAAATCTTTAGAAAACCGGAAGCCGCTGAGACGACAAAGAGAGTTGCCGGTAGTTTCAAGCGAAACCCTAACCAATCTCTCCGAGATGCCGCAAATAAGCTGGGTGTATCGTCTACAACCGTGCATCGAGCCAAAAAACGAGCCGGACTATCGACTTACAAGAAGGTAGTGACTCCAAATCGCGATGATAAACAAAAAACGACGGCCAAAGCGCGATCCCGGAGGCTGTACACGACGATGCTGACGAAGTTTGACTGCGTGGTAATGGACGACGAAACCTACGTCAAAACCGACTACAAGCAGCTTCCGGGACAGGAGTTTTATACGGCAAAAGGAAGGGGAAAGGTAGCAGATATTTTCAAGCACACGAAACTGTCAAAGTTCGCAAAGAAATATCTGGTTTGGCAAGCCATCTGTACCTGTGGCTTGAAAAGCAGCATTTTCATAGCTTCCGGGACTGTCAACCAAGAAATTTACGTGAAAGAGTGTTTGAATAAACGTCTGCTGCATTTCCTGAAGAAACACGGTTGTTCCGTACTGTTTTGGCCGGATTTGGCATCTTGCCATTACGGTAAAAAGGCCATGGAGTGGTACGCCGTCAACAACGTGCAGGTGGTTCCCAAGGACAAGAACCCTCCCAACACGCCAGAGCTCCGCCCAATTGAGAAATACTGGGCTATTGTCAAGCGGAACCTAAAGAAGACCAAAAAAACTGCTAAGGACGAGCAGCAGTTCAAGGCAAACTGGCTTTCTGCGGCGAAGAAGGTGGACAAGGTGGCTGTACAAAATCTGATGGCAGGGGTCAAACGTAAGGCACGGCAATTCGGAATTGGAAAAGCGGAAGCCTAACTGTATATTTTCCTGAATTTTATACTAATTGAACTTGAAAAAGAAATTTAATTTGATTTTTAAATAAACGATTTACACCGATTTACACGCGTTTTCCCTTGACCAAATTTTAACCCTATCACTCATTCTCAATACTTATTAAACTTTCTACAGAATGGCTTGTTAAGAAGGGCGCGTCAACCTCACTGAAACTGTTAGAGTAGAACTCACAGCATCACAATCGAATCAATGGGGTAAAGAAAATACTGTTCATTCCCTCCTAAACTCAGGCAGCCAATCAAACCATCGTCCATTTTTGTTGTTTCTCAGTGCTAAGCACAAAACTCTTAGCAACTATGCGACACTGCAAAACACACGTTTAATGGTAACTGTTCCCATATTAATCTCCTGTTCCTATATTCGACCCACGATAAATCAAAAGATTGGAGAGTAAATGTATTGCTTTCTTCTCGTAGTATTGTTTGCTATCGTATAATCACAAACCATTCAACCCGCGCTTCAATCCTTTGATTTCGATTAGGATTGATTACGAGTGTTGAGATTAATGTTCAGTGACGGACAAAACAATAAGACCAAAGCCTGATTTCCATACAAAGTGGTCATTTATGGACCTTATGGTCTTCCATTTTCATTTATGGATTTATGGTCTTTCATTTTCCCGTGAACTAATTTTGAAAAATTGGCATTTTGCTGAATTTTCATCTGTAATAAATTCATAATTTTTCATTCCTCAATTTAGAAGTCACAGACACAACTTACGACAAAACAATAAGATCACCATTTGATTTCCATAGTCAAGGCCATGTTGATGTATTTGAAAAGTAATTTAAAGTAAACTGATGTTAGAATAACTCCTACAAAACAAATCAAAATTCAGATCCTCAAATTTGAGCATTATTTATGGAAATCAAAAGGTATTGACATGGCATGACCATTAAATATGAAAATCGGGCCTTGATCTTATTGTATTGTCTGTCACTGTAGGAACATCTTACCTAGATAAGAACATTTCTAATTCACTTTTCATCAATAAGATATGGGGAAAAGGTTATTAGGTACTTGCAACCGCCAGCTGCCAGAGCAGTACATACTGCACTACTGCATGTGAGACGTTCCTTACTTACATTTGAAGTCTGTGATAGGAAAGTACTGTGCATTTAGTAAATTTACTCTGAAAAATCGGCATTATAAGACATCACCGTATATTTGCGTTAATTTCAATAGTTGAATGTTAAAAATCAATAGTTCTAAATATTGAAATCAAAGCGTAGAAAATTTCCCAATCGATTGGTGCAAACATTGTGGAAATGAATCGTGGAATGACTTAGTTATTAACGTTCAAAACCTATATATTTTTGGTGACGCTCCAAATTTTCGCAATTCGAACGTGTACCCCAGTATTGAAAACATAGACATAGTCCTACGTCAAAACCCTCATAAGGCCATTTGGATTCTGACGAGAGCATAAAGCATTTACTGTAGCATTTTGAACTACATAAAGTTTATGATAAGAGGCGCTACCAATGTTGTCATAATCAAATAAAACAAAGATGGATTTACATAGCAACAAACTAAGAAAAGTGAAAAAATTGGCACGTTTAAGCGAAATATTAAGTAAAACTTCTTGTCAATTCTGAATAAAAGGTGTTTCTATCAAAATTTGGTCGACTTAAACTTGACGCATTTCCTTACATCGTGCATTAAAAATTTTTGCACATCTCTCATTTTAAAGATGGGGGGGAAATCGAAAGCCAGAGGCCACTGCGACGACGAAAAGAGTTGGCCGCTGTTTCGAGCGGAACCCCAACCTCTCCGTCCGAGATGTCGCAAAGAAGCTGGGAGTGGCGCCTTCAACCGTGGATAGAGCTAAAAAACGAGCTGGACTGTCGACTTACAAGAAAGTGGTGACTCCAAATCGCGACGATAAACAAAACACGTCGGCCAAAGCACGATCGCGAAAGTTGTTCACGACGATGCTGACGAAGTTTGATTGCGTGGTACAGGACGATGAAACTAACGTCAAGCAGACTTTAAACAGCTTCCGGACAGAAATTTTATACGGCAACCGGACGGAGAAAGGTGGCAGATATTTTCAAGCACATTAAACTGTCAAAGTTCGCGAAGAAATATCTGGTGCGGCAGGCCATCTGCACCTGTGGCTTGAAGAGCAACGTTTACGTTGCGACCGGAACCATCAACCAAGAAATTTGTCTGAGCGAGTGTCTACAAAAACGCATACTGCCTTTCCTGAAGCGACACAATTGTTCCGTTTTATTTTGGCCGGATTTGGCATCTTGCCATTACGGAAAAAAGGCCATGGAGTGGTATGCTGCCAACAACGTTCAAGTGGTGCCCAAGGACAAGAAGCCTCCCAACACGCCAGAGCTCCACCCAATCGAACAATATTGGGCCATCGTCAAGCGGAACCTTAAGCAGACTCAAAAAGCTGTTGTGAGCGAGAAACAGTTCAATGCAAACTGGCGTTCTGCGGCGAATAAAGTGGACAAGGAGACTGTACAAAATCTGATGGCAGGTGTTAAACGAAAGACCCGGCACTATTTGACCAAATTTTGATCGGAACACCCTTCAGTCATTTGCCAACTACCAATCAATTAAGATCGATGAAAAAACTACAACATCAGTCAGTCTCCCATCCAGATGGAATTATTTTACGGCATGTTTCGCCTCGTATACGCCATTGCTTTCCCGTATTATTTCGAATAATTTTTTTTTCCTGCGGAATAACTTTTGAAGTAACTGTCAATACTCTTTTCTGGCAGCAGCTTGGTTACCATATAAGCTGTTTAAAAACTGAACGGTCTTGCCTATAGATAACTTGCGTTGCAAAGAAACAGTTTAGCCTCAAAATTATTTTCATAAATGCTATTTCAAAACATCATTTATGTAGAGATGCTTTATGAAAACAAAACAGCATTTTCAATAATAACTCAAAAATCAATGTTAATTTTCATTTCAATCTTCTTGCCATGCCAATGCCATTTTCATTTCAATCTTCATGCTGGTTTATAATTTCTATATATGATTATATATATCTTATTTGACACGGCTTATTGTTGTACGGAAGTTTATGTGGGATAAAAAAGTATTTAATAAGAGTGATTGAGCTAAAATTTTTATCTTCAACGAGGAATTACACTTTTTCTAAATATTTTTTTTTTAGAAAGTTTGATTTATATCAGAGACGCACCTTGTTTTTTAGCTATTTTTAGCACTTTATACAATGAATTTAAGTTGGCACTTAAAATGTGAGCATGAATCAAGCTGAGATTAATATTTCACTTGGAGAATACTGACGTTTTATTGAACATGGGTAATTTTTTTTCTTTAATCAGAGTTATTTTTGTCGCAATGAATTTGTTGAGAGTGAATGAAATTTATGAATACGATTATAATATGAATAAAACTGATTTGATGGTTTTGGTAAGCTTCTAGTGGAAGTGGCACAAAAAAGGCTTTTATAGATGTCAAATTGCTTTTATTGTAGTTTACCTGTTTTTAATTCGGTCATAATAAAACCTTTTTGTTTTAATCCGATCTAGAACTGCCTCTTAAATATACCCTTCAGAACCTCTGCCAGGGTGGGCCAACTAGGCACATTTTAGTCTTCATGAGGTTTTGGGGGAAGCAATCAAGGCAATATGCCATGACCAGGGTTCTATGGATGTTGTTTTATAACACCTTTGTAGGAATTTATAAAACTTCAAATGTTACTTGGGAATTGTGCTCTAAGACTTTCAACAGCTTCTGGGGTTTTATACCATAATGCAAAAAAAACGCTGTTGCCGAGTATTTCGGAACAAATAAGGTGTCTTAATTATTCAAAAAGTATAGGGTTTGGCATGCCATATGTAGTTGTGGTCGAAAATCCAAAAGTCTAGTCTCTAACGGCACTATCAACAAGGATGTGTACGGGAAAGAATGTCTTCAATAGTGGTTGCTACCGTTAATAAAAATCCACGATTCTCCCGCTCTGTTTTGGCCTGATTTGGCTTCTTGTCACTATGCGAAATCCGTCCTGGAATGGTACAAAGCACAAGAGGTCAAATACGTGCCAAAAATAGCCAATCCAACCTAACTGTCCAGAACTTTTCCCAATAAGAAAATATTTCGCTCTGGTTAATCGGAAACTCGTTGAAATTAAGAAAAAGCAAATGCAATTTCAAGAGCAGATGTAAAACCACCACCACTAGCGTATCCAAGGATACTGTACAGATAAAAAGAAACATTTAATTTTCTGCGTTATCGTATGCAATTTGGCAGAAAAATATGGGATTTTCATGTAAATTTTAACCAGACAACGCCTGAATTTAGCCTGTTGTATGAAAGATTGCAAACAATTTCGTTATTTATGCCTCCTCTGGCTTGAAAGAAGGATAACCATCTCAATCAACTGTATTATACTGAAATAAACAATTGGTTTGTTGAATTACTTCGAGATTTTTTTTTGCTGACATTATCTTAGTGGGGACAGCCTTAAAGTTCAAAGAACTCAACCGTTAGGTAGTTTTGTGTCTTAGTTTAGCTACTATACCACACCAAAAAACACTGGGGTCGATCATGCAGGATTGCTGGATTTCCAGAAAAACTGACGCGGTTGCTCAATCTTCAAGATATTCAGGGTCCAGAAAGTATGTCCAACTTTTATGCTTTGCTGACGAGGTTGATATCGTAGCACGTAACTTTAAGACGATGGCGGAAACGTACACCAGACTGAAGGCGATAGGAGGTAGAATTGGGCTTGTTAGTTATGCACTAAAGAAAAAATACATAAGGGAAAGAGGCTCACAAGAAGACAATGTTTGTATCCCACCATGAATTCAGATCGACGGTGATGAAATTGAGGCGGTAGATGAATTCGTGTACCTGGACTCATTGGTGACCGCCGATAACGACACCAACAGAGAAATACAAAGGTGCATTATGGGTGGTAATCATGCCTACTTTGGGCTCCAAAGGACGCCTAGATCGAACAAAGTTCGCCAAACTACAAAGTTTACCATCAGCAAGACACTCACTAGACCGTGGCGTACGATCTACGGTGGAGTGCAGATAGAAGACGAAACGTGGAGGAGGCGAATGAACCACGAATAGCATCGTACACACCGCTAAAATCACTCAACTACGGTGGCCTGGGCATATCGTAAGAACGTCGGACGACAGCATGATAAAAACAATAATCTTGCTGTGGCCTTGTACGATCGCACATTATTTGCAAGGGTACAATTGCTAGTATGATGACGCATTAGCAAAAACTGAAGTGTAATCGACCGATCATCAAAGTATAGCAAATCTATTTAATTTACTTTAATTTATTTACGATTCTACTCCTGAATTCTCTTATGTTAAAAAGAGTAACTATTTCCCCTATCACATTGGCGCTGATTTTAATAATGATGATATGGTTTAAGGTAATTCTAATTGCTCCATTCCTCACATGTTGAAATGGTCGAATTGTAAGAAGACCAATCTAGCAAGCTTAGAGTTTATGGTTCAAACCTAATCCATGCCTTTTTGAAAACCGACAATGATTTGTCTTACTGAAGCCGAAGATTTGTTTGTTTATGACCATTTTCGAATTTAAATTATGTTTCATAGGCTCCACCTTCTGCGCTATTTCAATTTTATAGTAGGATTCTAAAAAGTTTTCAATCACCGAAACGGCAACATTATTGTTTGTCAGATTAAAGCAAAAGTGCATAAAGTTGAACATTTCGTGTTACTTGGGATGTTCCTATATTTATCCTTCGCTGAAGAAAGAGACACTCTCAGATTTTTTACAGAAATCTGTAAACTTTTACCAAATTCTCAGCAGCTGAATGTTCGGTAATCAGATTTAATAGATTTCGGTGAAATTTTACAGTTATCTGTAAAGAAATTACCAGATTTCGGTAAAATTTTACCGAAGTCCGTTAAATCGGATCACCGAACGTTCAGCTGTTGAGAATTCGGTAACATTTTACAGATTTCTGTAAAAAAATCTGAGTGTGTAGAGTATATGTATTGGTTTCTTTTCGTAATAACGTTCGCTATCCTTTAGTAACAAACCATTCCACTTGCGCTGCAATCCTCTGAACTCAGTTAGGATTTGCTACATGTGATGAGATTAATAAAGGGATGTCTTCCTATCTTTCTTATTAAAACTAGCTAAAAAGGTTTGCATAACCTATTCGCATAATAGAAAATTAAATTTTCCGTATCGAAAAATCACGCATCTAGCATTGCTATCTCGCATTTTAATTTGTTGAACAGATACTTCACTTCAGCCATCCGATAAGCAACTTCAAACTGATTGGGGTCCGTGTCCAGTTCCTTCGTTAAATTTACAACTTCACCGATCCCTGATTTAAGGATTTTTACTCGCATTGCTAATGCTGACCTCGATTATTTCCCACTTTATCGCTTGGAAAGGCAGGTCAAAAGCAATGGATCTGCTAGCAATGGACAACTTCAACGCACGAATGAGCTGGTCGGATAAATTTGAAAAAGGTCACAAAGTCAGATTATTCCATTATCATCCCTAACATGGCGAATAAGAATTAAACCTTGGGAGTTATGTCCTTTACCTATGGAATGCAACAGGGAGCAACCCTTCAGAACTAGCTAATACTATTAAATGCTTACTACCGATCCAATAAAATGAAGGTTATGTGTAAAATGTGCAACTCTTTCGTATCTATGTAGCTGTCTATTCCGACTACATTCTATAGTTCCGTTCAGTCAAAACAAACCACAATTCGCATAACCCAGCGAGGGCCGACCGCAAACTTCAGCACCTTTTTTTTCTCTCTCGAATAAATAATATCTTCAATCATCTAAACACCCACCGACCTACTTCAGCAGTTAATTGCAGCTTCGATCCCCTTTGGACCATTGGCTTATTGGATACTGCCACACACACACATACATTCGCAAACAAATCACTTCACTTGGCACAATTCTTCTAAGCAGCTTAGCAGAACTTTACCGCTCAAAGCAGTGCACATTTTTCATTCTTTTTTTTCTTATATTTATTCTTGCACCCCGTCACCAAACCTGGTGCACTTCAACGCACTGCATGCCACTAACCATCACCGTTTGATATTTTCTGATAATTTATGATTCAATATTTCACCCGGGTGGGTCACACGAGCCCCTCCTACGCCTTGGTAGTTGGATTTCAGTTTTTCAGTGCTGTTTCGAGATATTCAGATGCTGACGGGTTAGCCCCCTTTTTTCCGCAAGCGGAGGATCACAGCCCAGTCAGACACAGTCACGAGACTTACTTAGAGGCCTCTCTCGGTCGATTCTTAATAGCGTACATTCATTTATTTTTCTGTACAATATTTTATGAATTCTTCTAGCCCGTGGCACACACTACACGCACTCCAACACTTTCGATGGGCGTTGAACACATTTATGCTTCATAATATTTTTTCTCTAGCTACTTGACTCCAAATTTACATATGTCGGTACATGAGCTTCGGAACACCCCATAAACGCTGTGCATTGCTTTCGATGTCAAGTATAATTAAGCCAGCAACATTGTAATTATACGTTTCATAAACACTGCACGTATGATAATTTTGGTGACGGCTTCGTTTAGGTATTTCACTTTTCGATGAAACTTTTATTGCCTTTCCAGCGCTGCAATCGGCGGAACCTTACAACCAAGTTTTATTTTTTTTATTTTCATTCAGCACCAAATTTAGTTTGAAGTTTGTTGTCGTAAATCGAGTGCAATTAAATCCCATACGCAAATCGTACAATGGCCGTCAGTCTCGCGTTCACACCGAAAGACAATCAATCAAACGAGCACAACATAATTAAGGTATTCGTATCGGACCTGTTTCGCGTCTCGAGGCCCTTTGTCGTCCAAAGCTAGCTTTGAAACACGGCACACTAAGCAGCACTAATAATAGCAATAATAGTAATCATAACAATTTCAAATACAAAAACAAATGATCGCGATCGTACCTACCAGCAAGTGCCAACGGTTGCACACAAGTTCGGTCGAGGTAAAGATCGCAACTAAAAAAAAAAACGTCGTTTTAATCACATTCTCGTGGTGGCCAACAAATGAATTGGCTTGGAGGGTTCCCCCGATCGAAAATAAGTCGGAAATCTAAGAGGTGCCTGAAAATTTAAGGCTGCCTTCCGTCCATTTTTCAACTTTCTACGATCACTGTGCGATGGTCCCGTGGATGCTGGTGGTTGCAGCGAAACTCCTTCACTCGTTTGATCGCTTCGTCATTCAGTGAGAGTAGCAGTTGAGCTTTGATTTTTACTGCTGTTGGACTGACCCGCCAAGAGTCAACAACGACGGACAGCGCCAATAGGTTAGTTGGTACATATAGGTAGGTAGGCCTCTACTGCGAGCTAAATTGTGCTGCACATGTGACCAAAGTCGGGCGATGGAAATGTGTTTTTATGGTTATTAAACGAGTTGCTCGTGGACAATCATTATAATTGGGTGCGTGCTCTGCAATGGTGGCTGACCGGTAAAGTGTGATTTATGTGCGAATGAAAAGTGATAAAACCGTTCGGGATCTGCGGTTTGATTGAACGTTGGTTAAACGTTGCGTGTGATTATGGAATTGCAAACAATGTTGTACCGTATGGAAATTTTCAGGATATTTAGAAAGACTCAAACATATCTTTAACTTTACTAATAATCCTTCAGATAAGTTTTTTTGAATTGTTATGGATAAGAATTATTGTTTCACTGTTTAGCATCATCATGCACGGTCTAGCTAGTTTTTTTTTAAATTCATTAAGTAACCTCAAAATTCTGATTGCCCAGGAATTATGTGGATCACAGCTCGAAAAAGTTAAACGAGTCATTAATCATAGCAGCTGCGTGTCATTTTAAAAAGCAATGCAAAATCTTTTCAGCAATCATGTTTCTACCCTGTTACCGGGTAACATACATTTATTTAGTATATGTACATACATACCACATGTTAGGCAAAGGTAACGTCCTTGGTTCGAGAACTACTTTACCCATGCCCTTTCGCTCAATTTTCAATACATCTATTCTATTTCCAACCTACCGTACACTGACGGAACTTTCAACACTTTTTCTTCATATCATTCATTCTAGCAAAACATTACTGTCTACTCTTGGTGCCACATGGTGATGAGCGAACATCTCCTTCTACATCATAATCGTTACTCCTCGCACGGGGAATACAAACATAACAATTAGAGTATGTAATACCACAAAAGTTCAACTCAGTGGACGTAGTTGTTAAAAAATATATATATATATATATATATGTAAGCACAGCTATGCCATAGAAAAGAGATGTACGATCTCTCAGAATAAGGAGTGTATCGAAAATAAGCTATCCACAAACTTTCTTTCAAATTATGTTGAAAACCGATATTTTATTCATACAAAAAATTGATCCTTTATTGTACGTGGTTAAACTTGAACATAATGAAGACCGGATGAAATTTAAGTTATTCCTTCACGAATTTTCGAACTTTGGATCGAATGCTCTTCATCAAGTTCCGGACAAGTGTTGCATCGCATTTTTCGGACGCTTGAGCCCAAATTTTTTGAACTCCTGCATGTTCTCAGCTGCCTTACCAGTCTTCTTGAAGACCCTCTTCACGATTGCCCAGTAACGTTCGATGGGTCGAAGCTGAGGGCAATTTGGTGGATTGATATTTTTCTCAACGAAATCTATACCCTTTTCCGCAAGCCAATTGAGAGTGGTTTTGGCATAGTGAGCCGACGCTAAATCCGGCCAAAACAGTGAAAGTGTACTATGCTTCTTATATAAAGGCAACAATCTCTTCTGGAGACACTCAGATCGATAGATTTCCGTATTTATAGTTCCGGTAGTGTAAAAAATTGTTGATTTCAAACCACAGGAACATATTGCTTGCCATACCAGTACCTTTCGACCGAATTTCTCCACTTGAATCGACCTGTCCGCATCGCTCAGATCCTCCCCAACGACGGCAGTAAAGTATTGTGGACCTGGAAGGGTTTTTGAGTCCTCCTTTACATAGGTCTCATCGTCCATCAAAACGCATGCATCCGGACGCTGCAAAAGACGCGAATACAATTTTCGAGCCCTTGTTGCTGCTCACTTCTTCTGTTCTGCATTTTGTTTCGAGATTTTCTGCTTTTTGTAGGTCTTCAGGTGGTTTCGCCTCTTGATACACTGGATCATTCCGACACTCGTTCCTGCTTTTTTGGCCAAATCACGTAATGACATTGATTTGTTCTTCATGATTAGAGATACCACTTTCTGCTTCAGCTTCGGGTTGGAAGAACCGGGTTTTCTGCCTCTTCCTGGTAGCTCATCCAAAGAATAGTGTTCCCCAAACTTATTAATGATGGTTTTAACACTCGCATGATGAATTCCAAACCGCTTCGCCAATTTTCGCATAGTAACACCCTTCTCACTTAGCCATGTGTCCAGAACCTTAATTTTCACTTCCTTTTCAATACGCGACATTTTGAAAACGCAGAATTTGAACCGCACAAACAAGTAAACAAAAGAAAGCTGACAGTCAAACGCACAGCATGCATTGTTCAGAGCATAAAAAACCATCACAAATACATGCGTACAATGCAAATATATGTGGATAGCTTATATTCGATACACTCCTTATTCATAAAAGTAGGTAGTTTTGTTCCTTCTCTAGAAATATTAGACCCGTATGTTTTTAGTTTGTCATTTGGGTGACCACTCTAGGTCTGGTTTAATTGCATACGATTTCGGCCTTCAAACAATCTAACAAACCGATATAATAGCCGCTGTTGATTGTTTTCCCATGTTTCTAGTAGTTAATGAATCAAATTCCATGCGCATCCCAAAATACAGAGGCCATTACCTTTCTAGCCGATGTTTGAGTCTTTGGACGCTTTGGAAGGCTTTCTCCGTCTGCACGCCACTCAGTAGACTGCCGATTTGATTCCGGAGTGAAGTGGTGAATCTATGTTTCATCCATTGTAATGTATCGACGCAAAAACTCCTTCTTATTTCGCGTGAACATCTCCAAACAGCTCTTTGAATCATCGACTCGTTGTTGTTTTTACTCTGGTGTGAGCAAACGCGGCACCCATATGGAAAACAGCTTTTTCATACCCAAATGTTCGTGTATGATGGTGTAAACACTACCTTTTGATACCTACCTAAGCTATCTCTTGCAACTTCACTTTGCGATTGCCCATGATGATTTTTAAGGTTTTTATCAATATTTTCCGGAATAACTGCCTCATTTGGCCGACCAGGGACTTCAACATCATCGGTGTCCGTTCGACCCCGTTTGAAATTGGCAAACCATCGTTTGCTGGTCGTTTTTGATGGAGCAGAGGCCGGATAACATTTTTCAAGCCTGTGTTATGTGTTCTGATGGACTACATTGTGGAGAATCATTGTTCAGCTACTATCGGTCAGATCAAAACGTTGGGGAGCGGTGTGTTGAACATGAGCGAGCAACAAACTATTCTGTGGCAATCGCTACCGATGTTCGGGAACGGAGGAAGACAAACGCAACGTCACTATGAGTGCTCGGCAGACCATGAGTTATCATGGGGGAGAAGGAGTTCGTTAGCATGACGGGACGGTTAGTTCCATTCGCCATTCTGGCCACCATTCTAGCCGCCACGTCATCCGCCATTCTCTTCGTCATTACAGCCCTGACGTCGGCCTTTACTCCAGCCGCCATCCGACCGCCACGTCAAACACCGTTCCATTCGCCATCCCGGCCACCACATTGGCCACCATTCTGGCAACCACGTCATCCGCCATTCTCTCCGTCATTCCGACCATCACATATCGACGTGCGATTACGTCTGTGTTTTCAATACTGGAATACGCGTTGCCAGTGCAAAAAGTTGGTCGTGACAAGCGGAACATGGACGACTCTGGGGTAATGCCACACTCCCAGACGTTCCAACTCCGGTCCTGGTCCTGGCTTTCTCGATCGGAGGAGGGATCATACGACGCGAGGTTCGGCAGGTACCGTAAGTGGTCGGGCAGGTAAATCGCGGACGATCTGGACCGCGAACCACCAGACGTCTCGAACCCTGCTTGGATCCAGGAGCATCTCGATCGAATCAGCGTCAGGTCGGTGAAGCTAACTTCTAAAGACTTATGTAGTTAGACATAGTGGGTGCGTAAAGCACACTGGCCCCCTCCCTGAAGTAATACCGAAAGGTTGTTCCGGGGAGGGCCGGGGCTTGAGGCACGGGTGGGTTTTTAGTGGGTCGAGGAGTTGGCACCCTCATCCCCACAACCTGAGTTCTTCAGGAGTCTTTTAGCAGATTTTCCATCCCGTCTAAAAAAAAGCCTTCGAGAAACAACTTACAATGGGAGAAATTGTAAAAGGTGAAAACACCGCGAATAGGAAGAAATATTCGGAAGAAGAACCGGAATAAATCCGAAGAACGAACAGAAAGCAGGAACAAACATGTTAGCAACACAAATAATAGCGAATGAAGAATGAAGGAAAAAAGGTTGATAAGTGAAATAGGAAAACGCCAATACAAGAAGATGGGAAAGCAAGCAAAAAAATTCGAGGTGGGTTATATCAGGGATATAACCACGAGGATCACGTAGGACCGCGTTGGTGCATAGTAATAATGGTATCATCTTATTTATACATATCATAACACATATAGTTGGTTAATATTAAAACGTTTTTATTATTTTGCTTGACCCGTCCCTTCTAATGAAATTCGGTTCAGTTTAATAAAAAAAAAACAGTTTGATGAAAAATCTCTGCCGAATTCACCACTTTCGACTGAATGCCTCAAACAATCCAAAATGTACTAGTTTTGATAATATGCACTGGTTGTTCAGGAAACACTTACTTTTTTATTGAAATCAATTGGTCGTCCTGAAAAGGACGATGGTTATGTTATGCCTTAGAAATTAATTTAAAGGTTCGGTTTATTTGGCCAGCCGGACATCATCATGTGCTGTATTCAATCCGGATAGTAGTTTATTAAACTCCTCGTAGCTGTGAATGGCCGACGGCAATATAGTTGGGATGATTCTATTAATCTAGTTGTCACAAACATCGTTTTGCGCTGGGAGGTGGCCGGCTCCGGTAAGGCTTCGGAACGGATGGCGCCCACGCGGATTATCGATTTTAACGACCCATTGCCACGGCAATAGATCGAGCGGGAAACTTGAAAAACTTCGCAGCGCTTCCTTCTGGTTTGTAGATGAGGAAGCGCAGGCGATAATTTAGGAGCTAGACGCGCAATCGCAAGAAAACGGATGAGATAAAGAAAAACCAAAAAAAAAATCTTCGCAACAAGAGAGCGCAAAATACAACCGTCGATCAATCGAACTTGAATATCCCAATGAAAACACTTTGGTTCAAATCGTGTGCCTTATACTGGTGTTGATTGCATTGCCTCCAAAGAAGAGAGGCACGAAAATGCAGTACGAAGCAAAATTCAAAAGAGGGGACAGGTTTCAGTTATAAAATCTCTTACCGGCAACAAAGCAAAATAATGTTACAGCTGAGGGGTGTGGCTAGTGCTGTATTTAACATGGAATAAAACTAAATGAAATAAAAAGAAGACAATTTGTTACCCACTTTTGAGGACCCGGAGAGGGAAAACTATATTTTCAACCTGTTCATGTGTAAATTTGTATGGGTGCAAAAGTAGGTCATCTTAAAGTGATAAATTGAAATACTTATACTAATACTACTTAACTGAAATTTTAACGCATAATATTTGTAAGTTTTTCTGATACAACGGTGTATAAATGAAGTCATTTTATTCAGTCTAACGAGAGTTATTAGCGTTCAAAAACCATTCAATTTTGCGTAACGCTCTCATTTTTCAAAATTTTGAAATGACACCCGGTATAGAAAAGAGAAACGTAGTCCTACGTTAAAAGTAATGGTGGTAAGTGAAAGGATAGTAGTGTAAGTAGTAGGAAGATGATGCAGATGAGAAAAAGAATGCGAAAAAGAGAAGCTGAAGAAAAACGAAGATGAAGAAGATGATAAAGAACTTAAAAATATAGGAGAGCAGAGGAAGAAGATGAAAAGTTGACGAAGAAGATAAAAAGTTGACGGAGAAGATAAAAAGTTGACGAAGAATATGTAAATGATTGTAATAACGATAAAAAGAAGAAGATTGTAATGATGATGAAAAATAACACAGCGAACGAAAAAGTGGATCATTGCTAGAGCATCAACAACAGCTACGCCAAGACGAATGAGTCGAAGCATCCATCAAAACTGGACACGACTGCACTTCTGGTGTAAAGTGTCAGAAATATACGCACAAAAAAAACCAGCGTCGATTTCAATAATTTAAAATGATTGATTTTGAACTTTTTCTTTTGGAAAATTAATAAGTGAAGCGCCATCAAAATTAGAATCAAACTATCACAAGGATCTGAACGGTGGTTCCCCAACATGGAGGACAGAGTCATAGACTAACCTATTTGGGTGTTTATGTTTGTGAATTCAACGACTGTGTAATGTCGTCGTATAGGGCCTAGAAAGAAGAAAGTGACACTCACGCAGTCATCCTTCTAGGTCTAACCGCAGCGCGCCCTTGACGTGTTTTATCGTGTTTCTGTCGGAAATCTCAGTTTGATGTTCGTGCGTTTCGCACCGTTCACCGTAACGTTCCATTGCAGACGACCATTGAGTCAGTTTTCTAGCATAAAATAATTAAAGAGCATGTGTTATGAAAGAGGCGATCTCTCATCGATTTGACGGGTTTCCTGATAGATTATGTGAATAAAGCTTGCTTCAGATAGAATTGGAACAAAAACAATTGCCTGTATTTCAGTTATTTATTATTTAATTCAAGATCTTTTTTTATACAAATGTAGCGTTTTCTTCATACTTTTAAGAAAAAATACGGATAAAATTATTCGTCACGGTTTCGAAGGAATTCTCGAATTTTTCCTGTAACACGGCTCATTAGGCGGCGCACACCTTCTTCGTCCATCGTTTTAGCTATCTTATTCCACCAGGTCTTCATCTGATTGATGTCTTTGACAACCTTTCCCTTTGCCTTGAGTCTTCTCTTGATGATTGCCCAGTATTTCTCAATAGGGCGGAACTGGGGGCAGTTGGGTGGGTTAAGGTTTTTCGGAACAACCTGGACCCCTTTCTCTGCATACCATTCTTGAACGACTTTGCTGTAATGACAGCTTGCCAAATCTGGCCAAAACATTACGAGATGGTCGTTGGATCGAATGAACCGTTTTTGGAGACACTCTTTTTGGTATAGTTCCGGCGTCATTGTCTTATTTGTAACGAAAACTTTCGTTTTTTTTGCCACAGCTGCAAATGCCTTGCCAAATCATGAATTTTCGTGCAAATTTGTCGGCAAAAACAAATTTAAATTTGGCTGGAACATCCCCCCAAACCGTTGCCAAGTAAAATTTTTGACCTGGGATTTGCCCGAAGTCAGCCTTGACATAGGTTTCATCGTCCATCAGAAGACACCCGTCGAACTTGGTCAGCACCTGGTCGTATAGCTTCCGAGCACGGATTTTGGCCACACTATTCTGTTTTATGGTCCGATTTGGCTGTTTGCTAGCTCGATACGACTTGATTCCTTCCCGGAGTCGAGTTCTCCTCACGGTATTATGGGCAGCACCGAATTTTCTGGCCAAATCACGGTCCGACAGATTGGGATTCCTCTTAATCGTCTTCAAAATCTTACCACGCAGTTTCCGGTCGACAGTTCCACTCCGACGATTGGCTTGAGGCTTCCGAATCGTCGTCAATGTTTCCTTATACCGTTTGATAACGCGCCATACGGTATTTCTGGGCAATTTCAGCTGTTTAGCTAGCCTAGATGCAGACCACAATGGATTTTCCAAATAACTGTGCACAATTTTTTCCCTTCTTTCGGCTTATTGTTTACAAAGTACAGTCGATTTGCGGAATGTCAAAAATACATACGTGAAGCTGACAAAATTCCCGACACGTGGGCGCCAAGAACTTCCAAATCCGTCCACCAGGAGCACCACAATATGAGCAAAAGTTTGTTCCAATTCTAAATGAAGCAAGCCTTATGCAAATAGCTGGAATCCCCCAGCATGGTTTAGCACTTGATCCTGTGGACTTGGGCACGTCTTACCCTGTAAAGCGGTGGGGGGGGAAAAAAGGATGAGTCCAAATGGAAGACGTTGAGGCCTTCAGTTCAGAGATGCTGACACTCGTGTGAGTTCAGGAACAGTGCTCCCAGTTGAAGGATTTCAATTGACATAGGCACAAGGTTAACCTCTTTCCACACTAGGGTTAGTGTAGACCACACAGATTGTAACGACAAAGCATTGACAGGTTCCCGATTGTTTAAATCGATCTATTACAGGTTTTTATTTTAAAAATAATAACATCCATTACACATTGTTACGAAGTCCTACGTCACCTTTGCGAACAACCATATTGGGCTGTCCCTTGTAGTTTTTTTTCACTAAACTTGAGAGTCGATTTGTACCGATCAGAACTCAAACATACAATTAATACCCATAAATTCAATTTAGACTTATTTAAACAATTTTCAACAGTAAAGAAGCTGTTAGCATCACTCACACATTTTTATGGTTGTTTACTTTGTTAGGGAAACAAAAATTAAAGCTAACAGTAAGGATCCTGTTGGGGGTACCGTCAAAGTGTGATAGTGGTTCACATCAGTTGTAAAACAATTTGTTAAACTTCACATGAGAATCGGTTTGAACCAATACAGATGCAGTTGGAGCCACTCATGAAGTGTGATGGTGGTTAACTATATTGAGAAAATAAAAAAATAAAACTACATCTGAGAGTCGATTTTATGTATGATATGTACTACCACCCATTGTAGCACAGAAACTAATTCCGGCAGCAGTGAGCTCTCTTCTCTGTTAGACTTGATCAAGCTTGAATAACCACCGATTATCCTAATCATGCCATTGTATGAAGGGCCAAAACGGGTTGGGTTGATCGGCAGGCAACATCCCTTATACGTTTCCACAGGAATATAAAGAATCTCCTTTCAACAACCAGATTGAACAATTGGTCAAAAGAGCGTGCTATCTAACATGAGGATGCCCCAATGGGCGGGAAGAAAAGCCCGCCTTCAATTCACAAACTGTTGGCAATGGGGAGTTGGTATTCCCACTCTCTCCATCCAGATTTCTTCAATCGGGTGCCCTGATAGTCCCTCACATTCCCATGAAATATTTATATAGTAGTGTATATATTAATGTTAATGAAAAATACTACAAGCATTCGTATCTATTATATATGATCTTCATGCGGTTGATCGTGAAATGCAAGAAACATTGTAAAGTGTTAGAGTGTAGAGTTCTGTGGTACCGCGCTTAAGACCGTTTTCGTTCGTTTTCAGCGATAGCGATAAATCTATTTATTTTACAAAACTAACCTTTAAACATTTTAATTTACTGTTGCCATGGTCACTATTTACTGCTTGATGCTAATTTTATAACAGCAATTCGCTCTTATTTTTGCTGGCCTAATACTTATTGCTCCTGAGTTAGGAAAACAGGGAACATTTAATTGGAAGGGAGTTAAAGAAAAATGGAAATAAAAATACAATAAGTAATGTTTAAATCATCGATGGAGTTTTGAAATTTTAAATATCTTGCCAACATCATGGGATCCCAGTAGTGAACAGCAGTTTCTGCTAGAACCAAAGATGTAAAGAGAAAGTATCGATAGATCAAATAGAGCTCGGCAGGTTATGCAATTGAATAGAAGTAGTTTGAACTTGAGCGTAGGGCTTTTGCTAAGCAGTATTTCGAAGCAAAGGCACAAACTTTAGCCAAACGCTTTTTTTTGTTTGCATTTTTGAGTTGTGTTTTTTTTTTGTTTTGCTTTGTTCAAGTAAATTTGAAATATATTCAGGCCAGCTTACACAAAGTCGTATATGATATCGTATATGAGTGCAAAGTGGAGGCGATATACGATCACTTCCTATGTAATTTAACGAACGCATCGACGTATATCGCCTCTACTTTGAACTCATATATGTCATCATTTAGGACTTTGTGCTAGCTGGGAGAGTATGCGCATTATGGGAAATAGTTTTCTGCAGGTTATTTTACGGAATGGAGTTATCTTGAATAAAACACACAGTGCTGATGCCTTATGATTAATGAACTAATATTAGGACTTTTCACAAACGAACAATGGTTTTGATTTTAGGTAAATTATTTTCGGGTGAATGTGATTCGAGCAAATGACTTTCGGGTAAATGATTTTGGAATTTTTTATTGAATTGTTTTGAGTGTACATAATGCTAAGATTTGCATAATTAGAGAGAAGCTCATTTTTATATAAAACACATAAGTTTAATTCCGAACAAAAAAAAATCCCTTCCTCACTACTAAATGAACCATCATCAGCAACAAACCACCTGGTAAGATCATAAGATACATTGGTCGACCCCGAAGATCGAAACAGAACGAATCGCAAAAGTGCGTGATCTCATCTCCGTCTGGCTGGTTGGACGTTCTTTACTCTATTCACTGCCATTATCTCGCTCGCACATTCACCAGTTCAGTGTGTCAGCAGCCGGTCGGCATTGTGTAGACAAACCGCTTCACAAAGCAAGTTGCAGCGGCATCGCCGCCGAGTGAGCGGTTGGTCCTCCACCGCACCGTCACCGACGCTAGTGCAGACACGAGACAACACAGATGAAGTGCAACGATACTAGTTGGTCGCTCGCGTCGCGAAGTAGTGCAGATCGTCAAGATGAGAAGCACCGTATGAGAGGTTAGGTGGCTGACTGATAGAAGGAGGCAGAGGCAGAAAAGGCAGCTCCAACATACTTACATTAATGTTTTCATCGCACGATGTTTCTGTCGAGTCGACTGTGTGTGAGCTGAAGAGGTTTGATGACTGTGCTCTCGACATGAGGAACGCTTGGATGATAAGGAGGTGGAGGCATGGCGGTATATGGCGCTGTGACTAATGATTCAATCTTTCAAATCTATACCTGGTGCCGAATTTGGATGCCATGATTGAAGTCGAGAGGACATAACTTTCACTTATTCAGCAAATGCAACAAACATGCAGGTTGAACCCTGCTCACCCGCAGGTGGCTGCAGTAGAGCCGTCATCATTAAGTTTACTCTTGAAACACCATATGTGATGCCATGTTTAGTCACTTGAAATGTGGTAGCGTGTTGATATTGTGCAGAATCTAATGGCAGTCAAGTGTGACATTTTGTTTCTTTCGAGATGGTGATTAGATATGCCTTTTTGAAAATCACCAAACACCCCTTCGGCTATCTGCTGAATCGATCTTCTCTTTTGGATACGCATTTTCCACGTGTAAACAAGCGTTTGGCATATTGCCAAATTGGACCCACCGGTTCCTTCTGTTATGTGAACTACGAGATTAACGAAACCAGGGTGGTGAACGACACACAGAGATAAATTAACCAAGATAGTCTGCGTTCGGGTACCAGATGATTAATGATTCACGGCTCGCAGATTGCCAGCAGTCTGGACCGGGTCATATTTTGACAGCCCACCGGCGATTAGTTGAAACCTTGCTGGAACGGCGCCAAGATTGAATGAATGTTTATCACCAGATAAAACTGGTTGCATTTCAAATTGAACAGCCTCTGGTGAAATTGGCAGACTTCAACAAGTGGCCTTGATCGAGAACACCGGAGCAAAAGCACATAAAAATGCCCAATTACGCATTCGATAACGAGATTAAAGAGATGCATGCCCGACTGCATAGCCGCTCGGAACCGGTTTCCAGGGTGTAAGTCTTCATTCTTATTCGTCGTGGATGTATTTTCTATAACCTGTGATACCTCAGATCAAAGCGTACGGCCTACGTTCAGTGCAATGCGATTTATCATGAAGAGGTGATGCTCGCTTATTAAGTGACTCGTTCCTGAGCTGGAGTAACGTTTCCCGGCAGTATGGATCCGTGGTTTTACCTCTTCTGTTTTTTTAATCTCCGCATGTGCTGTTTTTATGCTTGCGTGAGAGATTACGCGTTTTAATACATGCGATGAGATAAATTGAATTTGCTTACTAATGATACAAACGAAATGACATATGTAAATGGTTATCTGAAGACGGTTGAGAGATAAACGAATTTGCATCTAATTAAAGTGGTGCGCTCGGATGTAGTTGGAATTAGTTGTAATTAAATGTGTACAATCATGAAATAAAGCTGCACGTTTTTACATGTTTAAGCTTTTTCACTCCGTTGTAAGCTTCTGTATTGACCGATTTAGTGGTTCACCAGTTTGTGCAACTTTAAAGTTATTTTTCGAGAGCTAAGGATGCCGCATTCAAAGCGTGAACTATATGTATGAAAAATAGTAGAGTAGATCATTAACATTGTGTACATTGACTAAACTCTGGAGCTGTCAAGTTGTTACCGGGTTGAGTGGATTCAAAGTTTCGCTTAACCCTTATGTGTTCGACAAAAAAAGCACCTTTAAGTTATCGACAGGGTACCCGGGTACCCACCAACTTCAAATGATAATAACTCTGGCTAGTATTGACCGGTTTGAAATCTTTTGGCACCGTTAGATTCAAAAGCTTCAGGGACATTATCAGCAATGACCATTTGAATTCATCTGGTTCCCGTAAATCCAGGTTTCCGGGGCTGTGGTCTGGTACGGAGACTCTATATGGAAACTCTATATCTAAATATGTTCATGGCCTCTAGTATGGTTATGAACATATTAAAAAGTAAACCCTGGCAATATGAGTATCAAAATTCATGAAATTTTCCTGTTTTTCCAGTTTGACGTAGGACTTACGTCTCTCTTTTCTATTCCTGTATAGGGGCGCCGTTCTAAAATTTCTGAAATCGCAAGCGTTACGCGGGTTTGGAGACTTTGAACGATAATATCTCCTCTCTGGCCCACAGACATTTTACGATAAGTATTTCATTCGCAAGGTAGAACATCAACGCTGAATCCCTGTTGCAAACTTAATTCATAATGTTTGTTTAAACTAATTAAAATGTACTTAAAAGAAAAATGTCTAAACGCACAACGCTATTGGTCGAAAATGACATCATGTTTGCGCCTCGCTCTGATTGGTTCATACTGCCACAGTTACCGTGCCAGCGAATTTCAAACATGTGGGGACGACCGACCAATCATCAGTTCTCGCTGTGCATCCGTATGCGATAGACGTGTTTGCGGAGCACGTTGGTAGAAAACGCCGCCCGTGAACACAAGAAGAGCAGAATCATCCCACGTCACCTGCAGCTAGCCATCCGCAACGACGAGGAGCTGAACAAACTTTTCTCCGGTGTGACCATTTCACAGAGTGGTGTCCTGCAGCCCAAGAAGACTGAAGAAAATTTCAATCGCGAACCATGTTATCAACTAAAATCCGTCCTTTTCAGGACGATCAAATCAAGTTGCCAACTAAAGAGTATGTTTGATAGAAATTTCTCTTGAGCTCATCGAAATTTTCATTACCACGCACCGGCTCAATATGGCGTTGAAAAAGCCGCGTCTCGGAGAAAATGGCCAAATCAATCGTCCACATCATCTTCGTGGTCAAGTGGTTAGCGGCGTCGCCCGTCGTTCATTGCCATGAAGTGAGGGTTCGATTCCCGCTCCAGCCGGTGGAACTTTTTT
Organism: Aedes koreicus; assembly: GCA_024533555.2. NCBI lineage: Eukaryota > Metazoa > Arthropoda > Insecta > Diptera > Culicidae > Aedes > Aedes koreicus. Next base: position 326,482 of record JAHHFK020003223.1, on the reverse strand, counting down.
GCAAAGCGAAAATGTCCAGTTTAATCCACTGGGTGTTAGGTTAAGTTGTTCGTTGTAATTCGCTCTATGGTCAATGTTCAGTGTGTACACTCTCGAGTGAAAGACGTTGCAAATGTCAATTTTTATCGTAGTATTACGTGCTGCCAAACACTCAGGCCATCCTGCTGCCCAGGAAGACCGAGAAGAAAATTTCAATCGCAAACCATGTTCCCTCCGTTAACAACTAAAACCCGGTTTTTTCAGGACGAACAAATAAATTTGCCAACTAAAAAGTATGTTTGATTGAAATTTCTCTTGAGCTCATCGAATTTTCATTACCACGCACCGGCTCAACATGGCGTTGCTTGAAAAGCCACGTTCTGGAGAAAATGAGCAACATTTTTTATTAATATCCGTAAATAAATCTCTATTTGCCATTTTAAAACTAGCAAGCACGTTGTACATTCAACAAACGAAATATTAACAGTTAATTTGAGCCGAACTGCAGCACGGCAGACCAATTATGTGTTTCACATATTCAGTGTAGGGGGTAGGTTAGCTTCATTGTAGTTCTTGTTGTACATAGGTTCATAGTGGATTAGGTGCAGATAATAGATTAGGTTAGTTGCAGATGTGAGTTATAATTTTCCTGGCCAATATTTACAAACTATTGTTTGTATTGTTACTATTGTTATGCAGTTTCAGAAGCAAGTGTGTCTAAATCTCAACTCTCTTGGGATAGGGTTCTGAGGCCCTGACAAGGGCCGTTTTTCTGTTGCCTGAGTAGAAAAGATGCGAATTTAACCTCCGAAACCCGCTGCTGTCTGGCGTAACAACTGAGGCCCGTCCCCTTTTATAAAATTTGATTTGCATTGCCTTCGTTGAGAACCCCCTTCTTGTCATGTTATGATATATGCCATTATATAAAACAGGCCTGGCATTCCCGTTAAAACAATAAAGAAGAAGAATAGTAATCATTCGTTATTGGATCATCGACACGTTCAGACGTGTGTATCCCGCTCTCGTGATAAAAAAGCGCTTTTCCGAGATGTTCCGAGTTTTTGGCCCTGATGCTGGAAATCGAGTAGACGCTGATGTGGCGCCTGACGTGGCTGGCACGTCCGCTAGACGAGGCAAGCGGAAGAAGCCCGACGTCGACGCTGACGTAAATCATCCCTCCGTAAACAACTAAAATCTGTCCTTTTCAGGACGACCAAATCAATTTACCGATTAAAGAGTATGTTTGATTGAAATTTCTCTTGAGCTCATCGAAATGTTCATTACCACGCACCGGCTCAACATGGCGTTGCTTAAACTGCCGCGTCCCGGAGAAAATGGCCAAATCAATCGCCCGCATCATCTTCGTGGTCAAGTGGTTAGCGGCGTCGCCCGTCGTTCAAGCGGTTGTTGTCATGAAGTTGAGGGTTCGATTCCCGCTCCAGCCAGTGGAACTTTTTGCAAAACGAAAATGTCTAAACTGGTCTACTTGGTGTTAGGTTAAGTTCTTCGTAATTCGCTCTACACCCAAACTAAAAAAGTAAGATTGTTATACAATTTCGCTTGATTTTGTTCCATTTTTGCTATTGATCGTAAGTTGGATGAAAAATCTAACATTAGTTGTGGGCAAAACAGCAACAGCAATTCGCAATGAAAAATTGAACGTGTGCGTGAGATTGTTCGCAGTGATATTTAGTTGATGAGTAAGAGATGAGTGTTCGAAAGTCAGATGGCTCACAAAAATAAAATGTGCACATCAAGATCGAGATACAGACCAGGACCGCTAGCGCGGCGGCTCTTGATGGCAACCAATTAGCCACTTTGACAAGGTAAGAATGTGGGAATAGAAACCCAACAGTTAGTTCACTTGGCGAGGAATTCAGGGTGCAGCAATGAAGCAAATGGACATATTTTCCACCAAGCTATGTGCAACCTGTCGCTAACAAACTTGCATGGCATATGTTTATTTCATAAAACGCTTTGTCGATGATCAGTGAGAACAAACATAGAACACTTGACGGCGGCAATACAACAGTGGCCAATAGCGTTGCGGCATTTTGTGATATCGACTCATCCATATTGTATATTGTTGGTGTATGTTGGTGATGATTGAATAAGGAGCCTACAGCGATAAAATTGTTTCGAGCTATTTTTGCTTGCCAGTCGCTTGCACACATTAGCATGGCTTCATTTGTACCATAAAACGCTTTGTGAATCAAAATGGGCGAAATTGCCTTTTCTGAATCATGCGGATTTCTCAAGATATCATAGTATAAACTGCAATTGCATTTTTTACCACCTTTTCAACTTTTGGGTATATGTTCAATCTTCAGTCTGTACAATCTCGAGTTAGAAACGGTGTAAATGCCTATTTTTATCGTAGTATCACGTGCCGCCAAACACTCAGGCTGTCCTGCAGCCAAGAAACCTGATAAGAACATTTCAATCGCGAACCATGTTCCTTCCGTAAACACAGGATCCATTTCACACTTACAAGCACGTTGGACATTTTAGTTCCAACATTTGATTAGGAAGAATCTGCTTTTGTAAACAAACACTTTGTCTGCTAATTTATCGGAAGTTGTATACAATTCCTTCAAATTGAATATATCAGCGGATAGAAATAAAGCTCTTCTTCCTTAAAGAGTGCTTAATTTGTATTTGTGACCTTTTGTTCAAGAGCAAATGACTATGAAAGCCAATCTAATGTTGGCGATGATTTAACAAACAAAATATCATTAACAGTCAATTCGAGGCGAACTGCAGTTTCTATAAATTTTCGTGAAGAACCAATAGCGGAAGAAGAACCGGAGCCTCACACACCAACAGCACAGGGTTTCATGGTTCTTTAGACTGAATAAAATATAGTAGAAATTCATGAATTCGATGACATCAATTTCTTCACATCAACAAGCAGTCCTACGTCAACTTTGCAGTTATGTCACTGACATAACTCATCCTTTCGTTTTTTTTCACCATTGGACTTGATACAGGTGACCTTCACCGGATCAATTCTCCCAAAATTGGTTGAAATTGATAATTTTTTGTTTTGCCAGTGCGCCTTTTTGTACCAAGCGTAAAAAAGACATTAAAACATAGCTGATTTTTACAACAACAAGTCCCGTTGTGTTCAATGTGGCGAAAGTCATCTAGAGAATGCCTGTCAACAAGATGCAACAAAATTTGCTTATTGTGGCAAAGAGCCTCTCCACGATTTGCACAACTGTTTCACGTTAAAGCATCGTACTGGCATTGTGAGGCGTATCTGTAAGAGGTTGCCAAAACCAAATACTACGTCTTCTCGCCATTCTAAACAAAAATGTCCCGTTCAAGCGAGGTTAGATTAAATTTAGGGTCAGTGTGGATAACATTTTAAATGCTCTTAATCTTTCGGATGCTTCACCGGTTAAGGACTAGTGACCTGATTAGCCCTATATTTTGATACTACTTTAAGCAATTGACTGTACCATTCACATATTTCCATGAATAATTTGTACTCGAAAAAAAATCAACGCTTTCTTTTGTGTATGACTTTTTATTGCGTGAGTGATAATTGATGAAATTTTAGGTAAAACTAGTGTAGAGTGTAATGTTTACATGTGCAAAATTTCGTCACAGTCTGTCAAGCCAATTCTGTCAATTCGACAAAATAAAATGAGCGCGGTCATGGAGAATCTAGGTCAGTCCCGGTGGACCGTGTCTCGTGTGGTAAAATCGTTTAAAGAGACTCAGGCGACCCAGCGGCGAGCTGGCAGCGGAAGAAAAGCGAAGATGACCGACCTCATGAATACAAGGAAAGTGAAAGTTTACTTCAAGCGCAATACAAGCCATTCGATTCGGGACGTGGCCAAGAAGGTAAATTCTTCTGCCTTGTTCGTCCAGCAGACAATGAAGCGGGCAGGGACTTCATGTCTCCGGACTACATGTCTCCTAGGTAAGGAAGGCGCCAAAAAGGTCAATTCTTCCGTCTGGTTCGTCCAGCAGCCAATGAAACGGGCCGGACTTCATGTCTCCAAGGTAAGGAAGGCGCCTTACTGAACCGATAAACAGAACACGGTGGCCAAATCCCGCGCCAGGAAGCTGTACCGCAAGTGATTGGTGCAGCCGGTGCAACGTTATGGACGACGAGACGTACATTAAAGTGGACGCCAAGCAGATCTCCGGCCTTGAGTTTTTCTTCGCAAAACCAGTGATGGAGTGGTGCGAAGCCAATGATGTTGTTTTTGTGCCGAAGGAGTCAAATCCGCTAAACTCGCTGGAACTTCGTACAATAGAAAAATCTGGGCAATTGTGATGGGCAAGCTCCGGGAAATAGTGATGGTCTTCAAAAACGACAAGAATTTGAAGAAAGAGTGAATAAAAGTGTGTTAGAAAGATGACGCTAGTGTTGCACAGGATTTGATGGGTAGCGTTAATTCCAAGGTAAACGCATTTAGCCTAGGAGAGGAAGTTGAATAAATCAACTTTGCGAAAACATAGGTATTATGTGTTTATTTATTCCCGGAGAGTTTCAAAAAATATCCGACTTAGGGTAACGGGATGTAATGTCAGCCTAGCTCACCACTTATAATGAATTGTTGGTGATCATTTATGTCTGTTGCATTTTTTTTTCGAGTACAATCATTAAATAAGACTCATTCAAGTAGTTGATTCACAATTCCGATTGTGATATATTTGCTCTCTGTGAAGCATGGCTTTCTTCTGACGACGAATTTAATTCCTACGATTTTAACATTATTCGCCTGGACCAAGATGATTCATATGGTAGTGACTTATGGGGATCAGAAAGTGCTCCTCCTTCTATAGAATCTACCTCCCTATAATCTCAGGCATTGAAATCGTCGGTTGCTAATAACTAAATGTTAAGAATAAAGATCTTTGCATAGCTTCTATCTATATCCCACCGACGACATAAAAAAAAACACCGTCAACTATGGAGTTCAGTTACATTACTTTACATTACATTTACATTACTTTAATCAACTTTACATATCTTTGTGCTCTATTTAGTTCACTATCATTAAATTGTCTGTGGAAGGTAATCAATGAGCCCCATGGTTACCAATTATTATCTTAATCAAATATGGTTGTCAAAAAAAACAGAAAAAAAACAGATCAGTCAATCCATGTACCTCATGGGGAATATTGATTGGCAACATATTGCATCGGCGGTAACCCTTGGTATTGATTCAAACGGTCCTCTTCCACCATTGGATGAGAACGTTTCCTTTCCGAATTGATGAACAAAAGTGTATTAGTAGCTCAGAAACGATGTGTTCAAAGTACTTACCTCACAAGAAGACCCGTCCCCCCTGGATGGGATGACGAATGCACTAAGGGGCTATTCTCAAACCTCGTAGACTTTTCTGGGGTTTGACCAAAGTCTATGCTCCATACAAAATTTCAAAAACATGTATGGAGAAAAGTCTACGAGGGGGGAGGGGGTGATCTTAGATTTAAAAAAATGAGTCTACGTGGTTTATACACAGGCCCTAATTTGTATTTTGAAAAAAAAAAAAAAAAAACAGATGCGTTTGAAGTTTATCGCAGACATGAATCATCTGAGCTTTTTGATAAGTACCTAAAACTTGAAAAAAGCATGAAGACTTACTAAAAGCAAAGAAACACAATTACTGGCGTTCGTTTGTAAAGGGATTATCTAGAGAAACCTCAATGACAACGCTTTGGAGAAAAGCTCGCGAAATGCGAAACCACTCATACTCCACTAAGAGTGAAGAATACTCCATGCAGTGGATATTTGAAACTGACCTAACACAACCGAATTTACGGGATATCCTGGCCTCCGTATGCTCAGTCAGCGCAGCTACAAAGCAACATAAGGCTAGAGGTGGCTGGGTTCGACTTCCGGTCTGGTCTAGGAATTTTTCGTTAAGATAGGGTATGATTTTACTTGCCACACATCCATACTAATGCAAACATGGTATTCAAAAGATCTCAGGAATTTTTCGTTAAGGCATAGGGTATGATTTTACTTGCCACACATCCATACTAATGCAAAAATGATATTCAAAAGATCTCAATTAATAACTGTGGAAATGCATTTAAAACACAAAGTTGAGAGGAAGCAATAAGTGAAATATGACGTGGCTGGGTAGCTCAATGGTTACCCGTTTTGCTTACTGAGCAGATGGTCGGGAGTTCAATCCCAGGCCCCGGTCCTCCCCCTTCCTGGCCATGTCACTTGCCTATTTCTATCACCACTAGATTTAAAATAAAAAGCAGTCTACTGCGCTTTCAATTGAGCATATCACTTACCACAATGAATCCATGATCTAAAAAAAAACCTGCCTCACTAACACAAAAACTAATCTTCCCTTGACAATTGTGGAGACGAGACGCAGAGGTAAATACGGTCTCTAACCAACGATTGTCAAACTAATCATCCTTCCCCCCTCCCGAAGACCGTGAGGACGTGGCCGGCGCCGGTACTGTTCTATAAATAGAATGAACTAGTGAAACATGTTCATTGAAGTTGTAAAGCTACTCCCAAGCTCCATCTATGTGGTTCTCTATGCAATTACACTTGTTCTGATCAGTAACGTAGTAGCAACTACGACGAAACGCACGGTCTTTTTTTTTTTTTTTAAAAAAGAGGAAGCAATAGGTGAGATATGAAAGGAATAAGCTTGAAATGTTTAGAAAAATACCCGAATCAACGGTTATCTGGATGAACCATTTACACTTCTTTCATCGAATAACTCTGCTCCGGGAAGCAATATGATTAAATACGTCCTTCTAAAAAATCTCCCCGATAAAAGACGGTTACTTAACCTGAATAATACTGTCATAGAATAAAACATAATTCCACTCGCATGGAGACAGGTTAAAGTGATACCAATTCAAAAGCCTGGGAAACCATCGTCTGATTACAATTCTTACCGTCCGATTTTTATACTATCATGTTTAAGAAAATTAATAATTATTAATTATTAAAAACTGAAGGAAATCGAAAATTGATGAATAATGTCTCATCTGCCTCAAAATGAATCGATCAACATGATGCCAACATGAATTTGCCAATAATACCTAGATTTATGACATATTTGATACATAGGCCGAATGAATGAGCTAGGCTCACATATATCCCGTTGCCCTACGAGGTGTTTAAAACTGTTGCTTCAATATTCCTATTTTATCACCTAGTAAACACCAGTTCGTAAATGATATCGGATATGAGTACAAAGTAGAAGCGATATGTGTACAGTTTACATGGAGCTAAATGGATTTAATTAGAGTAAACATATCATCCATTGCCCTGTAGTAGGACATTGAGTAAAATTGTAGTTATCGATCGATTAATACCTTACCATAGAATTATTTGAAGTCGATGCATTCAAAAATTTAGGAAATTAAATTATGGACTACTGAGTCAGCAATATCCTTATCCTGGCCACTTTTTGTGACACCCAAACGACGTATCTGATTTTGTTACTAAGAGAGGAAGTAAGATCCAAACATAAATTTCTCAAAACTGTCAGAACCCCCATGGAAACTTGCACTTTTGAACAATGTTATTCGTTGTGTTGGTGGTCCTAGTTTCCGTGAAAGTCTAAGGGTTTCAATAATTTAACGTTTGAATCTTACTTCCTCTCTTTGATTACAAAACCAGAAACGTCGTTTTCAATAAGTTGTCGATAAATGTAACCCCATATAGAAAACCATTACATTGTTAGGACAGAAATTAATGTCAAATCGATTATATTTTGTTATTTTACCTTGAATAGCTTTCAGAAATTAGTAGGTTACCTGGAACGAAATATTAAGAGTAGTCCGTCAAAAGGATGATTATTCAATTATAATAGCGCTTGGCAGCAGTATGAAGGAACAACATCGTGGTTCTAATATTGGAGTCGTCTGAAAGCTCAATATGGATAGTACCTCTAGCGGGCGATAGAGGAACTGATATGTTTTCATAACTTTGAAAGCTCGGAGTGTGAATAGAGCAGACGAATTTCTACTCACCACTTTAACCTACATGGCGCTTGTTCCTAAGGAACAAAGCATTGAAAATTAAACCGATTAAATAATTTATGGCAGAATGCAATGTTTTCCCTAATTATGCTGCATATGTTTGAAATTCACGCCTACCAAGAATTGTGTTTTTGTTGAAAAGTGTTCAATTTCAAGGAACCTCTTCTGAGCAAAATGGGATATCCAGTGTACAAGCACAATATTATAAGAAGCTTTCGCTCATGTATGTTCTACTCATCCTATATAGAGCAAAAAAGCTCTAGATTTTTACTTACTGTTTCATGCGACCGAAACATAGCGAGAAAGCTTCATTCACTGCGTACAGTGATTAATCACACATATGAACGTATACTTCCCATCATATGGCTCTCTCGGTGCTGTCAGCAGCTGCAGTATGACTACCCAATCCAATATTGTCAAGTCATAAAATTGTAGAAATATGACCACCATGCAAATAGTAGCAGCTGAGCACATGCTCTGTTATTAGAAATTATTAAAGTGTGGCCTAGGCTCTGTCAAACAGTGAAATGAATAGGAACACTTATTATTTTTTATTATTCATTCGGAAAATGAACTTTTGATTCGATGATTGTTTTCGGTTATCGCTGGTGGAAACTTTTCTTTTAGAGTGAAAGAAATTTAGCATGAAGTGATAGATTTTTGCCATTGATCTTATATTGCGAAAAAGTATTTTATCATTTACCAAGGTTTGTCATCAATGACATAGCTACATTATATGTCACTTGTTTCACGTTTATCTGTCAATTAAAAATCAGCCAGTTGTCATCATCACGACAAATCAATAATGTTTATGACCTATGGATAGATATGCACAAGAATTTTTTTTCTAATTTATCACTCAATGTTTTCGAACGAATAGTATCAGTGGCTCCTTTCTTGTCTTTCTCAACCACATACAGGAAAACGTCGGAGTGCAGTTCCTCTTGAAGGCATTTTTTGTAGCACCACAGTATCCATGAATAGCGATGTAACAAGCGTGAAAGTGTTGACAGAGGGGTGTAAAATTATGTAGCAATCTACTAAAACAGCGTTTCCGACCATCACCTGTCCCCTGTTTTCCCTTTACACTATTCCACAGAGTAGATATCGCTTACTGAATTGAAGGTATTGTTGGGTGAAAACTATTGTTAATTCCTCCGCTTTAATTCCCAGTAGAGAGTTCGAAGAGGCGACGGTGTATTACTATTCTACAAATTAAACTTGAAGAGTTCTATCTTGCGGTAAAAGTTTGAAATTTATTTGTTTGTTTACAATCCAACATGTCGGAAGAAAAGGTTTAACATAAGAGTGTTCGTATAAAAGCAATTGTTTAGACTTGGTTCCACAATGTGGCCAAGGTTTAAGAATGAACCGTAACAACATCTGTAATGAGAACCAATGTGTAGGTCTAAGTTCATAATAGCGTACATCGTACAGTGACGGGCAATACACAAAGACCAAAGCCCGATTTATACAAAATGGTCATGTTTGGAGGCTTGTCTTTCACTTTCCAGTGAAATAATTGAACTGAAATTTTGGCAATAGTCTAGAAATAACCTGAATTTTCATCTGTAATAAATTCAGAATTCTTCATTCACCACTAAAAAAACTACTGACACCACCTACGACAAAACAATAAGACCTCCTTTTGATATTCATAGTTTACGCCATGTTGATGAGTTTGAATTACAATCTATAGTATACTGATATTACAATGATCCGTGCATCAATAATCAAAATTCAGATCCTCAAATTCGAGCATCCTCTATGGAAATCAAAAAGTGGTCTTACTGTTTTGTCGTATGCGGTGTCTGTAACTTTTAAGGTGGTGAATGAAAAATGATGGATGTAATGTAGATGAGAATTTAGGCTACTTCTGGACCACAGCCGAAATTTCAGCTCAATTGGTTCTCGAAAAAATGAAAGGCAAGCCCCCTAACATGACCATTTTGTAAGAAAATAAGGCTTTGGTCTTATTGTAACGACTGTTCCAGAAAGTATAAGCACACCTTATTTTAACGGTCACTTTGAATATTATGAAATATTTCAACATGTTTTGGCTGCGTCCTTTTGTTTGCACATTTCTGAATGACATAGCATCAAAAAAGTGCTCAGTTTTGTGTTACCTATCAAAATGCGCGGTCTTACTCCGGAACAACGAAAAAGTATCGTGCACAAATGATGCACTGTGAGTGGAGGGTGTAAGCGTCGGAGCGGTACGATCTGCCGTTCGAAAATATAGAGAACAGTGCACGTTTGAAGATGTGCCGAAGAGTGGTCGGAAATCCGGTCCTGTTAGTCCGGATATCGATAAAAAGATCAGGGATGCCTACAAGCGAAAACCAGCGACTTCCGTTCGGGATGTTGCGAAAAAACTAGGGACCTCGTCGAGTAACGTCATGCGTGCCAAAGAAAGACTTGGGCTAAAAACATACCGGAAGCAGAAAAAAACCAATAGGAACCCAAAACAGGCCGCGTCCGTGAAACCACGGGCCCGCAAACTCTACGATTCGTTATTGTGTAGAAATTCTGGGTGTATAATAATAGACGATGAAACGTATGTGAAACTACATGATAAAACGCTTCCCGGACCACAATTCTATACTATAAGCGAAGACATCCCCGAAACGAAGAAGGCAATTTTTACCGAAAAATTTGGTAAGAAGGTTATGGTTTGGCAGGCAATATGCGAGTGTGGTAAAACATCTAGTCCGTACATCACAACGGAAACGATGAACACTCAGAAATACGTTGAGGAATGTCTCCAGAAGCGATTATTGTCGATGATCAGGCTGCACGAAGGTCAAGTAGTATTTTGGCCTGATTTGGCGTCATGTCATTACGCAAAGGACACTTTAGAATGGTACAAAAGTCAAAATGTATGTTTCGTGCCGAAAGACACGAATCCACCGAACTGCCCGGAGGCACGGCCAATCAACACTTTTTGTGCTTTAACCAAAGCAAAGCTTCGAAAATTCATAAAACCAGCAGAAAACATTTAAAAATTTAAAAAAGATTGGCCAAACGTGGTCAAAATTGTGGGAAGTACTACTGTGCAGAAGCAAATGGGTCATCACACGATCCGTGGCTGCACTTTGCCAAACTTTCAGCCTTCGGAGGGTCCCCAGGTCATTTTCTTCTTGATCGATCCACCTTACCTGTCTTCTCCTTGTACAAGTTGAATCGTTCTCAAGAACCATTTTCTACAGGCTGTCGTCCGACATCTTTATGACATGTCCAGCTCATCGTAGTCGACCGATATTTGTGTGGACGATGAGAGATTCTGTCAGCATCTCATGAAATTTGCTATGCATTCGGTTTCTCTTCCTTCAATCTATAATCTTCACTTCACCATAGAACGTTTGCAGCACCTTCCGTTCAAATTAACGCTTAGTCCATGTTTCGGGGCCATAGAGGACAACTGGTGGAATGCCTTGTAGATGGTCAATTTTGCAGGTCGGTGAACTTTGTTCGATCTAAGCGTCCTTCGAAGTCCACAGCAGGGACAGTTTTCAGCTTGAATGTAACTTTGAATCTTCCCGAAAGTGTCGTTGTCAGCGGTCACTAATGAGCTCAGATACACCCATTCATCTGCCGTGTCGATTTCATCACCACCAATCTGAACTCGAGATGAGAGGCTGAAATTGCTTTCTCATAAACCACTTCTGTTCATGTAATTTGTTTTCGATGCAATAATGATTAGCCCATTCATGTTAGCTTTGACATTTAGTCTGCGGTTCGTTTCAGCCATCGACTTCAAATTTCGGAAAAACAAAACAATTGCAGAGATTCTTGAGAATTGTACCACTCGTGTCCATCTTTGCTCTCCGAGTCGCTCCCTTCAATGCAATGTTAAATAGCAAACACGACCATCGATCACCTTGCCGTAACCCTCTCGAAGATTCGAAGGGACTCGAGATGTCTGTGATACTCGGGCGACGGATTTAATTCGATCCATCATTGCCTCAACCAGTCGCGTCAGTTATCTGGAAATCTATATAAGTGCATAATCTGCCCTAGCTGGTCTGGTTAACACTCTTCCTTCCACATCTTGGTAATTTGTGTAGCGCATTAGACAGTGTAGCGTTTTAACCAATGGTTCACCACTGTACTTTAAAAGCTCACATAATAGTTGAATAACTCCGGCAGCTTTGTTTTGGGGTCGGAAAACTATCATCTTCCACACGTATTCCTAGAGTATTACCGTCTCATCTTCGTTCGACGCACCTTCGCCGTTGTGACGCTCCCTTTTTGACCACCTCAAACTCCTTTATGAGATTGTTTTCCAAGCTTTGACACCGAAACCTGTGGTACATAGCCTTTATAACGTACCCATAAACTACAGAAAGATTCATGGTTTCGCTTATTGATATGCAGACCTTTACTCCAAAGAGTTGTTGAGGTACTCAGAACAACCTACAATCTCAAAACTTGTTTTATTTAAGATCGTTGGACCTCTATACATTTATACCGTACCCAAAAACTCCAAAAAAAAACATGGATGTTTTTTTATCAACATGTTTTGTTTTGTTAAACGGTACGCTGAATTCGCGTGACGTCAAATAAATTATTTAAACACTAAATCGGTTGCCTGTTTTGACCGGTTTGTATCAAAAACACATAGGGTAGGGAACCACTAAATCAGGGGTCACTGTTTTAATCAGTTGTTAGGAAATTGGTAAAACTCCTACATTTTCCAAATGTATTCACATTTAATTATATGAACACAGACTTTATCGATCGGGCTTATGACTCATAAATGACTGCATAAATCATGATTGATTGCCAATTAATTACTGTCGTTTAGAAGATTCAAAATACATCGTCCAGAAAACCATCACTGTCCACCTGCTGAAGAAGTTCGCTTAAATTTTGCCTTTGTGTATTTTGTATTTGATCGCATGTACCGGAGAGAATGTCTTCATCAGCTCTCCCTCACAGCTAGGCTTGTTGCCAGAATATGATGTTGAACATTGAGTAAAAATTTATTTCATGTTTAGATGTTCTGAAATCACTATTAATTTCAGGTTTTTCCAGTCATTCGAAATGTATCTTGATGTTGAGCGGCAAATATTTCACCACAGTTGCGTTTGAGTGTGCTTATTTTTCTTCTCTTTTTTGTTAATCATGGCTATAGCGCACCGGTATTGCAATGTGAAATCTGCTATCTCTTACACTTCCTCATTTTTAAACTATGAATCATGTTTGTCGTCATAGCCGCTTTGTCTAACATTACCGTTAGTGTAAATGAAATAAGAAATATACATTACCAAGCTAAAGATCAATGACAGACTAAAAGTTTGGTCGTGTACGTCTGTCTCATACCCTGCTAGTATTTGAGTTTGTGATCATAGCAATCGACATGTTTTGGTTGATTGTTTTCGAGAGCGAATGGGTAAAAAAATGGGCGGGTTGGGTAAATTAACGTTAGCAGCAAATCGTGAACTGGCCTTTTCCATTTTGTCTTCGCACACATGCACGGAATTGCACTCATACAATATTATTAGTTTATGTACGGATTGGGGAGCTGAAGAAAACATTTGCATTATCCGAATGCAATCCACATGATTTTAATAAGTCCCTGCAATTGGAAACATTACTCCATCGCTATGAAATTTTCTGAGTCTAATGCTCGATTCTGAAGGTAAGTTCCGATGGATAATAAGTAAGCAGAGGGATTAACGTTCATATATGTGCAGTACTATTTATAGTTCACATACAGCTTCATGAAATGTCCAAGATGGTGCATGAACTACTTAAAACCCGTCCCGACCCTATATCCGTGTAGAACCCATTTAAATCAACAGTAAAGATGCTGTTGCGGTTACTCACAAGGTGTGATAGTGGTTTTTCATTGGGAAAACAAGGTTATTTTTTATTAACGCTTGAGAGCTGATTTGCACTCATTTGAACCAACCGTATTTTGGCTTTTGGGCCACGTGCAAAGTGTAAAGGAGATTTTTCATTGAGAAAACAAGGTTAATTTGAAATAACGCTAGAGAGCAAATTTTGGCTTCATTTATCACGTACGTCTCCAACCCCTCTGAGAAAGAAAAAATCAAATTTTAAATTAATAAAACTCCATCGTTAGCCATCGGGTTTTAAAGCTGCTTTTTGCAACGGATCACAAAATTATCCTAGTTTGTGGATCTGCACTAGTAATTCCGAACCATCAGTATTTTCGGATTCCAAGGTGGGAGTACTGAAGTAAGTACCTGTTCAGGGATGGTGGACAATATATTTTTAGATGTGAAACATGGCATGCGGCATATAAAACTTCATGATTTAGCAAAACTAGGTCATCAGAAGACATTTTTAGGATTGGCCTTGCGGAGTCCGAGTTTCTACGGAAAAGTGGCCATAATCGAATCTTTTCAAAACCTGGCTTGCTGATATGTCTTATAATTGCAAATCTTTGTCTTTGGAGGAAATTTTGAGGATTTTTTACCATACAGGCCACTTAGGGTGACCCTCCGGTGTCCGAGTTCCTCTGGAAAAGTGGCTATATTCAAATTTTATCCAAAACCTGGCTTGCGATGTATCCAACTTTATGATTTGGCAAAAATAGGTGTCCAGATGACATTCTGAAGATTCCTGACCATACTGTCCACTTAAAGAGTTCCTCCGGGAAAGTGAACCTATTCAAACCGTTACCAAAACCTGGCTTGCGTCAAATCGAACTTCATGATTTTGCAAAACTTTGCCTTCAGAGAACATTCTGAGGGTGTCTTACCATACTGGCCACTTGAAGTGGACCTGCGGGATCCGAGTTCCTCCGAAAAATGTCCAAATTTAAATCGTTTCCGAAACCTGGCTTGTAACATATCAAAGTTTGCAAAACGTTGTCTTTGGATCAATATGCATCAATATCCTTTTCCACCTAGGCTGAATCCAGATCCGCGATGATCGAAGTATCGGATTCGGAGTCGCTTAGCATTTTTCACAAAAATAATTCACACTATCGAACAAAACTAAAATCAAAACGAGAATCCCGTTTCAACCGCAGAACCACAATAGTTGTTCTGACATTAGCTCTTCTAACTGTGCTTGTCTCGGCTAGCGGTACATTCCCCAACTAAACCTTTTTTTCAAAAGGATACTGTCGAGCTGGAAAAGATACGCACATTTTAGTACACCAAAGCGTAATGAAATTCAGAAAAAGAGTACGAAGAGGATAGACGGATTAATAAAGTAAGCCGAAGTCTTTTCCAGGAAAATGATTTGGTTTGATATATGGTAAGAAATTCAAAGAATGTCCTTTCAAGTCAAAGTTTTGCAAAATCATAAAGTTTGATATTTCGCAAGCCAGGTCTCGAAAAAGATTTGAATATGGCCACTTTTCCGGAGGAACTCGGATCCCGCAGCTGCTTAGGGAGTAAGCAGAGATGGCATTTCACACTAATGTTACGCCGGCGCGTGAGATTTGTACCTTCACAGAGGATACAACCATAACTCACCACTGATAAAGCAAAGTGCTCTTTTATTCGGTGGTAAATAGACAGAGTGAAAGTGTGCGCCAGTGATGGGATGGCTAGGAGTTAGTGAATCACTCTCTCTTTTAAACGACCGCACTCACGTGCTCTCGCCTACGATCGTTGCGGCGTACACTTGTTGGTCCTTCATACAGGAGCTTGATGATCACAAACCACAATAGGATCCAGATCATATCGTTTTTCAGATTATTCTGCTGCTATGGAAAGTTACACAATCATCAACATCATCAACATTGATATCGTGTGTAACTCTGCAAATAGTTCAATAGTTAACCCACACGACTATGCAATTTATATATTTATAATTCTACTATTTCATAATATAGGTACCAGGTAATATAATACATTATTTGCAGAGCCACTTGCGCTATCATTGTTACCCCATTTATCGAATATATTCAGTTTTACGGTACCAATTCACTGAGAAGTAAGGCACACATTTGCGAAATAAAAACACGATAGCCGGTGGGACTTGAACCCACAATTATCTACTTATTACACAGCTGTATTACCAATTATACAACGGCTGCCTTACGAGACATGATCAGTAAAATACGATGGGCTTTTGAGAATGGCATTTTGTAGTCGTTGCCTACTATCGTAGCTGATTCTCAAACGTTTTTTTTTTCTAACACACATGTTTTCATCGATCGTGTGTGTCTGATCACTTCAATATTGTCAGTAATGGCCGATGTGGAACAAACACCACTCGTTGTGTGCTAGTCATGTAGTTTACAATGAAAGCAAATGAAATTGCTTGTTCCAATTAATTACTGGGGATATTATTTTTCATAAATAGCATTGAGCGTTTGCGTACTTTCGTTCTGGAGAGTCATCACTTAGGTTCAGAATGCCAGTGAAATGAAGAAATCCGTTTGCATAGAATGTAGTTCACTGAATCAATGAATGGTGATTGAAAGGAACTTGATCTATGAAATATTTTTTAACTTTACCTGTTCTCATCGTGTTTGAAGGAGATAGATTAAGGGGCCCTAAAACCAGCCAAAATTGATAGTTTCAAAGACCATCTCTTAGACTATAATCTTGCAAAACTATTTGAATCATATCTGTATCCCGTCTGTAAACATATCTTGCAGGTGAATTTAACTTATAGAAATGAAATTTGAAAACAATAGATTAAAAATTTTATCGGCTAACGAAACTAAATTAACACGGTTCGTTTTCGGTGAAAAGCACTCATTCTATTCAAAATGTTATCCCACTTGCATGCTCAATTGAACTCACACATTTGTATTTATAAGGCAATCCTTTTGTTACAGTCTCTAGCACAGTGAATGCTATAAAGCCTTTGTCATACGGAAACTGTAGCTGTTAAAATAGCGTGGACTAAGGCAGGACCCATATATTCTGAATAGAAACTTCATTCTAACACATACACACAATCCTCGGTCGATGCCAACTGCACCGGAATTTATGCCCCACTTTTGACTCAATCCTGCTGAGCGCCCTAAAAGCCTAATCAGTAAAGGTACAGTATTACTAAGCCGAAGACGACGAGTTCGATGCTTGGTACACATATCAATGTGGAGGCCAGAAAAATGATAAATTCACAATTCGTTTCACACAAAAACTGCACACTCAAAACACGGCTGCTCTGTTTATATCAAAATCCAGCCTTTCTCGATTCAATTCCATTCAAGTGTATAAAATATTCAAATATCAGTAAATCTTGTTTAGATAAAACAGCGACAATTCGGCAACATTCATCCGATGCACGTGGATGTTGTTTGTCAAACTTAACTATTTGAGTAACATCACTTTTACCGATGAGAAGTCAACTTTTGAGTGGGCATGATTTCTAAGTTGAGAGACAACAAGACACCTAGCTACAGGAGCGTAAATAGCCTAGAAAAGAGCAAAGGATGAAAGTTGATCGTAGCACTTTTCCGCCCATATATCGAAAAGCACTAAATCGACGGCTTCATAAATTGTCAAGCCATTTAGTGTTGAAGCGACTCATCTCCACACATACATACGTAGTCAACCTTTTTCACTTGCCTCTTATTTTCGTTCATGTCGACGCTGAGAATGTGGAAAACACTCAGCAACTTCGGAAAAACTGCACATTCTAAATGGCAAAGCACATATTTGCATAAAGCATACATTTAATGAAAAAGTAACCATTGACACACATCGGCAGTAGGATGACAGAGAAAACAGCAGTGGAATGGTGGATTCTGGCGTATGAAAATGTGAGACGCAGTTGATGTTTCATTCTGAGCCAGCCATTGCGGATGGGATGGACTTGAGAGGATCCTGGCCTGTACAAAACTAAGCGAGCAGTTTGTTTTAATTTTGCTTTGTTTGGGTTGAGTGTTGGGAGGTGTGTGGAAAGATTTTGTGATTGTATGAATGGGGAATGTTTTTACAGGCTTTCATTTCACAGGTAAATGTTGCGAGGATGAAAGTTAGCTGGCATTTTAGCTGTTGTTATAACTTATCGGTGATAAATATGATACTGCCTGTGAGAATCGTGCAAGCATATTTCCAGATAGCGTTCTACATAGCATTTGAGGAATGTGCTTTACGAATTGGATTGAAAATTATATAGTTTGAGCAAAACACTGTATGTACAAATATTGTTGCAGAAAACGACTATCTACTTTTGAACCATATTAGGATAAAAAAAAAACATTTGTTACATCTTAGAGCTTATTATTTTAAAATACGTGCCTTAACCTCAAAGTGGTGTTTTATTGGACAGAATTGATAGGCGGCAGCCCAGATGAGTACTGTGTGTTACTGTAAATTGTTGAATACCATGCAACATAAAATATAAACTTCTCCCAAAACTTATTCGGAAATTCGGATTTTGTTGATAATTGTTTCTATTGAAAGGTGAGGTTACATGGGTTAATTACAGCATATGTTTTGTATTAACTCCCCAATTAACATGTTTGACCAGCTTCAAAAGTTTTTCAAACCTATCGCAAGCGGTACGCACGACTTCCACCGGTGTGTTGTCCCAAATTCGAAGGATTACGACTTTGAACTGGGCAAAACCTGGTGCTCGTCTATTTTGGACAGTACGTTTGGCTACACAAAATAATCCAGAGGGGTTAAGATCTGATGAACTGGGAGGTTATTCTTCTTTGGCCAAAAAGTCGATCAAATTTGCACGACACTAGTTTAAGACGAAATTCGCGGTAGTAGAAGCCGCTCCGTCCAGCTTAAACACGTAATCAACCTTCTCGTACATACTTTCAAGCTTGGCCTCATGACATTCTGCAAATCTTCCGTTTAATAATATAAAGCGTGTTGATCTTAACGCATTTCTCGATGAAAACAAGCGCCGTTGCCGTGCCTGCAAATATCCCCCCCCCCCCTCTCCCATACCATCACGGCACATTTGGGATGTCCTGAGACCTGTCTGCAGGCTCACAACCTGTCGTTTTGGATATTGTGAGACTGCTGCTGGACAAATAAATTTTCATCGAAAAAGACAAAGCCTCGTCCAGCGTGCCGCGATAGTAGGAGAGTTGCTCTTTGAAGTCTTTTCTGCTTGGAAGATTCCGAAACTCCGTGAACTTTATATTTCCTGAAAGTTTGGCGCACCAGGCCCTGTTTCCAATTTCGAGAAATTAAAATCAGTGGCCATTTTACGTACATGGGCCATTTTATGTTGTGATTTTCGTCAAATTCGTTCCTTGACGGTTTTAAGCACTCGTCCTGTTCTTGCTGAACGTTTTCGACCGGATCTTTTCATCAAACGAGAAAGTCTCACTGTACATTCTAATGGTTTAAACGGTTGTATAGTACAGTACATAGTACGGAACAGGGACGATTATATACCATAATAATTTCAAATTTTAAAACCCGATAGCATACAAAAACCGAATGTTCAAAATGATGATCCGCAAAAAGCGTACCCGTGTCATACTCATTTTCCAACGACGTTTTCTTTCCCTGAATTGCAACCAATTTTTACAACTTCAACGTTCGCTGAAAGAGAAAATACACTTCACGCACTACAACCCGGCACTAGTTCTATTCCGATAAGTTTAAAATTGAAAATTGAACTATTTCTGCAAAAATGTCCATCAAAAGATGCCAGAGCTACATCTCGAGTCCAGTTCGGCGGGCCTTTTTCTCACGGCTCCACACAATTAAAACATTCTTAGTCTTAAACACAGAGTACCGATTTTTAATTAAATTCCCGTGTTCTTTTGCCAATGAAAATCACAGAAGACATTTTTCAGTTTGGACTTGATCTCACTTGAGGTCGAAAAACACTGAAAACCAACAGTTGTAACCAGTTGCTTGTATAAATCTCGAACACAGCGTGATCTCAAGATACACAACACTTGTCTAACTTCACCCGACCGGAATCAAGTGCACAAGCACTTTTCTTCAATTTGAGAATCACGCGCGAAAAATATTCAAAACTGTTGACAATCTTTTCAGACATGTACTAACGAGCGCGACAAAACTTGCACTCCGTTGTCTTCTTCACTCAGAAGCACAGCCTACTCCTCCATGACTTCGCGCAATGATTGGCGCATTGCACATAATAAGAGACAATTTCATGCCGACGTTAAAGACAATTTCTATAATGTTTTAAAAGTATTATTAAGTAACTAACTTACGGGGAATATTGAGGTTTTGAAATTTAACAAATAATGCATTGGTCTGCAATTTCAGATTCAAGGTCGTTATTATTATAAAGCAGGGTCATTGTTGCCACCGACGGATGCTTCTTCAGATCTTCAGATCTATTTTATGGATGATTTGGGCCAAGAAGCTCAGCAACGATGCACGTACTATTCCACTACGTAACGGGACATTGCCCAACAGTTGCAAGCATTGCTCTATGACCACAATGAATTGATTCAAATAACTACTCTAGATCAAATGCCATCTGATAACCATAAGGTTGTGATTCCAGATAACAAAACTTCATCTGCGGAGCATGCCCGTCGATTCAATGCAACAACAATAGACGACCCAAGCAACACACAAGTATAATAACGGTTGAATATACTTTTATATGATCAGATTTGGTTACATAGAAGCTTACTCAACATTAAATCATGAAGATGTGTTGCTCGGGGATGTGGCCATAGTCACTATTGAAGAAAATTCATGATGCGATCAACATAGATGGTAGTGCTAACAATATTGGCCAACTGACGATTTTACCAGCAACGTACATTGGAAATCCACGCCACATGCATGAATATGCTCAAGGTCTGGTGGCATATGTTCGTCAATATGGCCGTCTAGGTTTGTTTATAACTTTCACCTGCAATGCACAATGAAAGGAAATTAAAGAATTATTATTCCCCGGTCAATCTCCAATAGATCGTCACATCATAACAGCAAGAGGTTCCAAACAAACGTTGAAATCAGTTAGGACTTTCATTTACATTCCTGATGAAGCGAATCATACCACCACGAGTGTTTTGTATTTTCTGCGTCATTTTCGCGAAAAAAAAATCAAACAATTATTCGTACTTGAACTTAATCTAACAGTAAAATCCTTAAATTTTCGCGTGCTTTGTGTAAGACAATGAATACAATCGGATCCCTACCGAAATGTTTGTGTGTCGTTAGCATTTCCCCGATTTATTTTTGTTTTTTTTTTGTGCTTCGCCCCGGAAGAAGAGTTACATCAGCTTAGTTTTGTTTATTAGTGGTAGTATTGTGAAATTCGGACATAAATTATTAAGTTAGAGTGTTTTACCGCTTTGTCGTGAGTGAATCGATGGTTATTAGCGGTTTGAAGTTCTATATAGAGTCGCCTCTTAGCGGGGATTTTGATTATTGGCAGAGTGTGGAGTGAAAAAAAATAAAATAAGAACAGTGCAATGTAGAAAACGGCCATTTGCTGGTCACGTGGTGTACAGAGTTGCGTATCTAACGGGCGGAAGTTTTTTTTTCGGGATGACGACCAACGAAGTGTCCCCAAGATACACAGATAAAAAGAAACATTGCATTTTCTGCGTTATCTAATGCACATAAAAAGAATGCTAGAATTGGTAGAAAATAATGGGACATTTCATGTATATTTTAGCCATATAACGTCTGAATCTAGTCGGTTGTATGATTTTTTTTGCAAACATTGTTGTATGGCGCTTGAAAGATTGCAACCAATTTCGTTATGTGCGCCTGCTTTGGCTTGAAATTAAACGATTAAACGATTTCATCATTTTTTTTGTGTATGTAAGAGACACACCTGGCAGGAGTCTCTTGTTTCCAGGTGGCTCAACAAGCATAAAGAAGTGTTCTCTTTGCACCGTGCTGTGTCCGGGATGTGCCTTTTTTGGGTTGGAATGAAATAGTCAGCTAGACTAAGAGGCTTTTTCACCCAACACACAAAAATGCCCCGGCCCGTTCACGGCAGGGTGTAATGAGAAACCGGCAAAAATTGTCAATGTAATGGCAAATTTCTTTATGTTGTGCGCAGGAGAATTGGACTTTGTCTATTGGCTCCAGTGAGAAATTCTTTGAGGAAGACTACCTATCTTAAGCTAATGATCACCACCATGTGGCGATCATCAATTGTTCATATGGAGCTAGTAGTGAACTTTTTTGTCTCTTTATATTCCATTTAATTTCTATTCTATGTTTTACCATTGCTGCTCTCAATATATTATACTATTTGTAATACATTTCTAGATAAATAACGTAGAACTATCAATCAAATTAACGCTTTAGAACTATAGATCATCCGCGTAAGAATTGTGCACATTGAAATTATATTATGTATTTTCCATTTTTATTGAATCAATTAGCACAACGTGCTTTGTAGAATTATGGCTGATTAGCAAAACCAGAGAAGAATTAGAGTCTCATTTCAGCAATCATTTTTATTTCTTTTATTTTCAGCATTGCATAAAAGTATATTCATTTATTTTATTCGTGTTTGATATAACGTGACATTTGAACATTTGGGATGCCACGACATCAGCGTGGAATGACCGGTGTCTCATATAAATTTAATTAACGAATTAATATATACCTAGACATTACAGTTTCACTGTGTACAAAAAATGTGATCCTATCATTATATGCTATATATTGTTCAAAATTCAGATATTTGCAGGTTTCTGTTATGTTCAATTTCAGGTAACTGGGGTCATACAAATATGTAAAGTTTCTATTGTATTCGACTTGACATGGCTTGGAGCGTGTGGGGCGGTGTGTCCACGAATCCTTCCTCCCCTATAGATTCTCAGAATGCGTTATGGTTCAGGTTCAGCACAGTAAAAAAAAATTCGACGTCAACTAGCCAAGTTGTTTTCAAGATGCTTTCTCGTACTGGCTGCCTTTGTATTGAATTAGATTAAATTAGTTCAGTGACCAACCAGTGGATGTCATAATTTAAACCTATGAGATCCACCACAAATGAGTAAAGCGATGCAAGTAAACGGAACAGCACATCGAAATTTTAGATATACTATTCTTTATATATTTTTTTCTCGTGGCACATTGCCTAAATTTTAGGTTCATAATAAATACGCAAATACGTCTACAATTGCAGCAGGACAACAATCTGTAGTCATATGAAATTGTTTTTATCATTTTACATCATAATATTCCTTCACTATATTTTATATACTATTGTACATGGCATTGCATATTGATTTTACATTTTTATTATTAACATTACGACTTTAATCATTACTCGGATTTTCGTGATTTATTTTCATGTTATTTTATTATTTGTGGAGTGTATGGTACGGTATTGTGCGGTATCTATATCCCTCGGTTAGAGATGTTAGTCGCTCACTGCCCCATGGGCTGTAACTCGCATCACGTGACAGCCACCCTCTGCCACAAGCTCCCAAAAGCATCGAAGAAGGCTAGCAACCAACTCAGCTCTTACTTATCTAACGGTCGACACAAACGGACGCTTCGGTAGGTACCCACCAGTTCCAAATATTACTCCACATTAGCGATCCAGCCAGGAGATAATTATGAATTGCATGGATATTTATAAAGAAATATGCTGGAACTGGCATTTGGGGTTTGCTTAACCAAAATTCCGTTGTGAAGTGACAGGTCATTTGATACACTTTCGAATCGCTTTAACGCTTGTGGCCAGATTTGCGTGTCTTGTGCATCGATCACACTCTGTAGTATTCCTTCGCGGAGCTCTTTTTCAGTTTCGAAACCCACTGCATTAGCCTCAAGTACGGCGACCACCCAAGGACTATATATGCTGTTCATAAAAAATGCATATCATTGCCCACATTCAAGCGAAAAGGTAGATCAGCGATATTCTCGTGGCCTCGTATGAACTCCACGTCGTAGCTGTATGGGCTAAGGCGCAGTGCCCATCCGTCAGCTCTCGTTAGAGCTCTGTTTTAGTTTTCGCGAGAATGGTTCAATATGAACATGACACCCTGTGCGTCAGTTCGTAGTGTAAAGCGGCGTCCTAAGAGAAAGAAAGAAAAATGTTCCTCCACCCACACGGTGGCCAAAGCCTCCCGTTAATTTTGCGCCTACCGTTTTACAGTGTCTGTGAGGGATTTCGATGCGAAATTTAGGATGGAAGGATGTCTGGTAGGGCTCTCCTGAACTAAGACAGCTCCTAGGGCGGTAGGAGCGTCTGTATAGAAAATCGTTTTATAGCCGTTTGTGATGTTTGCAAACCTTTAATGTAGGAACTGACAAATGATGCTAGTCCCAAGAAGCTCTTCAGCTCGGAGATGCTGTTAGGAGGTCTGAATCTTCTAATCGCTTTTACTTTCGCTTCGTAAACGTGAAATCCGGTGTCGTCTAACCCATGGCTCAGGAACGTGATGGAGCTTTTGTCGGATTCGCACTTAAAAGTCAGTTTACAGTGTTCTTGGAGTGTCTAACGTGCAATTGAAATGTAACATAATGTTTTCAATGCAGTTTTTTTTCTTGATTTATTCATGTGCTACACATCTATGCTTTGATTATACCTGATCTTCGGAATCCATCTTCCATCCGCGTGGTACCTTGCACGGTGCACGGGGTCGGCAACTGGCTCATCTGCTTTGTATTTTTGAACTCTTGTGACAGCTTGCATGATGTAAGTCGCATCATGCGCGTAGGTTCTTGTCTGCCAATGTAAACTTTCTCGATTCTGCATCCCTGTTAGCAACTGGGCCAGGACAAAACGGGTTTGATCAATTGGACTGTAACCAACAATCAATGTTCAACTACTGCGATTTGAAATTGGTTCACTGTTGTAGAACCCCTAGTTCCGAAGTACACCTTACAGTATGCACCTTGCCATGCACTCTTGCGCTTTTCAGTACCTTTTGGTACAAGTATATTTGTTTTTGTTTTGATTCACTATGTTATTTTGACAAAATATTTGAGAGTGTATTGGTGTGAGTTACGGTCGAATCTTTAAGCTTGGGACCGAGCATGGGACCGGTTTGCTAGTACTTCCTGAGCCAAAAATTATATTCATTTTCTTCAGGACTATCCATCCGCTGCTGTAACCACAAAGGCGCACTTCGTGAGTCAGTCTAGCAAGAAATGCTACGATTGACTCATCTTTAACTTGACGCATGGCTTGAAACGGCTACGGTCTCGTTAGCAGCCACTTCCAATTCCTCTGAATAAGTGGAATCTCCATCATTCAGAGTCTCAATATCACTATTGTCTGAGTCATCAGCCACGCTTGGAGCTAGCTCATATTTTCCTCCGTTCGGCATGCCGGACCTTATATAAATGTCATTGGCTCAAAGGGACATCATTACAAAGGTAAAAAGTAAGATCAAACGCCAATGTAGTAGACCACAACACTGGCTGGGCTCTTATGATAACTTCCATGTATGTCGATGAGATATAGTGCACGGAGAGAAAATAGTTTATAGCATGATCGTTTTTTAATGAGAATACACAATTAAGGCTTGCGAGTGAAACAATTTAACGTGAACGCAATCCATTTTAATTGATAGTTCGACATAAAACAAGATGTGTTCATTTTTCTCTTAAGTAGAAGGGGGTGTGCGGTATCTATATCCCTCGGTTAGAGATGTTAGTCGCTCACTGCCCCATGGGCTGTAACCCGCATCATGTGACAGCCACCCTCTGCCACAAGCTCCCAAAAGCATCGAAGAAAGCTGGCAACCAACTCAGCTCGTCCTCTTAATTCTCTGACGGTCGACACAGATGGACGCTTCGGTAGGTACCCACCAGTTCCAAATGTTTCGGTAGCTTCTGGAAGCTAAAGCTCTACAGATGTGTCCACGCATCCTTCCTCCCTGTAGATTCACAAAATGCGTTGTGGTTCAAATCTATTCATTTGGATCCAACTTATTTTACAGAATCATCTTTTGCGATTAATGCAACGCAGTAGGCTGGCCGTTTTGACGCTTGTATCATTTCTTTGATATGCTGTAAGCATCAATATTGACAACAAAAATAATTGGCGTCATATCTCCAATTATTTCTAGAATGCTTTCTCCTACTTGCTGCGTTTGTATTTGATTAGATTAGATAATCTGAGACTAGATTAAATCAGCAATAATTGACTTTTTTTAATAATTGATATTTCGAAACACTTTATAACACAGCAGTGCGACAATTGTGGGTTAAATATTAGATTCAATAAATTTAATAATTTTACAATAGTTCTCTGATGGCGAAATCTTAGGAGTGTTTGATATTGATAATCTCTGAACAATTCGCATAATTACTTTACGCAGTATGGCGTCCCTCAACATGGTTAATGATGATCCTCATTAACACGTTTTGATTATCCGCTTTCAAGTGAACGCAATTCCATTAGGTTCAATATCCCACCACACGCAAATTCATCCGTACACATGAAAACCAATATCTACAGCCTACGGCTGAGAAAACCTCAGACCTTATTGCATAATCCACTATTAACGAGCTTGCAATCGGTCACCATCCCTTCACCTAACCAATGACCGAAAGCCCTACCCAAGCAACTAACCACAGCTCAGATCTACTTACCAGCATCAGTGCAGCGTAATTTGTAATTGCTTGGATTATGCTAATTCATCGAGGCACGCCAACTAATGGGAATCTACTATCCCATCCCATCATTTTCCTTTCGTACCGGATGAGAAAACATGACTCGTAGCTCCCTTGTTCAACGGAAATGAGCTTCGAAGCGAATCCAAGAAACTGCAATTTAAAATCCCACCGGCTATCATCCCGTCAGCAACATTTATCGTCGTTCGTTCATCTTACCCATGTGTGTGTGTGTACTCCCGTGAAAGGGAATTGGGTTAGAAATTTTCATCATTCACAAACACAAGGATCGAGTTGCCGAAGAGGCAACGTCGTTCCTAATCCGTAAGTGAAACGTTTAATCTGCATTACATTATTGTCGTTCGCTTTCATCAAGTGTGTAAAAATGAAGGAAAAGGAGTCCGTGAAACTGCAGTCTCCTACCGTATTATATGTATATTCTTCCATCAGAATGTTCGTAGGTAGTGAAAAGCCATGATATATTCAAGAGGAAAATTCTGGAGCGGACCACCGGAAACTCACCCGGAACACTATTTATGAATATTTTTTAGATTTTATTTTTCAAAAAGGTCGGGGTTCACGCTTCCCAGAAGAGAACCATGAGAAATGTTAGAATCTGGCAGGTGATGTTTTTGTTTGCAGGACATTTGCTTTTCAATGTGCTTCTGCTACATTATGAAAGTTTGCCAAATCGATACGTTTGAGCTTACAGTTGGGTTTTTGTAAGCCGCCAAATAGTTTGATGCCTGGTGGTGAAAACGGTAATAACTATAACTTTTGAGGATTGTAAAAAGTTCTCTACTCTCATGGTTTCAACTGTATTCAACAATATTGCGCTACCTTTTGCCCGTCTTTATAGTGAATCGAGTGGAAGATGAATAGGTCCTTCAGAAGGGACAAATGTGATACCTTCAAATGACAAATTTATAATTCATATTCTCGTTGTACAAAGAAGAGCTCTTGTACGTTTCCGATATCACTAAGCTAACGTTCGTTTTATTTCAGCAAATTTAACAGTACGTCACTGTTACACGAGTATACAATCAGTATCAATGATGTAGGTTTTCCCTTTGCTCAATTCCTCAGGGTGATAGTTATTGAAGATGAAGAGTGGTTGTTAAGAAGGGTGCTTTGCATAGAATATACACTTCATTCATGACATTTCATTAGCATACTACAATAAACCGATTCTCAAACCTTAAGTTCGCAAATGGGCGATTATGGTTGGTATCATAATAGTATAGAAAATTTTCCAGTATAATCATGAATGCATACTCATGAAATTTTAATCCATTAAGAACTTATTCATGAAACGGGAAACGCAAGCTCACAAAAACCATTCAGCTTCCCATGTTCAAATAGTAAGGCTCTAATAAGGCAGCACCAAATTCACCATTGACTGATCGTAGCCCTTGATGAGGCTACCACCATTCGATTTTCTTAACAGTTACAAGTAACATTTCATATGCTCCCTTGCGCTGAACTGGCCGGCTTGACGTGCCGCAAGGGCTCAGTAGGGATCAAGACCCGAAGCTAAGAGTCAGTTCCATTGTGGTTATATCACATTTATTAGCAGAGCAGCACATCGAAATTTTAGGTTCATTATTCTTTATATGCTATACAATTTCAGATCATCCATGGATATCCCAAGTTTTGTAAAATAATTTAAAATCATTTTTTTTTCTGGTGGCCATGATACATTATCTAAGCTTTCAGGTTCATGGTGGATGTGCGGGTCCGTATACAATTGCAGCAGGACCACAATCTGCAGACACATAAATACAAATGAAATTATTATCGTTTTATATTATAACATCCATTTACTACATTTTGTATGCTTTTTTATAAGTCATTTTCAGCTTCGCATTTATGCATCCTTGTCAGTTATAGCTCATCTAACTTACGTTATGTATTTGAAAAGATAGGAAGGTTTTTATTGTTTTTTTTTTTTTAGAAAGGATCATATTCGAAAAATTCTACTTAAAAAAGCACTTTCCTTCTTCATCAGAAATATATATTAATTCAAAACCTAACAGTTTACAATCATTCATTTCCTATTTCACAGACATGAGGAATCATTTATGGGTGTACAAGAGCTATAGAAAAATTCAATTTCCTATTTTTTTTATTTTTTTAGTTTTATTAAGATTCAGTTTTTAGATTCATACTCATCTGAAATTTATTTCGCCTTATTATTAGCTGTCTTCAGTTTTTCCAATATTATTATGAAATTAATACACATCTAATTTTTATTTTCAGTAACATACCAGTAGATGTCATATATATCTTGTACCTACGCTTATTATGTTCTCTGACTATTATTGTGAAAACAAATTCTAATCTTAGTAGATCTTATTTCAATAGAAACTGCAACAGTGGAAGTCTTTCGATGAGTGGATGATCAGATTAGTTACGGATATATGTATTCTACTATAGTTTACTGGCTTGCTGGTATTATTATTTTATATTTTAACGTCAGTTTATTATTTTATGTTATGATATTAAATGATGTGACATAATTACATCTAAATTCATTTCATTAAAATCGCTATTTCCGATGAGACTCACTACATAAATTATTGCAAGGAAACGGAACAGCACATCGAAATTTTGGGTTTACCATTCTATTGCTATATAATTTCATTTCATTAAAATCTAAATTCATTTCATTAAAATCGCTATTTCCGATGAGACTCACTACATAAATTATTGCAAGGAAACGGAACAGCACATCGAAATTTTGGGTTTACCATTCTATTGCTATATAATTTCAGATTATCCATGGATATTCCAAGTTTGATGAGATAATTTTAAATCAATTTTTTTTCTCGCAGCTACATTGTCTAAACTTTCAGGTCCACAAATGGAATTGTTATTTTCATTCTTATATTCATTCACTATATTATTTGTCATTATAATATTCATTCGCTATATTTAATATAATTATAATATTAATTCACTATATTTTATACATTACTATATGACATTAAATATATATTGGGAAGGGAGGGAGCATCAGGGTATCACTCAAGCTGGAATTGGACAATGGAGTGGTATGACAACCGGCGTCTAGGAGGGAACAAACAGTATCATTTTCTTTATCCTACCGATTCGATTGTGGTGCTGTGAATTCTACTCCAACAGTTTCAGTGAGAGTGACGCGCCCTTCTTAACAAGCCATCCCGTAGAAAGCTTAATGAGTATTGCGAATTGGGTTATTCG
Organism: Aedes koreicus; assembly: GCA_024533555.2. Classification (NCBI taxonomy): domain Eukaryota; kingdom Metazoa; phylum Arthropoda; class Insecta; order Diptera; family Culicidae; genus Aedes; species Aedes koreicus. The sequence continues at coordinate 296,849 of JAHHFK020003223.1, read as the reverse complement.
ATTTGTTGGATCGTATCGTTGGAAGGAGAATCTCATGTTCCCGCGGGTTTCGCGTAAGTGTCTCTGCTTACGGGTCCGCCCCACCGTTTTTGGCCCTTCATACAGCGTTACTGTGAATGCAAACCGGTAACTCAATTTGATCTTGCTATTAAGTGGAGCTGCATACATGACAAGGTCTTAGAAGGGATGGTGGCTACCTTACATACATACATACATACAGTTACAAGTAACATTTCATATGCTTAGTCGTTTATGAATGTCTTCTCAAGATTAAATGATGATATTCTTTGATACCTACAGTACTGAACAAAATAAATCATACACTTGACCGGAAAACGCATAATATGTTATACATTTTTTTTTTTTCATTTTGACAGATACATCTGCGTCAAAAATGGGAAATTCTTACTTTTTCAGTGTGCCTAATACAGAGGCCTGGACGTAAATCATTAAAAAAAATGTTTTTAACCCAATTAGTTTTTTAACAAACAAAAAAAAAATCGGTGTGGTTGTTGTGGTGGCATCTACTACTAATACTGTTTTTATTTTTCATTCTTTATCTTTTATACTAACTCACAATTTCAAGTGTTTTAGCCCAATGGGCTCTTCAGCTTTGTTTTTGTGTTTTATATGTTTAATGTGTTTAGTGTGTTTTATGTTATAAATTAATTTTCAGATCAGCCCTTGGGGCATTGTTTGTTAAACGGGGTTGTGTTTTACACACGACCGGTTGACGTAGACTACTTTAAACCGTTCGATTAGTTTCGTTAGTTTCGTAGCGGAACATTGCAACGCAGGTACTCTCTAAGGGACGTCGGGTTAGCATAAGTAAGTGAGTAAGTATGTTAGAACATCCTATGATTCGCTTCTTAGGAATTATTTGGCGGCCCTGAAAAGGGCCGTTTGGTTTGGATGTTGGTATGATGAAAGGGCAACGGTTGTGCTGGCTGTAGTGATTGTGTTGATATGATCGACCAGCTGGAGACCTTTATTCTTATCGCGTTATAGATTGTTCAGGGTCTGTTTGGAAATTCAAATAATTAATGATATTTTTGATAGTTGACAGTCGCGTAAAACTTTAACTGATTGAAGTAAAAATCTCAAAAACCTATCGAGAAATGATAAAGCTATTAGCGTTCAAACTGTTTCATTTATGTTTAGATTTTCATTTGACGCCTATGCTTGCCGTAAGGCATAATCTGATCAAAATAGCCTGGATGTGGTCCCAATAGATCGGTAGACCTGCATTAGATAGTAAGTATGTTAGAAAATTTTATTGTACACTCTTAAAAAAGCGTTTGATGACCCAGAAAAGGGCCGTTTGGTTTAAATTATGATACGGCCTCGAGTTGAAGGTCCTTCTCCAGCGTCCCACCAAGTGCTTTCAGTTTCTCCCGATAAACAGGAGCTCGCTCGGCATCGGTACATGGTCGTTTTAGAGGATTTCACGTATGTTCAATCTGTACGCGCCTCTGAAATTTGTGCATACATTCTTAATACTTGCAACATTCTTTAAAATTTTCCAACGCCGATTGATGAGTATGTACGCGAGATATATTCATCTCTTATTTATAAAATTTTGATAAGAGCAAAAATCTCAAAAATAAATCAATCAAGAAATGATCGAGTTATGAGCGTCCGGTGTTTAAATTTTTCGTGACGGTAGTTATTTGTAACTTGTACACAATGGACAAGGTAAAATTGTTTTAGCCATCGCTGGCTGCCAATAGATAAGCACTTGGGACGTAATGTTAGACAAATTAAAAACCAACAAACTCTCTCAAAATTGAATTGGTCGTCCTGAAAAGGGCGAATTTTAAATGGTCGGCATTTGAATTAAAATCTTCTCGGTCTAGTTAGCCTCGGCCCAAATTCAGCCTGCAAAACAAAATTATAAGGCATCACCTTTTATTTTCGTTGTTTTCAATAGATTAGAATTGATAACGAATAATGTTTGATTGTTGAATTGATACGTGGGAAAACTTTCAACCGATTGATCTAAACATCTCGAAAATTTATCGAGTATTTATTAAGTTATAAGCGTTTAATTTGTAACGATTTTTAGTGACGATCGCAAATTTTTAGGTTTTCAATTGACATCCTACCCTTGCCGTAAGACGTAGTCTACGTTAAAACGATAGTTTTTCTTAGACAAATTAAATAATACAATCTCAATGATATTATTAAGGCCAATTTTAATATTTTGGCAGCAATACATTCTTTAACAGTTGTAGTCTTAGCGCAGATGTGGTGTTTTCGCGCCGAAGTTGATTCCGTGTGAATTCAAAAAGCTTAAAATGTCCGGGAAACAGATATCACTTGATGTCAGAAAATCGGCAATTCGCGATTCTGAAAATTGCCTTTCTCTTCGGAAAATTGTTATAAAAAATCACTTGGGGCTGTGCAACACATATGTATGGGAGAAGTATGAAGCCAAGAAATAGTGAAAAACTTATCCAGACAAGGACGTCATCGTTTGACAACACACCGTGAGGATGAAAAACACGCTGGTATGTCGGCAGACTTCTGGTAACGGGTTTTATGGACGGACGAGAGTAAGTTTGACCTATTTGGGCAAAAACGGCGCTCGAGAGTTTGGAGAGCTTCTGGTGAAGCACACAAGGGTCAATACATCCAAATGACAATGAAACATGGAGGTGGAATAGACTGCGGATATATCGACTTGCTCTACGGATACATCGACTTGTTCTACGAAAATTTGGAGGTGTCTCTTTTGAAAACTGGCATGGAAACCAACTCATCTTTCAACAGTACAACGATCCAAAGTACGCCGCGAAGAAAACGAGTCAAACAAAATCAAAATGCTCGAATAACCTCCGCCATCCCCTGATTTGAATCGGATCGAAAATCTGTGTGGTTATCTGAACGATTAAGTGGACAAGACATCAGTTACCAACAAAAATAACTATTTTGAAGCTCTCGGAATAACCTAGGAACATATTGATCCGGAATACCTCAAAAAGCTTGTCGAAAGTTTGTCCCGTCGACTGGAAGTAGTGTTGAAAGCTATGGGGGTCACACTTTGTGCTGAAAGTTGAAGAATAAAGTCAACGGCATGACCGTTTGGTAAAAAATAAGGTGTTCGATTAATTTCGTCCACTTTGAAATGCTGCCTTAGCAATTATTTAATATTGAGCAAGTCATGCACCTTCCTACATTTTATTATTATTATTATTATTATTATTTTCTTAAATTTACCCAGTCTTGGTGTATTTATTTATTTAATTTATTTATTTCGTCAACCATTTGTAGACTAGTACATATACAATTAGCTTTTTTCTTAACTATACATATACATAAAAATTAATTAGTTTTGTATCCTTAATTATAGGGACTTAAAATACTGTTTCAATTTATACCGAGACATTGTAAAGTCAATGGCTTCACAGTGTTGATTATAGGAATCCATCATGCTATTTAGTGGTCCATTTTTAGCATATTCCGTGCGATGATGGTTTAGAGCAAATAAATTACGATTTCGAAGTCGTCTAATTGGTGCATAAAAATTTAATTTAGAAAGTAGTTCGGCTGATTCAACACGCTGCGAAACGATATCGTTTACAGATGAAACTATCGCATATTCTCGTCGTTCTTTCAATGTTTGGATGTCAATCAACATGCAGCGAGCTTCATATGATGGAAGACGATATGAGGCCCAGCCTAGCTTACGAAGAGCATATAATAGAAATTGCTTTTGTACTGATTCTATTCTTTCTTCATGTATACCTGGACGAGGAGACCACACAATGCTGCAATATTCCAGTATAGACCTCACATAGGCAATATATAGAGTTTTAATAGTGTACGGGTCTTGAAAGTTGTAGCAGAATCGTTTAATAAACCCTAACATGCTATTTGCCTTGTGTATGATAGTGTTGTAGTGGTCTATAAAATTAAGTTTAGAGTCTAAGATAATTCCTAAATCCCTCACTTTTTCACACTTTTCTACATTCTGATTTCCTAATGCAATTACAATGTTGGTTGTTGTTAATTTTCTGCTAAAAGATATTAAATTGCATTTTTTTTACATTCAGTTCCAATAAGCTTTTCTTACACCAGATGTAGAATTTATGAATTTCTTACTGGAATATATTGATGCCTTCTATATTTTCGATTTCCAAGTACAGCTTCATGTCGTCGGCATAAATTAGCACTTTCAGATTTTTGAGGACGAAGGAAATGTCGTTGACGTATAAAATAAATAGAAGTGGTCCTAAATGGGAGCCTTGGGGGACTCCTGAGGTAACTTGAATGGGATTTGATTTCTTTTCATTGAATTTTATTATTTGTTACCGGTTAGTTAAACATGATTCAAGCCACTTCAAGAGTCCAGACTCAATTCCATTTTTTTGCAGTTTGAAAAGTAACATTGGTATGTCAACACGATCAAAGTCTGTGCTTGCTAAAGTCTGTGTAAAGAGCTTCAACATGGTTCCCATTATCCATTGCATTCAATGAATAATTTACAAATTCTAGTAAGTTCGTGGATGTTGAGCGGTTAAAACCTTTCTTTTTCTTTAAAAAAATTTTATTAAATTCCTCAAATTTGGGAGGGCTTCAAATGGTGAGTTGACAACTTCAAATGAGGGTGCGACCGACCTCTGGTCTTCACAAGTTCCTACCTCACGCCTCCACGAGTCATATGATCACAGAAGACTGCCAGCTGAAACATGGAGACGCTGGTTGGCATAGCCTGGGCAATGTTGTCATTTTGATAATAGCGAAGTGAGGGGGTGCGAACATTTACATTCAATTTATAATTTCAGCCTGGTTTGGGATCATCTTTGGGTTCCAAACCATTTACCTTATGAGCATGGAGAAACATTATTAGCATTAAAGGCTCAATTTGTTTTGAATTATTTCAGCATAACGTTTACATTAGATGTCTTTGGACTAATGGATGTCAGATATGTTGTGTACATTAATATATTGTGTTCTCTTATTATTATTAGTGTTATTCTGGATACAAATATTAATCTTACTAGATATTAACGGTTAATACTACAGTAGCTGCAAAATAAGAAGTCTATTGATGAGAGGATGGCCATCTTAGTTACAGATATTCATTCTTTTATCGTTAACTCATTAATATTTTATTACGTCATTATATTATTTTATGTTGAGATATGAAATCAAAGTATATTATTAAATTAAAATTAATTTTATTACTTAAAATCATTGTAGTACCTACGAGATCCACTACAAATGATTGTTTCGAAGCAAGGAAACGGAACAGCATATCGAAATTTAAGATATACTATTATTTATAAATATGATATATTATTTCAGGTCATCCATGAAATTACCATGTTTTGTAAAATAATTTTAAATTCAATTATTTTTTCTTATGGCTATGATATATTGTCTAAATTTTCAGGTTCATATTGGTTAAGTTATTCTACAATTGCAGCAGGACAACAATCTGCAGACATGTAAAAGAAAATTGAATTGGTATCAGTTCGTTTTATAATATCCCTTCACTGTATAATGTATATCAATTTGTATGACATTGTATATTAATTTTATTTTTTATCATTACTTTTGTTTTCGTGATTTATGTATTAGAATAAACATAATTTTATTATTTTCACTTCATAGGTATAGCTTGTTTTGTCATATATCACAGAGAACAGACGTCTGCTACTTGTGTAAAAAATTAAACCGACATTTCAAATGTATGTCGTTATGCTCCTGGTAGGCGGCGCTGCAGTTGTGCAAAAACTGTCATGAAAATATTTATCAATAGAAAGGCTAGCATATAACCTGAAAAGTTTTGTTTGTTTTTCTCTAAACGTACAATTCTAAAACATTATCCAGCCCAGGCTACCTAGTTTGCTGTATAAAATTACTTACACGCTTTAAATATTTATTTCCTTATTATATTCATGAACTTTATTATAATTAAATTGCACGAACCTTATTATAATTCATTGATTTAAATCATTTCAATACTGGGATGGAAGGGTGCACCAGGGTATCATTGAAGTTGCAATTGGACAATGGAGTGGAAAGCCAACCGGAGTCTAGGAGGGGATGCGTCTTTCATTTTTGATTGTTACATTCCACTCCAACAGTTGTAATGAATTTGACGCGCCTTTCTCAAACAAACCATCTAGTGGAAAGCTTAACTGAATTGCGTATTTTGTTATTCGTTTTATCGGATCATATTGCTGGAAGGAGATTCTTTTATTCCCGCAGGTTTCGCGTAAGTGTGTCTGCTTACGAGCCTGCCCAACCCTTTTTGGCCCTTCATACAGCAGTATGTTGAATTTAGAACGGTAACAAAGCATGATCTTTCTGTTAAGTGGAACCGCATGCAGGGCAAGGCCCACGCTAGGATGGTGGCTTCCTACATACATACATACACCCCCAAAAATTTGGGAAGAAAGAAAAAAAAGCGATTCCACCATAATTACCTATTTCAGATTTTCCGCCAGATTTGAAAATAGGCACTAAGAATGAACTTTTCCATATTGTTGGGAAAATTCCTGATTCCAGTGACATATTGAAAAGCCAAAACAAAGAAGATGTAAATTCCTTCGCAAGATTCTTCATAAATACTGGAGGAATTCCATCAGGTCCAGGGCCTTTTGTGGGGTCTAAATTTTTTAAACCCTGCAAAATATCCTGAACCTGAAGTTGGTTGACACCAATATTCCTTGGATATTCTGGATAAAATGCAAAGTAATCGCGGTCGCGATCTTCTTCCGAATAAGTCGTGTAGATTTCTTGAAAAAAATTTGAAAAAAGTTTGCAAATTTTTTCCGAGTTATCGCCAACGTGTTCGTCAAGATGCATAGTTGATGGAAAATTGTCTGATTTAAATTTTGTGTTGACGTAGCTAAAGAAGTTCTTTGGACAGGACTTAATTTCAAGCTCAGTTTTTGCATTAAATACTTCAAATGCATTACTGATTGCCAAGTTCAATTGATCGCATATTTCCAAGTAAGTTGCTAAATGTTCACTGCTTTTGTGTTTTTTGTAAATTTTGTGGGCTTTTTGTTTGCGATTCTTTATACTTTTGATTTCTCTGTTAAACCAGACTGGATGTTTAGTGTGTCCGTGACGTCGTATTTTCTTTAATGGAATCTATTGTGAGATGATGTTGGATAGGATTTCGTGGAAGACGCCAACAGATGATTCAATATTTCCTTCGTCCCTAAAAATGTGTTGCCAGTTGATGCAGTTTAATTTGTTTTTTATATTCTCATAGTTCGCGAGCTTGTATTCAAAAACTTCTTCATATTCGTAGTCGTTGGGTCTTTGATATTCATGTATGAATAGGGAATATTCAATTGTTGTGTGAAACTTTTCGTTTTTCCATAATGGGTTCAATGATTCGGTCACACAGAAATCTTCATTAATTTTCGTTAAAAGGAGGTCTAGATAGCAATTTCCTTGGTTTTTTACATGGTTAATTTGATTCAGACCTAATTTAGCAATTTCATCAAACATGAAATGTAAAGTGATATTATCTCCAATGACTGGGAGAAGGATGTTTTCATTTTCAGAATCTAAAATGAAGTTGGCGTTGTTTTCATATGTAATTTTATTAGCATTCAGAGGGTTGTCCCGAAAGAATATCCTATGTATGGCTTGTTGTAGCAGGGCCGATTGAGCTCAATGAAGACTTTCGGAAGACTACGGCCAGAAGGTCGCGTGTCTTCACATGACAAGAGACTGGTGACTCCAAAAACCCTTGTCTAGTCAACAAATCCTTCGACTGCCTTAGGCTATCCCAGTTATATAGTTGTTATAGGAACAGTGGAAAGTTTTAGCATTAATGAGGATTTATAAGATACTAATTGTAGAAAACTTCTCGGCCCTATTGAAGTTTTAATTCGATCAACAATTAGTTTTTATTTGTACTAGTGCATGTCCTGAGATATTGAAAATTTCTACTGTCCGTAACAAAAAAGTTGTTTAACATTTTAAGAACCTTACCATAAAACCATATCAATCCCTTTGTTGTATCATATATTCAAAAATAAATATTTCAAACGCACTATTCACTGCTTTTTATTCGTATAGGACTCAGATGCTTTAATATGCTGATCCAATATGAAATGTATCAAAAACTGAATTACATATACTTTGCACGTTCTTTTCAAGGTCTTTCTTTTCTCTCATAAATAAATAAGATATCCTTTAAGACAAACATGCTATTTATACAAATTTCAAACTTGAATGACGTACATGGAATTTTAAGACACAAATTAAATTACTTGATCATGTAAAAAGCAGCTACAGTAAGTCAATACAAGAACACAATATGCGTATGTAAAAAATATATCTGACAACCAATGGATTGCTCTTTACAAAAAAATGTGATAAAGTATTAATATCCTATTATTCCTGAAAAAGCTTGAAACAGAATAGATTATTCCAAAAAATAGAGATAACATTTCAATGAAAGATTTTATTTTATAAGACATGTTGTTAAATTTTCTTAATACTGTTCTAGTAACATATCAAAGATACCAATTGGAGTGATCGAAGAACCTGGTTTGATGATTGCTGAAATAAATGGCTTATCATATCATAATACCACTAAACAAAATATTTCAATATAATCCTATACTGATTATACAAATCAGTTATGAATATAGTAGATTAAGTTCACAAGTGCAATTTTAAACTACATGTTATGCTGAAATGCTGAAAAACAAATTGATCCTTTAATGTTTATCATATTGCTTCATGCTCTTGAGATAATTGGTTTTGGAATGCAAAGATGATTCCAAAGCGTCATGAAATTATTTATCAATTAAATGAGAATGAAAAATAAAATGATATTATATGATTAACAGTTATGCGTATACAAATTGATTTGTAGGTGCATGATCTTCAGTTGCACCCCTCTTACTTCGCTATTGTCAAAATGACAACATTCATAGGCCAACCAGCGTCTCCATGTTTCAGCTGGCAGTCTTTTGCGATCATATGACTCGTGGACGCGTGAGGTAGGAACTTATGAGGACCAAAGGATGAGACCACTAAATGTGAACGAGAAATAATTTAAACATTGTAACCTTTTCCCACTGGACAGAACTTATCCAAATTTTGCACATTTCCTCTTTAAAGTGCATTATTTACATCCTGTGAATTGCGTAATAGTGTGGTTTGTGGTGGCCATGATGGAAGTGAGTCAAATGGAGACGCGTGAAAAAAATGTGTACGCTCACATGGAATATCCAGAGCTGTCCCATGGTGCTTTGTGAAAAATGCTGCAAATCTGTAACTCAACCTTCTCAAGAGTACTGAAAAGGTTTCAACGACCGGTTGACTGTGGCACGGAGCTGGAAGGAAACCGGGAGCAGCATGTGGCAAAACGGAGTGAAAGGTTAAGGTTACTTTCAGTCGAAATCCCAACATTTCAACACGTGATGTTGCCCAAAAGGTTGGCAATTCACAAAGTTAAGTGCAAAAGGTTAAGACCAGATATGTATTACATGCAAACAAGGTTTAAAACTTCCCAAACCGCGAGGAACTGAAGCAAACTGTTGCCAAGATCCTTTCTACATGGGGATGTTGACCAGATACAGATGATGTGTGATAGAGGACAGAACATACGTCAAAGCCGACCTACAAGAAAAGCCAGGACAGAAGTTTCACATCGAGAAAGATAAATTCAAATAAGGATGATCGTTTCAAAAAGAAGAAAATGCCGAAATTTGCATCGAAATGCCTCAGTTGGTATGATATTTGCACCTGGGGAAAGTGAAATAAAATTTTCGGCACAACAGGCACCATCAATAGTGAAATTTACAAGACTTAATGCCTTAAAATCGTCTTTTGCTATTTTTGGAGAAGCCCTGATTTAGCTTCATGCCCCTAAATTGAAAGCGTGCTGGAATGGTATGAGCCTAATTCGGTGCATGCATAAAACTGCCCTGCAAAGTTGGTTTTTTGTCCGCCTTGGATCCATAAATTAGAAACATATATTTTATTATGCTTATACACTTTAAGACCTCTACCCCAAGAAGTTCTTGCATAATCTAGAAAACCTATTTTACCCAAAATATTGTATGAATTAGATCTTTGAACCTTTGATAACAATATGAACCTTTGATAACAATATGATCCATAAACTTTCAACATATATCTGAATACGCTTACATCATAAGATCTCAATTTAAAAGCAATCTGATGTTCTGGATGACAAGACGTGGCTGGGTAGCTCAGTGGTTACCTGTTCTGCTTACTGAGCAGATAGTCGGGAGTTCAATCCCAGGCCCGTCCCCTTCCTTTCCATTTGTCACTTGCCTCTTTTTATCACCACTAGATTTAAAATATTAAGCAGTCTACTGCGCTTTCATTGATCGCATCACTTACAACAGTGAATCCATGATCTAAAAATAACCTGCCTAACTAACACAAAACTGTCCTTCCCTTGACAGTTGTGGAGACGCAGAGGTAAACACGGTCTCTAACCAACGATTGTCAAACTAATCATCCTTCCCCCCTCCCGAAGACCGTGAGGACGTGGCCGGCGCTGGTACTGCTCTATAAATAGAATGAACTAGTGAACTTGTACATTGAAGATGTAAAGCTACTCCCGAGCTCCATCTTATGTGGTTCTCTGTGCAATTACATTAGTTCTGGTCAGTAATGGAGTAGCAACTACGAAACGCACGATCTTTCTTTAAAAAAAAAATCTGATGTTCTGGATGACAAAACTGATCAATTCTACCCAAAATATATTTTACTTAAGTTCTAAAAAAGTCCTGAGTCCTAAAAAAATTGTGGATTGAATGGTTCACTAACAAAACACGTAACAAGAGGCTTGATTGCATATGTGAACGACCGATGTGTTTGAAGCTATACCATTCGTTACATTACCATCTCGAAGGATTCGTCGGAGCGAGTATACAGTTTACATAAAAATCACGAGTTTTAATAAAATTGTCTCGCAAATCATCAACATTGACTTGAAGTAGTTCTATTTTTTTTCCCTGATATTACCCCAAAATTGTCCAGAAAATCAATTTAACATGAGGAACATTAACTTAGACCGTTGGGTATTGAACACATCATGTATCATTTAAACAGGTTTGATACGAAGGCCACAAAAAAAAAAAAAAAAAAAAAAAAAAAAACACAGCAAATCTGTAGAGGAAGAAATATTCAAGAACATATAAAAAATAATGAGCTTATTAGTTTCATCATGAACATAATCATCTCACGTTTTTTTTGCACTGTGGCAGACTCACAAACCATTCCAATTGCTGTCTAAGCGTCTAATTAATACGGATAAAACGAGTTACGCATCCCTGAAGATAAGGCATACATTATTAGAGTTTGACAGCCATGAAAACACATGTGTCACGCACATGATGCATGTCTAAAAAGCACTACCCTCGTTTAATGAAAGTGAAATACTTGTACTATAATGTATGTAAAGAAACAAGGGGCATTCTGTGTACTTGATGCGGTTTTCAGTAATTACAGTTTAGAAAGTAGAAACAGTTTTCAGCTATGCCGGCGCTAGTGGTGTAGTGGTAGGCATGATTGCTTCTTGGCACCCCATTGGGTCTGGGTTTAATTCCAGCCGAGTTCGGTGAGATATTTCTGGGGCAAAAAAGAAAATCTGGTCACGTCTTAGTGCAAAGAGAAGTAGCTGCTCTCGACTCATGTGTTGATGAGTGTGATAGTTATATAGAGTGGAGATGCCTCTTTTCAGTGATGATCCAGCCTAAGGCTGAAAGTCACCTAAATGAAGAAAGAAGCAGAAGAAAAAGTTCTAAGCTAAAATTAGCTAAATATCACCATTCGCCAATTCGTTTATAGCATGAAGTGATGTCGAAAAAACAAACTGAAATTTTTATTGATGTATATTCATACACTGAAAATAAAATAAAGTTCAAACTACAAAATCAAACGTTTGACTCACCAATCAATTCGTTGTTTTCTGGTGCTATACACAAATTGTGAACAACAAACAAATTGTGAACAACATTAAAATATAAAAAATCTGAATTGATAATTCATATTTTCTATTGTTTAAGTGCTTTAATAATTTGAATAATTCATGTTGAATGTCAGCCATACAGAACACTCAAACAATGGGAACCAATTTAGATTGAAAAATTCCAGGAAATATATAGGATTCCTATTTTACACCGCATGCAAATTATGCCCATAATCACCCTATGCTTTTAAGGATAGGCATCTTCGACAGACTTTTGCTGATGCTCCATTTCATTCGCGAACCCAAATCAAGCATAATTCTCATTTCCATTTCAAAGACGGCACCCGTCGACTAACCCATCTTGCTCTCTCCAGTCGTCAAGTCACAGACACACTAGGATTTACACTCCATTATTGTGGCAGGTGTTGGGAAAGCTTGTCTGGGGATTTTTCACCTTCATTCAGGTGGGACATACATATGATCCTACATATATATGTGTGGTGGATGAGTGACTTGTTCTTTGAATGTTCCGAAGCGAAACAGGCAGACGGCAAAGTGTGTTCACACATCGTTTTCGAGCTAACAGATCCTTAAAGGAGACACTCCTTTTCTTCTTTTTGCCCTATTAGATCACCATTATCAGAGTTCAGCTGAAACGAAGAAAGACTGCTGACTGCATTGAATTTGAATCAAGGTTTTTTTGAGTTAAATTGCTGGTATTGTTGAATAATAAATTCTTTGGGGCTGCAGATGACATAACATTACGACTGTGGATTTGATAGACTGTTACACCTGGTATCCTAGATACTACTGATAAAATTGATAATTTTATATATCGCTTTCCCTTTTTCTTCTTTCCTGACATTTAAAACTTATTACCCATCAAAATTAGCTTATTGCGTGCTTCTAATCTTGGTGTTCTACACCCACTTCGACAGTTAATAATCAAACAATTTTTGTATAACAGCGTTGACCCAATTTTCTACTTTGTTTTTCAGTGTTTCAAGGAAGCTACAGGCTTTTGTGGTGATCTTATAACACCAAAGTGAAGCTCAAGTATTCATCTCGAAAGTGAAAAATTTTGTACAACGGTTACCTTCAAGAAATGAGAAATAAAAATTCTGAGGCGCGGAGGGGGTGAAAAAATGTGTAATTAATGTAACATAATGGTGTGGCAAGTACAATCACATAATTTCCTAGAGTGCCAGATGTTTTCTATTACAAACATTTCTTAGACCAAACCGGGAAACAAACTTAGCAACGTCTACCTTGCTTATTAAAAAAAAAAGAAAATAAAAACAGACGCATCTCAGAAATGGGTTTTCAGCTTATGGAAAACAGTGAACAGTCTTTCCGGAAAAATGGCAGGCAATGTCAGATTTTGTACTTTTTTCCTTATAAATTAGAAATATTTAAATACACCAATCAAAAAATAAACAAGACCATGACATGACTTCATTTTACGTTAATAAGTTCAAGAAATAGAATGCCTGCATCCCCTTCATTGTCGAAGATCAAACAGTGATCCAATTTGACCTTTTCTACTATAAACTGGAGGGTTTGGATATATTGAACTACAAGATAGAGAAAAAGAGGAATTATGTTTTAAAAAAACGAAACTCTTTTTTGATGTTGCACAGCTTCTTGAATTAATTGCTCAAATGTGGACGTTTTGCGTGTTTTTTTTTTGGCAAAATGAGAAACGAAGAAGTTGTGGAGCTCGAGTGTTTAATTCAGGAGCTAATCGCAAAAGATGGTAACAATCGGAAGCAAATTTTGCTTGCTGTTATAACGTGGATTCGAAACTTCCGGTACCAATGGAAATCGTCGCATGAGAAACCAAAATTTTATGCAAAATACCGAAGCTTTCTCGATGAAACGTTCATGGTGAGATATATGTATTATTATTTTCAAATTACATCCTTATATTTTTATTGAATTTTTCATTGAAAATGTCTTTTGCCTATTCTATGCTTGTTGACTATCTAGATAGTCTTTCTAGTAGAATACACTCATACATCGATATAACGTAACATCGATATAACGTAACATCGATGCAACAAAACCTCAATATAACGCAAACCTCTATAAGATCGTCTACAACAGACGTTGCAGGGAGGGCAGAATCCTAGATTTTGAGACCAGCCATGTTTAGTGTGAAGAAACACGCTATCTCGGGGAGGGGAATATCAAAAATGGAGAAACATACTTTTGCATATAACAAAGTGCAAATGACTCATAAATAATTGTCAAACGATCAATGGGACCTACTCCTATGTTTTACGGAAAACAATCAAAAATCCTTTTAATGGTACAAACTTTATGTTGTCATCAAAAATTTGTGAATTGCTCATTGCAGAAGATATTATTTATCCTCAAACAAATTCTCTTCAATATCCTGCGTAAATGTAAAACCTATTTGGAATTGTTTTAGCGTGCATTTTTTCACTAACTCGTACTCAAAACGCCAAAAAATCGTTCCGGCTTAAAGCTCCCGGAAACTACTCAAACGCCGATTTATTGAATTATTTTGTTTTACATACTCCGCTGCGAAAAAAAAAACACACAACAATATAATACCCTGACGCCCGAGCAATAAAATTTTGAACGTAAAATCTCATCGACTGTTTTTGCGTCGTTTATTTACTCATGGGCGAATAAACTTATGTATGCATTTTATGAGCATTTGAGTTTTTTCGAACACTGCCCAAATGTAAGTTGGATTACAGTGCAGTTGTTTGCAATTGTGTCGCATTTATAATAGGTTTCGTCCATTTGTTGAGATGTTTCATCCAGTACACCATCCATGTAATTAATAAGCTCATTTTCCAAATTTATTCATCGGAGCGGAAAATAATCCCTCTGACCTTCCCTAATTACTTCTGAAATCGTTCCATAATTACAGTACTTATCTCATCTTATCCAGTTCCTTCCTCAGATTCTTGTATCTACTCACCTGAAAAGAGAAATAATGAAGAACAATTAGAATTCCATCCACATTGCTGACTTTTGCTTGTGGTTGAAATGTTTTAAGATGATCTAGTAATAAAAACATAATTTTAAGAGTATACACCGGACCATTTTTGCTGTCAACGGCATACTCACTGTCATCCAACGAGAAGCGTCAACTACAAAATCGCAGAAAAATCGCTCTACTTAAAAGCTTATCCTCATAAACTATGAATGAGCTTAAACTAGATTATTAAAAAAAATATCCCTTTCCTGACCAACACTGCCACTGTCATATTTGCTTTTGCCATGGTACTGATGCCTCACTATTTGCCGTGATTATTACGGTAAAACTTTACCCATTCCTTTTAGCCATCATCATCAGTTAAAATTTATCTCTCGTCGTTCCTTCAACCGTAAAAACCTGTGGCGTGGAGAGAAAAAGGAACGGAAACGTTGCATTTCAAGCATCTACTCACTACATACATTGATGCTACATTGTTTGGAGAAGAAGGGAGAAACAGTGCAGTTAGAGATGGGATGTTTTTTCAATTTAAATTCACGAGTTAGATGGTTGATTAGAAAGGTTCGGTAAAATTCTCTTGGAAAAAAAATTGGAATACAGATAATCTGCACAAAAGATTTAGAGTTGTGACACATTAAGCTATGCTGTTGATTGATTTTAATGAAGCAGGATTCGACTGGGTTTCCAAGTGGTATGTCGTCTCGGGATTCTTCACCGGAACGTTTTCAGAATTATAAAATAAATTAACAGTAGGGTTTCTCTTCGCGCTTTGGTCTGTGAACGTAAGGGCACTGTTGTGCCGAGTTGGTTGTAGCATATAACAAGGAGAAATGAGTTCTATTAATTTGCTCGAAAGTTACTGAGTCTACTGCGAGTTACATCGATCATTTTTATTGGCATATCTCAATAAAAAAAAAAAAAAAAAACAATAAATCAGCTCCTCTTTCCTTCAGAAAAACGTTGGCCATTTCGTCGATTACATTCGGCAACTTCAAGACTTCTTCTGGGCGGACATCATTTTAATCATCCCAGCTATCGTCTGAATAAGGTCCATGTGGCTGTCGTTGCTTCGTCCTCCACATCACTAAAGAAGAAATCTCGAGTAATTCATGATTTGGGCTTAAAAGCCATTTGTAAACAATGGGGCTTCAAATGGTGAGTTGACAACTTCGAAGGAGGGTGCGACCGACCCCTGGTCCTTCCTACCTCACGCCTCCACAAGTCATATGATCACAAAAGACTGCCAGCTGAAACATGGAGATGCTGGTTGGCGTAGCCTGGGCAATGTTGTCAATCTGACAATAGCGAAGTGAGGGGGTGCGACTGAAGATCGTGTACCTTTTAATCATATCGTATGTTTTCCATTCTCATTTAATTAATAATTTCAGTACGCTTTGGAATCATCTTTGCATTCCAAAACCATGCTAGAGCCTGGAGCAACATGACAGGCATCAAAGGCTCAATTTATTTGTCAGCATTTCAGCATAACATTTAATTTAAAATTGCTGGTAAGATAAGCCATTTATTTCAAAAATCCTCAAACCGGACTCTTCGATCACTCCAATTGCTATATTTGAAATGTTACTAGAACATTAGAACGAAAAAAATATTACAACATGTCTTATAAAATAATATCTTTTATTTAAATTTTATCTTTGATATTTGGAATAATCTAATCTGTTTTCAGCTTTTCTAGGACTAGTAAGATATTAATACATATCTAATTTTTATTAATTTTTCAGTAACAAGCCATTGGATGTATCAATTAAGTTTGAAATTAAGGTGATGAACCAGTCAAAAAAAGTTTGAAATTTGAATAAATTAGCATTTCTTTCTATAATGTTGTCTTAAGTTTTTGGAACTAATTATTATTATAATCTCTAGCTTTAAGGTAAGATGATTTCAAATCGATGGTAAGAAAATCATATTAATTTCTCTTATGTTTTCATATATGAGTAATTCTCGCTGGAACCAGGCCGCCATTGGCACATATCTTTTGATTTCAAATTTTTCATCGCTATTAGTTAGAATATATTGAAACAAGATAAAAAACGCTTTGATTGAGCCAAATTGATGGACCCCTCGTTTTCTAAGGGACTAAACATGTTGTAAAAATGTCGATTTTTGGATAATTTCAAGGTAAGTAAACGTGTTATATCACAAAATTTTACATTGAAACATCTTCAAAACTCGTTGCTGTTGTATAGAGGATAAATAAAGCTTTCAATTGATGTTAAAAAAAAATGTGGCGGCCATATTGGATTTGGCCGCCATCTTGAATTTTATCAATAATATCGATTTTTCACTATGAGCGCACCGCTCAATCCGAATTCTGAGCACACCATCTGAAAGCTGAGAAAAAAATACATAAGATGCAGTCAAGAAACTAGGTGTGCATTGACATTTACTCGATAAAAATATATTTTTTCTAAAAAGAGTTTGACGTTTTTTTGCGTGTATTGCGCAATATCAATATGTATCATATTTCTATACGCAACAAAGCATAATTTTGCAATCACTGTTTTTTTTTGTGTTCTGTAGAGTAAAGAACAATCATTTTAACAATTTAACAATTTAATTTTAACAATCAATTCGGTGCATAAGTATGAAAATTCCGAGGAAAAAATGATTCTATTCATGGCTGTCAATGCGCAACAGGGAATATAGTTTCATTCACTGGCTCACCATGACAATTTGATGTTTCGAACCAAATAGAAGAAGAAGATTTGTTTACGATAGCGGAAGTTTGTTTGTTTTGTACATCCGATTAGTTCGAAGTTCTTGAAAATGGCGAAGAACCGTACTGTATATATAAATAACACCATATGTTGGGATAAAGGGAGGGACCATCAGAGCACCCGATTGAAGCGATTTTGATAGGAAGAGTGGGACCGCCAACTTCTTGTTTCAATATTTTGTGAATAGAGGGCTCTTCTCCCCATCTAGTGGGACTTTTTACTAGACGAGGGCTCGGTTTTGGTGTGGTTTCTGCGCACTTGTTTCAGGAAAGAGATTCTCTTTAGACCCCTGTAGCTTTGGGTTGCGCATAAGTGTATCTGCTTACGGGCCCACAATACGTATTTGGCCCTTCATACAGGAACATGAAGAAACATTAACCGCAGTATAACCTTGATCAAATCGTTTAATTAAAACAGTCCAGTGCTATAGGCAGTTGCCTTGCTACATTAGATGGTAGTTCACATTATCATCATCAAAGCCATTTGTAAACAATGCTTTTAAACGTTCACCTCTCACAAATCACGAGAATCTTACTATATCCAGCTACTTCATATGGTAGAACTAACATTCTTCTACCAGATGCAGCTTTTATTTCACGAGGGTGATTTAAGATTCAAGAGAAATCGACATTTAAATTCATTGTTTACAAATGGCTTTTAGGCCTTTAACATGAATTACTTGAGACTTATGACTAGATATACAAAGCTTATTATTCATCGTTTCCTTGAGACAGAAAAACTCAATATTTACCTCTGGGGGAGCCTAGATGAATACCTGAGAACTGCAAAGAACAAAATGGTGTCCGCAATCGACCAGACGAACAAAAAAAAAGACAATCGTCCACAGCACCAACGGGTGCTATGATTTTCAACTTAAATTAAGTTAAAAATACTCAACCGTTTATTGCTCCAAAAGAACGGAATGGTTGAGCAGCTGCAACTTAAAATGGAGTTGTTTTGGACTTGAGTTTTTAATTATTAGTGGTCCTCATTATTTTTTGTAAAGATTATTGAGACTGATTGATAAGACAGATCTGTAAGTTTAAAGGGTGATACGGTCAAAATTTGGTCAAGGGAAATCATTGCGTCGGTAAATCGGTGAAATCGTTTATTTAAAAAATCAAATTAAATTTATTTTTCAAGTTCAATTAGTATAAAATTCAGGAAAAATATTCAGTTGTAGGCTGCAGATTTTCATTGAAAAATATTCAAACAACTGCAAAAGATATTTCTTCTTAATTGTAGATCTTTTATAGAACCATTAAAATAAACTGTAAATGTATGCAAAGAATAGTCAACATAAATGTGGAGTGTTAAAACTTATTAGGTTAGAGCTTTTTTTCCTTACATATCATTGTATATATAAGTTAATAATGCAGTTTACTAGCACATCATTAGCAACATCATCATATTATCCATTTATTTCCTGACAACATACTTCAACCACAATAGCACCTGATGCACACCATAATTTCATAATTCCTTAGCTAGCAGCACAGCAGTGTTGACGTCAATCAGTTAAATATTAAATACGATCCGCTTGCAATGTATTCATTTCATATCGTTCCACATGAATTGTATTCGATTCAAAAATAAAGGCAGTCTTGCTAAGGTTTTAGAAGAGTTAACATGTAGTCTGTTTTTTTGTTTGAAGACATCTTAGAACTAACTAGGGTAGGTGTACCTTAACTCAGCCTAATATGCAACGATAGATTACATTTTTTATCATAACTCATGGTATGGTAGTATGGTAGCTGTGAGCGATATTGAACTAGATTTACAGTAGCTTAGGTATGTTTAAAAAGACGTTTGGTAGTATGTATCACAAAAAGATACACAACTCATTTTATTAAGTCAGAAACTTTCGAGGGATATAGATGTAAAGTCGGTCCACCATTGGGTCTATTCATGGATCCAACTTCGTCCCAGTTTTACTATTAAATGCTGTCTTCGTATGGTTTTTTCCCTCATTTTCTTATTGAAGGCATTGCCAGCAGTATTCACTCTACTCAACACATAATTTCACAAACAAACTAAACTAAAATGACTTTGAAACATTTCAGTGATTTTCACATATGATTTACCGGTTATTCGATGATGAAAACATTTTAATTTACTCTTTACAGATTTTGTTCCTTTGGTTGAGCCATTTGAAAAGTATACAAACGCAAACTAATTCATTACCATTGAAAATTTTACCAACAACAACATTTTTACTACGTTATTAATCCAACAGGCCAAAGTTGGGCACATAGAAAATAATATGTCCCCAACATTGGGTCTAAGGTATTCTTGTTAATTTATTGTTATTTTATTGATGTGAACAGTTATTTAATAACGTGTGACTATTTTTGTACATCTAGGCTGCATTACTCGGTCAATCGGTTCAATTTAGATCATTCGAAGATCATGCAGATAATCTATTCAACTTAACCAGCAAATTCATGACGTCTAAAAACTTAAGGAAATCGAACATTGCACGGGTGTGAATAACTATGAATTGATTAATAATGTCTCAATTGCTTTTGAACTAATCGGTAATCCCCATAGCAACATGATTTTGTTGATTATGGCTGAATTAATAACATATTTGGTACATAGGCCGAATGAAGGAGCTAGGCTAATATTACATCCCGTTACTCTATGTGAATTTAAATAAGATCAGTGCTTTGGATCTGTTTCGCGAGTAATTACATCGTCATGCGGCAAAATTAAGTTTGAGAGTATATCAAAGATAGTGGATGCACCCCACAAGAAATGGATTCAACACAGAGCACCAGCTAATGACGGTTTCAAAAGAGCAAGATTAATGACCAGGCTTACGAAATTTGGATCATTCGAATAAACACTACAAGGAACATCCTGCTTACCCTGCTTAAGTGAACAAAATTACCGCTTAAAGATTGCATAAACGTACTGAAACAGTTTTTTTTTCTAGAATTCAAAACTAGAATCAAAACCTAATCGAAACACATCCAAATTTAGGAGGAACGAGATAAGAACGCAGTGTCCTAGCAGCATACCATACAAAACCAGCATCATCATCATAATCATCATTCGTTACCGAACAACACACTTCAACCACGATAGCACCAGAAGAACACCAGAATTGCTAAGTCAGCAGCACACTGGTGTCAACGACAATCAGTTATATATTGAATACGATCCGCAACGTAATAATTTTATATCAGTTTCAGTTTAGTTTAAAACTAAAGAAGTTATTTGAATACTTGTTCACTTCACCTAAATTTATTGAAAAACATTAGAGGACATCAAGTCTCCTCAGTTTGATATTAGAATAAAAACGTAGTTTAAAAAATTGATGGCGTATTAAACGGTCCAAATTACCTCCATAACCTAATGTAATCCTAGGCATGCTTTGTTGGAAAAGAAGTGGACCTCACTTCCAATTTCTACAATATTCTTTCGATGAAACTACTATAATATTTATGCGTAACGTCAGACAATCAAGCAGCTTTGTGTGCTTTAAAGTCAGCAACATGCCTTCCAAGCATGTTTGAGAATAGGTTCAATCAGTAAAAAAATTATCTACTCGTAATCAAGTCAATTTATACTGCGTTCTAGGCCATTGTGGAACTGATGAAACAAACGAATCGATGTGCTAGCAAGAAAGCTCGTTGGAGCAGAACCCTTTTGTAGCTCAAACTGCAACAATACTGTTATAGTTTGGCAATCAAATCGGTTCATTAGGTCAAACGTTTGCAAAACTGCCTTATAAAGCTTTTTTCTCGCACTCTTTGATGGACCAGTTTATAATCCTGTTATAGCAGAGCTCAAACAGCTCTGTTCAACTTCGTTAACTTTGTGGCCAGTCAAAAAAATAAAACTTAACTCACATAGTTTCCCATCGAGAATAACCGGGAAAAATGCAAACAACTTTTGATGATCAAAATTAAGCAGTGAAGTAAAGCTAGCCAGAAGAAATGACATTGACGTGAACGGTCATCAAGTGTTGGCCCCAGTGATTGTGAGTTCCAAACTAGCGTACAAAACAGTAAATAGTGAAACAGAACTGAACCAGATGGTCCATGAATAAACTTATGTGCCATTCATAGCAAGGAAAGTTAAGTTGCTTTTGCCCGTAAGTACAACACAGAACTGCATCACAAATCTACTGCATTGACATTCGGGAATCCTGAAAAAAAAGAAAAAGAAAATACAACGCCCAGTTGCCGACAGCGCAGTGAGATAGATTGCATGTTTCTAGGGAGCGTAGAGAAGATTGAACAAGATAGTAAATATTCATTTGCTGCTGCAAGGACCAACTAGACGCCACAAAAAGAGAACGTTTCAACGGTGAAATTTGTTGGAATTTCTGAATTTAATTTCGACTGACGACGACGACTGCGACCATGATGCAAATGCGTTTATCGTTTATTCGTTTCATCTACTCATACTTACATCAAGCGAATATAAAAAAAATGGTCAATTTTTAAAGGATGTAGATTAGCAGAAACAAAAGTCTGGTGGTATGGAAATGAGCTAGGGTGGAAGAAATAGTATCATTTATTGTACCAAACCAGTTTGATAAGAACACTTCTACGAGCATATAAGAAGAACGATTGCAATTGAAAAACTGGGTGAACTTAAATTAACACTTCACTCGATGACTTAAAAAAAAAAGCACTGAACGACATTTCAAACTATCATTGGGGCGACCCCAGCGTAGTGGTAAACATCCATACCTCTCACGCCAAAGTAACGAGATCGAATCACAGGGGGCAAGTTACGAAAATACCCAAAAGGGGTATTTGAGTTACTACGTCTGGAGATGAACCAGCCCGATGCTGACATTCTCGATAATCAAGAACAAAAACAAAATTATTACTAGTAAACACGAGCAAATTCCTATAAATTTCATTAGAAACAACTTATTTTTGACAGATAGGCCCATTTCGTCTACGACTTACAGACTTCTTCAGTGTCGAGTGCTTGACTTGCAAGAACATCGCAGTAGGTCTATTATTTATAGTAGTTGTGTTTGTACCTCGTTGTTTTGCTAGTACCTTCGATCATAATAGTTTTGATTGACGTAAGATCCTCCGTTAGCTCAGTCGGTAAGGGCGTAGATGCGATTGTTCGATTCCCGGCCTGTTGTTGGAATTTCTTCGTAGAGGAAAATTTGAGAAGACCCAAATGATGTTGTTCTATTACCAAGTGGGTCATGTCTTTGCTGAACTTCGCCAATTGATTTAAGCCAGTCAGGAAGTTACGCTTTCAATCCGCTCGGAAATGTCAATGACAAATCTGTTCATAATGTTGATCGCTTTGGAGGAAACGACAGTATCGGGTTAAAATGCTTCAGCTCCCGGTAGATGTGGTGCTATACGTTTGCTTCTTCCGAACTTTGCTGCTGGAACTGTTTGCCTTCCGAGATGATGGAGCGAGAATGCACCATAAGAGCACATCCCGTTGATATGATCGACCACCTGGAGATCATTATCCTTATTGCGTTGTAGATGGTTGTGGTCTGTTTGGGAATTCAAAATATATTTTTGCCGATAGCCGTCTAGGTCGAACAAGTGCTAATGGAACGTTAGACCAGCATTAGGAAGTAAATATGGAAGACAATTCTATTGTGAACTCTTTAGATAGCATTTGGTGGCCCTGAAAAGGCCAAGAAAATTCTATTGTACACTTTTTGGAAAGCATTGGGTGGCGCTTAATGATGGTTGAGCGGGCCACTATCTTTAACGCGAAGAAGATAGTTATGGATCTGTTGGTTCGTTGGTTGATCAACGCGTTGTGCCATTTACTCCGGCATTTTAAACAATGCCAAATTCAGCCGGGGTGCGTTAATGGAAATTTCAAACAGCACAAAAGAAAAATTCAACCAAACAAACTCTTTAGCTGACAAACTGATTTGGTCGTCCTGAAAAGGACGGATTTAATTGACGGGGGAGAAACATGGTTCGCGCTTGAACTTGGGCTTTTTTCTTGGTTCAGCTCCTCAGTAATTGCGGGTGGTCATCTGCAGGTGACGTGGGATAATAGATTCTTGACTCTTTGTCACGGGTGGCTATTTCCCGCCAAGTCGTAGGCTTCAGCATGTTTCTCGCAGCGAGGTTGACGGGAGAATCGGCACCAACAGCCAACTGCACCAACGTTCTCTGGACAACGACTGCTCGCCAGTGCACTCCAGGGTACAGGGTTCCTACAGAAGATCCTACTCTGCACAGCTCCACGACTGCTTAAAAACTTAATCAAAATGCGAAGGTGTGCCCCCTATATAACATTCATGGCTGCCTAGGAGATGTTCCTTACATAAATATGAAGTCTGTGCTAGGAAAGTACTGTGCATTTGGTAGATTTACTCTAACAAATCGACACTATAAGACATCACCTTGTATTTACGTAATTTTCAATAGCTCAATGCTAAAAATCGATCATTAAATATCAATTATGATGCGTAGAAATATTCCAAATAGATTGGTGCAAAGATTTTGAAAATCGGTCATGAAATGAATTAGTTATTAACGTTCAAAATCTAAACATATTTCGTGACGCTCCAAATTTTCGTACTCGCAACGTGTATCCCTGTATTGAAATAAAAGACGTAGTCCTACGTCAAAATAAAAGTTACAAAAAGCTGTCATAATTGGGCGCAGAAGCTTGATTATGACTGATTTGAGTCACATTGAAGTTATTTTAACCAATTTGCATCAAATGTGTTATTAGGGTAGACTACAAATTAAATGTTTTATAGAATGATAACGTAACGTTAATAACTGTTCGAAAACAATCCAATCAAATGATATCGTTTAAAGCTTTTAGTTCTAATCATCAACTAAAATTAACCATCACGGCCAACCTTTGATAGCAACTGGAACGCAAATCTTACAACCAATCAAGAAAATAATCATTACCACTTGATCGTTTTCCCTTACTTCAATCACCCTTTTAAGCCGTAAAATACTCGCATTCATCCCTTCCGGAAGTAGTGATGGTTGGGAAAAATGTTGACACTATTGTCACATAAGTTTACATGTTTACCGCCTGGTTGCCCGTGCTTACGCCTGAAAGTCAAACGATAAGGGTTTACATATCATTGATTTTCGGTTTTTATGTGCCCGTTGCCGTTCCGTTCCTGAATGGTTCATCGTGAGGCAGGGTCTGACAAATCCATTCAGTAATTCGAATGGGCGTTTTTATCTCCTGCTGTATCCATCTTGGGCTGGCCAAGTAGAAAAGTGGGAAGATAGACTGGAAATATCAGGTAGCTATCATCGATTGTGTCACGTTAGAGATGAGAAGCCAGAAATAACAAGACAGGATGCGAGTGAACCCATATCAGTATCATGCAGATTTGATTTCGCACTGAGAATAAAGGCAGAGGAAAGTTGATGTAGAACGGGGAATGATTTTCCCTTGATTGGCAAACGTGGGCTATTTTTGATTCGTGATTTGAAAAGGATCTGAAAAAGATTGATTTCTTCCTAACAATATTGAATCAATCTGGTGGTTTCCAAAATCGACGGTTCGCATGAGCGAAAATATGCAATCAAACCCAGGATGTAGGAAATCTATCTCCAAACCGTTGAGGTACAGTGAAAATCAGCATAACCGGAGGTCAATCACATCCTTCTTATCATCAAGCGTGTCATTATAATCTTGCTGCAGTAATAGGATTTACCAAAGCGTTGTTTTTTTTTGTATTACACACAGTGTAGACTTACAACTGAGAACTGAAAAATGGAACGAAACCATATATGTACTTACCTTTGCAAGGATTGATCCTGAGATTTAAATTGGTGTGGTAAGACACAATAAGCGTTTACTGTTATTTACTTGCCTACTGAAACACAGAGAATTAATTTTCAATGACAACACTATGACTTTGATAAAAAAAAGCTGATTTGGAATTTTGATGCCACTCTCTGAATTTTTTGTTTCTGATAATTTGAGTATAATTTGAAATAACAATTGATCAAATCTATTATTTTTAACGATTTGTTTCAATTTTTTCAATACGAATATAACGATAGGTTGAGTTCGTAAGATGTAAGGTGGTATCTATTCATCCAAGTATTAGATTTTCTCTGCAAAAACAAAAACATCACCGACCTACTGAAGGAAAATTAGACATCATATTTGTAGTAGCTACCCTCTCAGAACACGCCACGGCAATAGCACATAACTCAAAGGCATTATCAACAAATTGAAATCTTCTCTCATCACAGGTTTACCTATCGCTTAAAAACTGACTAATTATGTTCATGTGTGTCCTTTCTACGGATGTCAGCGGATGTCAGATCAAGGAAGAGCTCAGCAAATGTGCTTCAACATTCATGTGCTCTCGAGTCCTTGTTTTCTGCTGATTCCATTTCCATAGAAACAGGTAGCGAAACAAAGCTAGAGTGAGCGAGCTTAGCGATAAAATTCAATTTACACTTTCAAGATGCAAATTGGGGTCGATTGTGATGATAATTAAAAAAAGTATCTGTCAGGATGGATATTTCACGACGAATACTTTATCAAGATGTTCAGAAATGAATCAATTATAATTAATTGATTCATTATTGCACATTAATTTCTGTTGGCAGAATGCTTTCTCCTTGGAATTTCATACCTAGTCGAACAAAACAGGCCACAAAACTGTGTACATCGTCATGGAAAACTAATATTAGTCTTGTAGCAGGATTCTAGAAGGGAATGGGAATTATTTGTATTCGGCAGGCTTACATATTTGCTCTAACGATATCTTGATTTGGCACCGCCTCGTTTGGCAAGCGCAAAATTTGATGTTTAATTAATCAGGCCATCATCGAATGGCAGAGTAAATAATCGTTTCGCTCGGTAGCTAATAATGTTTGATTGAATTAGAATCAATATCGCTGGAGACCACGTACCACAAAGTAAGCTCGGTGGGTTAGAGGTGGAGGAAGGGACACGGTTCATAGCCAAACAGTTTAAACTATCGATGTTATTGTTTTTGCATTTTTATGGCCTTCAGGCCGTTCGGGAAAATATTTGCGTTTCAGATGAATGTGGTGTAGAATCATTAATTGAAAATTGCCTTCGAACATGATCTCTTTAACAGATTGGAATATTGAATAATTTAACGACATGAATAATAATTATATATCGAGGAGCGCAGATATTTTAGTTGATTAAAGAGGGATACGACACGGTGCTCATTATTAGTTCCAATCGTTAGTTTGTATTTGCTTTAACTTTACCGATACTGATTCAGCGATGGATAGAAAATCCATGTCTCCAAACTCACGAGGTGAATATTAAAAAGAGCTTAACAATATCACTTTACCTTAAGGAACACTTGTTTTACGTAGGACTACGTCTTTGTTTTCTATACTGGGGTAAAATTTAAAAAAAACCTATTGCAACCGTGACGAAAAGCGATCAGGTTTTGTGCGTTGATATCTCAGTTGTTTGTCCAAACATTTTCAAAATGTTTTCCCAATCGATCGGCAATATTTTTACGCGTCGATTTCAATATTGAAAACTATTCATTTTCAACATAAACTAGTAAAAATAACACAAATAACGTTTGCAAATAAAAAAAATGGAAAAAAATTGCTGATTTGTCATGGGTTTACCTTCACCCGCACTTTCGAAATTTCCCATGCAGCATCAATTATAGTAATCCATGAGTAAGCAGACAAAATTTGACAGCTCTATCAGTCGAACTCTAACCGTGATGGCAAATACAGTGAAGCAACTCCGTTCAGAAGTGTGCGCGTTCAAAGAACGTCACTCCGCCGTGTCGAAAACGGACATCGTGCGGCACTTTTTGGACGCCGGATACGCCTTAGCACCAATAGACAACAATCAGAGCATCGAAAGAAAGCCAGGTTCCGGACGGCCGACGACCCTGAGCGACAAGAAGCTCCAAAAGATGCTGAAGCGGAAGACCGAGGGAAAGTGGCTACATCGCTGCGTGCGCTTGGCCGGGAGGTCGGTTCAACCGACCAAACAGTGAAAAAGTACCTGGCGAACGTGAACATACATGTCAGAAAGCGGCAGTCACGCCCACTGGTTTGGAGCTACAGGCAATGACGCAGCGGCAGCGGCTGAATAAGATGGTCAACTTGATTTTCCCGGCGAATCACGACGTGACGGTGGTGATGGACGACGATACCTATCTCACCCTGGATGAGAACGACTGGCAAGGCACTTCGTATTTTACTCCCCCCACGAAGGAAGTGAGCTCCGAGGTGAAGTTCATTTCACACACCAAGTTCCCCAAGAAGGTGCTGCTGTGGCTGACAATTAACGAGAAGGAGATGTCAAACCCGCCCAACGTCCCCCAGCTGCGTCCCATCGAGAATTTCTGGGCCAACCTGAAGCATAAGATCTACTCCAACAATTTTGTTGCGAAAACTGAGGAGGAATTGATAAATAAAACGAAGAAAGAACTCAAAAACATGCCGACACGAATGTTTTCGTCCGCCATGGCGAATGTTCCGGTTAACTGACGGAAGGCCGCTCGCAAGGGCGTAGAATTTTTTTGCAATTAAGCTTAAATAATTACCTTCCATGGGAAACCTATCAAAACCAGTTATCTGCCTTAGCTTTTTTTATCACCATCCGAAAAAAGTCCATTTTTTTAATGCAAACGTTATAAGGTGCTGTCTGATAATTTCGCAGAATAAAGTTACTAAATGCCAAGTATTTGTGGGCTTCGTGGTCAATTGATTAGCGTCTTCACCCGTAGTTCAGTCAATTCAACCTCGAGTTGAGGATGGTGGAACTGCCTTTTATTTTCTTGTCACCGACAAGACTAAGGGAGCTAAGGGAGCTCTCATATACAGCAGTGAACGATATAAAAGGGGTACAGCTTCGCAAAATGCTTCAGCTTCAATGGCTCGGCAGCCTTGGAGCTGTTCAGAGCGGCAAGTTACAAACAGCCTGGAGAGTGCTCTCGCGAGCAATAATTGGATGGTTAGCTGAAGGCTCTATCGCCTTTGGCTAGGGAACCGTTTCTAGGCAGCCATTGTTTATGCAGTCGTGTGATGGGCAGTCGGTTAACCAAGCTAGTGGTAAATTTGTAGCGAGCCGGTTGGCGCACCCACGAGCGAAATAAGTGTGATCTAGTTGGCAGCCTTCTTTCAGTAAGGCGGTCGAGTTGTGTGAACGGTATAAGCCAGCCTCCATCATCATCGCTAGTGTGTGTAAAAAATGCATTAGCTAGTAACATTAACATGACCAGCTACTGGTAATTAGCAGGTAAAACAGACGTTGTATGCTAAAAATAAACCCAAGGATTGAGATAGTTTCTACGCTCTCCCAGGCGTTTAGCAGTGTGAACACATATTTCGTTAGAACCACAAAAGGCTACTGATAGTATGTGAGCAAGATCAAACACACATTTTTTTGCCAGTCAAGATGGCGAATTTGTTCCTGTTTTGACCTACCCCACATTGGGGATGCGTGGCAAAAGATTGTGTACTTGCTTCGAAATACTGCTTAACAAATGCCCTATGCTCAATTTCAAACTACTTCTATTCAATTTTCACAACCTGCCGTGCTCTAGAGGAACTATCAATACTTTCTCTTTGCATCTTTGTTCTAACACAAAATTACTGTCCAGTCCTGGAGCATCTTGGTGATGCAAAAGTATTTCTTTCTTGAACATAGATCGTTACTCCGCGTATGAGAAATGATGATGATGATGATTATATAATACTACCATCTATTGTAGCAAGGTAACTTTCCGTAGCAGTGGAATAATCTGAAAAACGATTTGATCAGGATTCTATTGTTGTTTGGGATCACCATGCTCCTGTATGAAGGGCCAAACACGTTTGGGTGGGTTCATAAGCAGAGACACTTACGTGAAACCCGCGAATATAGGGAAGAGAATCTCCTTCCAAAAGCAAGTTCACACTCACAGCACTAGAATCGAGCCTACGATTGACTGAATAAACCATATAGATGGGGTCGAAAAGCCCGCCATCGATCCACAAAATGTTAACACTAGGGAGAAGGCAGTCCTATGCTCCCTATCCAAATCGTTTCAGTTGGGTGCCTTGATGGCCCCAAGTATAGTAGTATATTTAGAACACAAAAAAATTAGATATCATAATAAATAAAAATGCTACTAATTCAAATTTCAAACTTGAAAGATGTACGTGGAATTACGAATTACACATAACACAAATTAAAATAACTTGACCTTATAAAAAGCTGCTACAGTTAGTCAATACGAGAACATAACATGCGTATGTACAAAATATATCTGACGTCCACTGGATTGTTACTGAAAAAAAAACATAAAAATTAGATATGTATTATTATCCTACTAGTTCTGGAAAAGCAGGAAACAAAATAGACCATTTCAAATATCAATGATAAAATTTCAATAAAAGATATTATTTTATAAGACATTTTGTTTTTTTTTGACAATTTTTTATATATACTGCTTTAGTTACATTTCAAAGATAGCAATTGGAGTGATCAAATTTGATGATTTCTGAAATAAATGGCTTATCATATTATAATACCATTAAACACAATATTTAAATATAATCCTATACTGTTTATAAGCACATGTCAGTATTTAATGAACATAGTAGTTGCAGTTCAGAAGTGCAATTTTAGAATAAATGTTATGCTGGAAAGCTGAAAAACAAATTGAGCCTGTGATGCTTGTCATGTTACTCCAGGCTCATGCGAGAAATGGTTTTGAGGATGGCACGTATTTAGAAGTATTGTTCAAATTTAGTTATAATCAGATAGATCTCACCGGATATTGTGTCTTCATTTGGACGGCTTCCCTGTGATGCTAAAGGATGCTTTTATTTTTCTAAAGAAGTAGTGTTCTCGGCTTCTTATAAAACGAGTATCACGTCAACATATTCCTACCTATTCCTTACTTGACCTGCATTCGGGCGAGGCCGGCGCCGGTATTGCCTTAGATTGGGATCACCAGTTTTAACACATTGAAGATGTATGTCCCAAGCATGATCTGTTGGTTCTCTGTGTAATAACAGCTGATCTGGCAACAACGGAGTAGCAACCTCGGGCAGTCAATCATGCTCATGCTCATGCTCAATAATCAAAATCCCCCGCTATGGGGCGACTCTATATCGACTTCTAAACTTCTTATAATCATCAATTCACTCGCGAAAAGCGGAAAAATTCTCTAATTTAATCATTTATGTCCGCGTGGCACAATATCAACAGCACTAACTAACACAACTAAGCTGATATTAATTCTTCCTCCGGGTGCGGGGCGAAGCACAAAAAAAAAAACGGGGGAAAAACTACCGACCTTCACAAACTTTGGAAGGGAATCGATTAAATGCATTACATCTTAAACAAAACACATGGAGATTTTATGATTTCACTGTTGGTTTAGGTTGAATTACGAATATATTTTTGATTTTATTTAACGCGAAAAGGACGCAGCAAAAACAAAACACGTCAGTTTTCCTAATAACAAGTTTTGTTATTCGAGAGATATTTTTCTTGCACTTTTTAGGTATTTTACCTCTTATGCTGTGCTCTTAAATACCAAGGCCAGTTAACAAGATAAAAATTAGGTATTCCAATAATATTTTCTCCTGCTCGGGCATGTGAAGTTGAGGTCGAAAATCCAAAAGTTTCGTCTCTACCGGCACTATCAATAAGGACGTTACTCCGCGTATGGAAGAATACCAAAAGAACAATCATAATTTATTGGCAAAAGATTTTAAATTGGAAAGAAATAGCCTACAATTTGACGAAGAAGAAATCTCCCATAAAAGTTCTTTGGGTTGTCGAAAAAAATAAGAAACATTAAATATATTCACAGAGCATGCGACAGATTGAAAGTTTTTAAATAAAGAAAGATCTGCTAGATGCTTCAGGATTGAAAGAAGGAATGAGAGTACAATGGTTTTTTTGTCTAGAGGAATCATCAAATAATAAGAAAAAGAATAAGCTACCATGAAAGTTCAGTAGCAAAGATTACATGAAATATTTAGTTCAATATTTAACCTTCCTACATTCGGCCTAACGACCCATTCGCCTACATTGCTTTCGGCATATTAACCCATTGGGTAAAATGGCCTTCGGTCTAGTGGCACTTGGCCAAATGACATTCAGTGTTGAGGCCAAACACCGTATTTTTCGGTTGAAATGTATCTCGAATGTCCAATGCGAATCATTATAAGATTCAATCAATGTTTCATAATATTAAATAACCTTCAAGAAAGGGTGTTCCGATCAAAATTTGGCAAAACAGTAATGTGTGTGAGTCGATCAAAATTTTTATTAATAAGTCAAATTATTTTTTCTTTTTCAAGTTCAGTTAATACAGAATACAGGAGAAATATTCAGCCAAGCTTCCTTTTTTACCGAATGGGAATTGCCGGGTCTTTCGTTTAACACCTGCCATAAGATTTTGTACAGTCTCCTTGTCCACTTTATTCGCCGCAGAACGCTAGTTTGCCTTGAGCTGTTTCTCGCTCACAACAGCTTTTTGAGTCTTCTTAAGGTTCCGCTTGACGATGGTCCAATATTGTTCGATTGGGCAACGCTCTGGCGTGTTGGGAGGGCTCTTGTCCTTGGGCACCACTTGAACGTTGCTGGCAGCATACCACTCCATGGCCTTTTTTCAGTAATTGCAAGATGCCGAATCCGGCTAAAATAGAACAGACCAATTGTGTCGCTTCAGGAAAGGCAGTAGACGTTTTTGTAGGCACTCGCTCAGATAAATTTCCTGGTTGACGGTTGACGGTTGCGGTCACAATGTAAACGTTGCTCTTCAAGCCACAGGTACAGATGGCCAGCCACACCAGATATTTCTTCGCGAACATTGACAGTTTAATATGTGCTTGAAAATATCTGCCACCTTTCCACGTCCAGTTGCCGTATAAAATTCCTGTCCAGGAAGCTGTTTAAAGTCAGCCTTGTCATAAGTTTCATCGTCCTGTACCACGCAATCAAACTTCGTCAGCATCGTCGTGTACAACTTTCGTGATCGTGCTTTGGCCGACGTGTTTTGTTTATCGTCGCGATTTGGAGTCACCATTTTCTTGTAAGTCGACAGTCCAGCTCGTTTTTAGCTCTATCTACGGTTGAAGGCGCCACTCCCAGGTTCTTTACGACATCTCGGACGGAGAAGTTGGGGTTCCGCTCGAAACAGCGGCAACTCTGTATGTCGTCGCTGTGGCGTCCAGCTTTCGATTTTCCCCGATTTCCTGGCTGTCGACAAACGTTCACCGAACACTTTTAATACGTTGATAACAGTTGATCTAGCCACATTTTACAATTTCGCCAACTTGACGTGAGAGTAGTTTGGATTTTCGCCATGCGCGTTCAAAATTTTGATGCATTGCTTCTCTTTCTTCGACGACATTTTGATAACTGAAGTGCTAATCTCAAAATCAAAAAAGAGGCATGATGCTACACGCACACATCTTCAAAATGAGGGGTGTGCAAAATTTTTTAATGCACGATGCTTCAAGTTTAAGCCGACCAAATTTTGATCGAAACACCCTTTATTCGTTGTCAGCCGTTGCCATATAGAGTTACAAGACCATTTGTGTACACTAAATTAGTCGCTACTCCACGGTTCGCATCATTTGCGCTTCAGTTTGATCTCGACTTTTGATAGTCAATTGCTCGTGTTACATTTTCTCATAAAGAGTGTATTCGATAAAAAATGACACACACATATTAACTCAATCTTCTGCAATTGCATACTTTGGAACGCTGACATGAGAAATTTTTCGGTAAACATCAAAATTCTACTAGAAAGTGAGAAGAAAGATTAGTAAATTCCATTTTATTCCAACTACCTTTATGGCTTATCTTGACAGATACGCGTATTTCGTCTTCAACGTGCAGATTTCTTCAGTGTTGTGTACTAATACTCGACTTAAGTATTAGTACACGACTCTGAAGAAGTCTGCACATTGTAGACGAAATACGCGTATCTGTCAAGATAAGCAATAAAGGTAGTTGGAATTAAATGGAAATAACTAACCTTTCTTCTCATTTTCTAGTAACAGGTATTCCACTAAACAGCTCACACTCTCCAGGAAACATCAAAATATTGTTGATGAAAATGTGTTCACTGTTTCTGGGTTGATTAGTAGAAAATCAATGAACACATTTTGAATGATTATGAGAATGGTGTCGAATCCCTATATAAAAAATATGATACTTGTTTGCACCATACAAAGAGGCTATTATTATCAAACTTGCAACTTACTAGTGGATTCCAAATTCAATTAAATAGCTCAGATATACTTGGAAAGTAGTATTTGTATTCAATATACTTACCTTATAATGTAAGGCATATTTTTTTTACTTTCACTCCCAATTTGCTTTTGTGAAAACTGTTTTTTTCGTTGTTTAATTAATTAATTTATTAATCAATAATTTATTTATTTATTGCAATACAACAACACATTGCATGTTAATTATTATTCCTCATATGTAGCAGTAGCATTAAAAGTGAAACAAAAACTAGAATTACCATTAGAATAGCTACTTGTCTACATTTATGGAACATTTCTCTTTTGATTGTTATGAAATCTTTTATTAGAGCCATCAGTCATCGTTGTAGAGGTGTCTTATTATGCAATACTAGGCAAAAATGTCAAGATACACTATCTTCTTTCATCAATTCCATTCACCATATTCTTTTTCGTCATAACCCAGCGGTATAAACATATCCTGTTATGGCGTTATTTATGCCATATGCTCTCACAAAGGATGTTATGTATTGTATGTTTAAGTTTTTGACAAGTGTACATTGGCAAACCAACTGTCCCCATCTGTCAAATGTTAATTTACTCTGGAACTCTACGCTGTTTTCATATTAATTCCTCGACAAATAAACAGTAAGCTTCCATTTATTGCCATCTCATACAACGCTTATTTCCAAGAACGAAAATGATTTAGATCGTTTTGCAAATGTGCCCATGCAGGCAATGAGGGTGTTTACATTTCATGACCGTAATGTTCAGCACAAACGTAAAACTTATACATCCATACTTCTTGAATGATAAAAAGAATTGGAGATAGTTTAAAATGACAATAGTTTTGGATACATTGTATTTGAAAAGAAGTGCCTACTGAGACGTTTTGAATAGGATACCTACTCCACAAAAATAAAATAATATGGATTAATTTACATAGCCGTCCCAGAATGAAATCCATCTGTTTTCGTATTTTCATACACTACGAAATAAAAATAGCCTGTAAGAACCCAGGTTAAAGTTGACCATGGAAACTTTGGCTTTTTTATTGCAGTCCTACCAACAATGTTATCAATCTAAAGATATTGCAGCAAATTGAATGTTTACTTAATTTTCATTTCATCAGATTAAACAATTTCCACATTTCCATATTCCAACCTAAGAGTACATTAATTCAATTCCAGAACTATTTCCCTCATAATGAAATAAATAACTTCTATGTGCATGAAATACCCACTTCCTAGTAATTATCATCCCATGCCATTTCAACCGGAGATTAAGCATTAAAACCAGCAGAGATTTTTGCCTTCACCAGATACAGCTCGTGCACACAGTTTCTTTCGACCCACACAATCATCGAACCATTAGAAAAATCTTGAAAGCTTTTCTATTCTCCGATGATCTGGACTGTTCTTTCACGCCACCCACCCTTTAACCATATCACATCATCATCAGCCGGTAATCAGATACCGATGAAATGATGTTGAAGAGATCTGTAGAAAATCGGTTGCTATCTGCTTCACTCTCCACATAATCTTCGCCCACGTTGAAGTTGAAAGCAGCTCTAAATCCATGTGTCGAGAGTCTGGCATTCTGGTTTCAAAGTGAACTTTAAACCCCAGAGGGTACGCTCAGGCGTCACTTTTCGACGGAAGAAAATATTTCGGACCGCAATCAGAGAGTTCGGTCCCTTTTGCATTGATTATTTCAAGTAGACAGCTCTTATGCAGTGAATATATGTATACATTTGTTAAAGTTTATCATTTGCCAGTGTGGACTCTGACGATTGTGAGTTTAAAAATTTGTGTTCAATGCAAGAAATATATTTCATCGATGCACAAGATCATGATCTTAACCACTTGCCTGGGTGGTATTCGAAATAACTTTGTACTTTCATGTATAGTTGTGAATCATTTCTTCGGTTCTAGGGTAACTTTCTAGTGTTGTCATCAGATTTTATATGTAAACTAGGGACACAGAACTTGTCTCTTTATATTGGAGCCAGAACCAAAATTCTCTAAAATATTTGTAAAGTTATTTATGACGCACAGTGGAACGAACATATCAAAATAACGCATTTTTTAATCAGGTGAATATGGGTGAAAATGCCTCAGTTAAAATTAATGTTTTTGAAAGAGTATACACATGTGTATATATGGAAGTAAGCCACCATCCCTTCTAAGACCTTGACCTTGCATGCAGCTCCACTTAATAGTAAGATCAAATTGAGTAACCGATATTGACAGTAACGCTGTATGAAGGGTCACTAGCGGTTGGGCGGACCCGTAAGCAGAGACATTTACGTGAAACCCGCAGGAACATTCCAACGATACGATCCAACAAATCAAATAACCCAATTCGTAATACTAATTAAGCTTTCTATGGGATGGCTTGTTAAGAAGGGCGCGTCACTCTCACTGAAACTGTTGGAGTAGAATTCACAGCCTCATATTCGAATCGGTAGGATAAGAAAATGATACTGTTCGTTCCCTCCTAGACGCCGGTTGTCATACCGCTTCATTGTCCAATTCCAGCTTGGGTGATACCCTGATGCTCCCTCCATTCACAATATATATTCAATGTCATCTTGTAATATATAAAATATAGTGAATGAATATTGTAATGATAAATAAGATAGTGAATGAATATTATAATTATAAATAATATAGTGAATGAATAAAAGTATGATAATAACCATTCCATTTGTGAACCTGAAAGTGTAGCTACGAGAAAAAATAATTTGATTCAAATTTTTCTTAGGATATCCATGGATGATCTGAAATTATATAGCAGATGAAGAATAGTAAACCTTAAATTTCGATGTTCCGTTTCCTTGCATCGCAATTGTTTTTTTAAGGTACTATAGTGGGTAGGTACTATAGTGATTTTAATGAAATGAATTTAAATGCAATAATACCATATCATTCAATATCGTAACATAAAAAAATAAACTGACGTTGTACTATAAATTAATAATACCAGCAAGCCAGAAAAGTAAAGTAGAATATATATCCATAACTAAGCCGATCATCCACTAACCGAAAGACTTCCACTGTTGAAACTTCAATAAAATTAAGATCTACTAAGACAAGAATTTGTTTTCACAATAGTCTAAGAACATATTAAACGTAGGTACAAGATATATTTGACATCTACTGGTTTGTTGCGTAAAATGGTTATTATATACTAATACATATCTTATCCTTATAGTCTTGGAAAAATTAAAAACAGCTAACAATAAGGCGAAATAAATTTCATATGAGTATGAATGACGCCAAAAACTGAATCTTAATAAAATTTCTAAAAAAAATAAATTTTCCGATAACTCTTGTTTGTCTTTACTCATAAATGAATTCTTATATCTGTGAAATAGGCAAAGAATGATTGTAAACTTTTGAGTTTTGAAATAGAAAAAAAAACAAGGTTAAAAAGCAAATGCATAACGTTGATGCAAGGTGGGCTAGTACTTAGAGGATGCATATATGCTTAGCTGAAAATGAAGTATAAAATAGCATACAAAATAAATTGAATGAATGTTATAATATAAAATGATAATAACAATTTTATTTATGTTTAAGGCTTGTTCGCGACAAAATCTGGACAGATTAAATTTGGAATAAAACAGATTTGCTGTTAGTCCAATCCAAGATGCGTTTTTTATTCATTTAGTTGTGCATTATTAGTCGTCTTAAAATAAATTACAGTTACTTAATTAGGCTGCATGAAGAAACTATGAACTTTTGAGTTTACTCCAGCCATTAGGGTCTGTGCAGACTTCTCTGCAACCGATTTAGCTGCTTGTGTCCGAGATTTGTTACTTGTTGTTTATATTGAGAGAGTTCTCTCTTCACGAGAGCCCAATACCGCTCGATAGGTCGCTACTCCGGGCAGTTAGGTGGATTCGCCTCTTTCGGTACAACATGGACTCCAGTCGCTTTATACCATTCCAAAACATTTCTGGCGTAGTGACAAGATGCCAAATCAGACCAAAATAGCGAGGGAGCGTCATGTCTGTGTATGAATGATAACAATCGCTTCTTTAGGCATTCTTCACGGTATATTTCCTTGTTTACCGTTCCGGTAGTGATGAAGCTTTGGCTTGCTCGACCACAGCTGCATTTTGCCTGCCAAACCAAATATTTCTTCGGAAACTTGGCCTTTTTCTTCGTGCTGAAATGCTCCCGTTTCCGTTCCGTTTTATGACAGTATAATAAGACATTCCGGAAAGCTGCTTCCAGCACAGAAGATTCATCGTCCATTATCACGCAGGAGAACTTCGCCAAATATTCGCGATACAACTTGCGAGCCCAGGTTTCTGTTTATCATTACGGTTTGGTACAGTTTTCACCATGAACGACTTAATACCTTGCCGGTGCTTGGAAGTATGCACAAAAGTCGGGGACATTTTATTTTTCTAACCACAATACGTACCGAAAGATCTGGTCTCTTCTGCAATATTTGCTTCACCTTCAAGTCCTTCTGGTGGTTCCTGAGATCCGTTTTGACGTAGGACTACGTCTGTGTTTTCAATACTGGGGTACACGTTCGAATTGCAAAAATACGCTTCGATTTCAATATTTAAAACTATTCATTTTAAACATTCAACTATTGAAATTAACGCAAATATTAGATGATGTCGTATAATGCCGAATTTTCAGAGTAAACTTACTAAATGCACAGTAATTTCCTATCACAGACTTCAAATTTAAGTAAGGAACGTCTCACATGCAGCAGTGCACGATATAAAAAAAGGACACCTTCAATTTTTTTTCATTCGCTCGGCAGCCATGGCGCTGTGCAGAGCGGCAATGGGCCTGCTCTGGCAGCTGGCGGTTGCAAGTACCCTGCAAGAGGGTACGCGGGCGAGCAACGAGCCGGAATGATGGCTCAGCTGCTGTTGCTGGCGAGTGGCTGGCTGGGCAGCCATTTTTATTGCAGTCGTGTTCTATGCCAAGCTTGTGGCAAATTTATCAAATTCGGAGGGAAACATGTATGATTCAGCTGGTAATCATATCACGATATGATGTACATGTATATGTATAGATATATATGTAGATGATTTCGAGATATTTGTAGACGATATAAATGTGTTTAATGACGATATTGATATGTTTGAAGATGATATCGATATATATGTAGATGATGTTAATAAGACGAAACGTTGAGTGTTAAAAATCCACAATAACTATGTCTGTACAGGCCGAACGGCATTTTTCGGGATAGAACCATCTGTGTTTAGCGCCCTGGTTCCCAAATTTCGACAGAATGTCAATTACTATTATATGATGTATAACACACAAAAGGATCTCTACTATTCTAATTTTGAAAGAGTGTTATACTGAATAATTATAAGAGTTTGCTTATTATCTGCATGACACCTACCTAATTCGTAAATCCTGGCCAATCCTGAATTCCGCACAATTTCTGTTCGATAAATACCAAATATTTCTTAAAATCATGTTTCGGTATAGAAAATAACTCAGGGTCGTTTAAAGTTTATTTGCATTTTGCAATCGCAGCCGGCTGTTGCTGGCATGTTATGATTTCCCTATTACGGACATAATTTTATTATAACGAGTTGTTCAATGTTGGTAATGTTCTCTTCAAAATCCAATCAGTGCTTGAAAGTGTTTCTGATCGTTTTAGTGCGTTGGATAGAGTCCCTACCTTGCAATAGGAATCAAATATTTTTGAGAAAGTGTTTGAACAAGAAAGTGAAATTTCGCAGAATATGGCTGCAAAGTATCAGAGCAGCAATCGGAGCGAATAAATCTTTAAGCTATTTTAAATAATATCATGAGTTTAAAGTCGGCTTTCAAACATTTGGAGAAGTAATCAAGGGTTTATTGAATTCCTGCAAAAAAAACTATCGTTTAAATTGTTGACAAATTAACATTATGATTTTTAAATAGTTACATATTCTTTAAAGAAACCTTGTATGTACTTGTATATAAAATTCATATTTCGAACAGGTCCTCAACTATCTTTAATGCCATAAAGATCAGGACCCTCTCAACCATCGTAGCAAATACGACCATGTCCGTATCATCATTCAAACCACACGGCCCTTTTCAGAGCCACCAAATGCTTTCTGAAGAGTGTGCAATAGAATTTTCTCACATACTTACTTTCTAATGCTGGTCTACGAACACCCACGCTATTTTGACCTAGACTACGTCCATCGGCTCGGGTAGAGGTAAAATGAAAATTTGAAAAATAGCGACCATCACGAATATTTGAAACATTTTGAACGCTAATAACTTTACCATTACTCGATAGATTTTTGAGATTGTTGCTTCAATCAGTTGGAACTGTCAAGTCAATGTTCAAAAATATCATTAATAATTGACTTTGAATTCCCAAACAGACTTTCAATAATCTATAACGCGATAAGGATAATGGTCTCCAGTTAGTCGATCATATCAACACAATCACCACTGCCAGCACCACTTCATCATACCAACATTTAAATGCAGTCTAGCTCCGCCAAAAGATTTGTTAAGAGCAAATCATAGAATTTTCTAACATACTTACTTATCTAAGCCGATCCAACGTTCCATTAGAACAGCACCTACGTTTCAATGTTGCTCTACGAAACGAACGAAACTACTTTACCATATTGAACCAGACAATGCATCAAACGGTTTAACTTTGTCTACATAAACCGGTCGTGTGTTTTACACTGATTCTCGGCAAGGCTTCTTGATCCAATCGATCAATGCAGCCTCTTTTCTAATACAGGCAATTAAAAATAATAATAATAAAACTCATGCATTGCTAAGTAGTCCTACGTCAACTTTGCATACAACCCCATTGGGCTGTTCCTTATAGTTTTTGTTCCACTTCCAGCCTTCCTGGCTGTTCTCAAACGTGTATCGAAAGGTTTAAGAATGTTATGGACAGTGCTTGCAGGAAAACCGAGCTTTTTGCAAGTTTTCTTTCTGACAGATCCGGATTTTCATTGCGACCGCACACAATTGCTTTTCGAACTTGCTCTTCTTTCGACGCCATCTTCGATCTAAAAGCTTGTAAATCAAAATTTGATTTTACACAATGAACAGACATACGTTCATCAGTCTGCGAAATATTTCACGCGTTGATGAAGTATTTCCAGAGATAAACATGTTTAGGGATGTCCACATTTTGTCGCGAAAAGCCTTACATGTCTGCAGATTGTGGTCTTGCTGCAATTGTATACGGATATAGCATATTAAGAATAGTGAACCTAAATTTTTGATGTGCTGCTTGCTTATTAATGTGATATAACTACAATGGAACTGACTCTAATCTTCAGGTCTTGACA
Source organism: Aedes koreicus (assembly GCA_024533555.2). Lineage (NCBI taxonomy): Eukaryota > Metazoa > Arthropoda > Insecta > Diptera > Culicidae > Aedes > Aedes koreicus. Next base: position 255,727 of record JAHHFK020003223.1, on the reverse strand, counting down.
AAGAATCCCTACTGAGCCCTTGCGGCACGTAAAGCCGGCCAGTTCAGCGCGAAGGATGTTTTTAAAAAAGTGTACACATTTTAACAAAATTTAAACTTCATCAAATAGCCGTAATTGCGGTTAAACATTCTTTGTACTAGTTAAATATCGCTTCCAGCTCAAATACTTTACGAGTTATAGTAAAAAATGTAATCGATTGTTGCATATTAGGCTGAGTCAAGGGACACATACCCTACATGTGATTTTATATAATTAGTTACTCTGATGAACATTTTAAAAATATCAATGAATGTTCAAATGTTCAAATGTTCACACTTTCAAATTAAATATATTTTTCAGCTTCATCTATAGAGCATCATATTTTGTCAAAGTTATGCTGAAAATAGTTGCTGTTCTTAAAAATCCTGCAGCAATCCTATAGAAAAAAGAGTTCCGTAATAATTGTAGTTGTCTTATCGAAAAATATTAGACCCGTATATTTTTTCGTCTTCGGGTAGAAATTATTCTTAAAAAAAATCATTTTATCAAAAATTCATAACTTTTGAACCGTCAATCATGTTGTCAATCATAACTTGTCAATCAAAGACGTAAATTAGAGGTATTTAAATATATTTTTATTTGGAAATAATACAAAAATACACTTGACCCAGAGAGCCTCCTCATTTTAATATATGTTCTTGAAAGCCTAGACTTTTTTGAAGAAAATATCAAAAAATTGGCGAAGTATAACTTTCAATTCGGGGGGGCGATCCCGGCGTAGAGGTTAACATCTATACCTCTCACGCCAAAGTCACGAGTTCGAATCACACCCGCGGACAAGTTACGAAAATACCCAACAAAGGTATTTGAGTGACTACGACCGGGAGATCAACCAGCCCCGGGCTGAAAATCTCGATAATCAAGGAACTAAAAAAAAAAAAAAAACTACGGACTATATTTTTTTTCTTTGCTTATTTTTTTCAATGCTATGATTTTAGTTTTAACTTTTTATCCTTTTCAGGTTTCCATTGTTCAAAGCAAATTTTCCACCATGCATCCCCATCAATCTTAAGTGATTTGAAAAAGATTCATTTAGCTTTTTAAGATGTTCCATAAATCACGTGTTCTCACATTTGGGATTTTCATCCCAGGTTGTAGTTCTTTGTCCAATATTTTTTTTAAATTTATATGGATCATGTTGTCCTGGCCAACTCCCTTCATATCTTCCCTTTTCAAAAAGACAACGCGGTTTATAGACGATCTGCTTTGGTTAAGCTCAGTAAGAAATATTTTATGGACCATCTTAAGCAGGTAAATGAACTTATAACAATCACTTAAGATTTATGGGGACGCATGGTTGGAGAGTTACTTTGCATAATGGAAACGAGTGGAAGAGTTATCAGCAAAAATTGAAAACAGAGCATTTTTTGAAAAAAAATTTCCTCAAAAACTAAAATATACACATTGCCAATTTTTAAATGATATGGTTAAAATTCTGAACTTACGAGAAAAAAATATAATACGAGGAATATTTTTTTTTTTAACGAGGTTTATTTAATAACCTTTCATTTGCGTATTTGATTGAATTTTATCAATGATCAATGAATTAAAGAAGTTAAGATTTTTTTTTAAATTGCTGGTCACCTTTTTGAGAAAATAATAATAAAAAAAATGGGGTCTAATACATTTCGATGAGAAACAAAACTATCAATTTAAAGTAAATACTGAGAGATCGTATAACTATAATTTTTGTGTGGCTTGTGCTAAAGTAAGAACTTATTACACTCAACAGACGCGACGCGAGACAGGACACAACACTTATTGCTCTTACAAAACGTAAAAAGGTGTTTAAATTTACCTTTTTAGTCGACCGGTTTCGGGCTAGATGTTGCCCATCTACAGGACGATGTCCGACTGGTTACGAAGTACAATACTACAACAAATATTCATATTGTGTTACAATACATGTCGAGCGAAGTGAAACAATATTCTACTGGGATTCCAGTTTCGTCAGATGAAATAGAGAAGTCGTCTTCATTCATCAAAGGGTGGCTGGAAGTGGCGATGTACAATGATTTCCACGCGTTCAATTGTGAGGTTTTCCTTACATTTTTTACTAATTTGGCGTTTTCCCAATCTACACAGTGGGCAAGGTTAACAGCGTGTGCTGCCACACTCGAATCATTGACTCGTCGATTCTCCACCGTATTTTTATGTTCTCTTAGGCGAACTTTTAATTTGCGACGAGTTTGACCAATGTAAACAGCGTTACAGTTTTTTCAGGGAATTTGATAAATTCCCGACTTTTCAGATGATGCGGGTTTATCTTCAACGTTGCACAGAATATCTTTCAAAGTGTTGTTACTTTTTTAAACCGTTTGAAATTCATGTTTTCTTAGTGTTGATTGAACGGTGTTGGTAAGTGTGGGATAGAACGGATGGCTGATCTTTTGAAGTTCTTCTTTCTCCGGTTTCAGAGTTATGACATTTTGTCTGTGCTTCTTCCTTTCGTGTTTGCGGAGGATTTTATTTATTAATTTTGTATCATACCCGTTCACTTCCGCAGCTTGGTGAATTTTGTTTCGTTCAGTTACAAAATCTGCTCGTTCCCTGGGGATATTGAAAAGACGGTGCGCCATTGAATGGAAAGCTGCTTGTTTTTGGGCACCGAAATGGTTTGAATCGGATGTGATGTATCGGTCTGTAGAAGTTGGTTTCCGGTAAATCCCGAATTTTAATTTGTTGTCGATGTTTCTGCTGATCATCAGATCAAGAAAGGGAAGCTTTCCATCAGTTTCTTTCTCTAATGTAAACTTTATTGTTTTATGTTTTGAATTTATTAAGTCAAGTAACTGTGGTAGATAGCGTTCTTTTACAACTGCGAATATATCGTCTACATAGCGCCTCGAGATTCGTGGGAAATTTTTTCTTTTTGCAGTTCTACCTCAAAGTCGCTCATGAAAGCATCTGCCAAAAATGGTGATGGCTTACTGCCCATGCTGAGGCCAAACGTTTGTTTATAGAACTTTCCCCTAAACGAAAAGAAGTTCTGGTTCATGCAAGCTTCCGTCACCAACAGATACGCTTCGATATGGTTGATTGGTACTCGCTTTCGCTCCAAATGTCTTCGCAGGCTTGCTAATGCATCAGGCACAGGTACATTTGGAAAAAGAGCAGATACATCAAACGATACCAGAACTTCACCCTTTCGAAATGAATGAAGACGACGCTCCAATAATTTCTTCTCTGTTTCATCTGACGGAACTGGAATCCCATTAGAATATTGTTTCACTTCGCTCGACATGTATTGTAACACAATACGAATATTTGTTGTAGTATTGTACTTCGTAACCAGTTTGACATCGTCCTGTAGATGGGTAACATCTAGCCCGAAACCGGTCGACTAAAAAGATAAATTTAAACCCCCTCTTACGTTTTGTAAGAACAATAAGTGAGATCGTATAATTCTAATCTATGGAATTGCTGCGTGATTATTTTGGTGGTGAAATTCCTCGTTTCAACGCAATAACACGTTCTTTCCACTGCTCAATGAAGAAAAAGTTCCCCTTATTTAACGGTTCGCGTAAACTAGATTAATGCTTCACGTTTCAATAAACTTATAATCACAATAATCTCATTGCTTGCTCTCAACTGTGTGAAACAACTACTTTCCACCACAACATCATCATGGTCCATAAAAATATAGTAAGGAAAGTTAGTCTAACCTCCCTCAATAGTTTGCTTCTTAGCGATTGTTCGTGAGGTTTAAAAATATTCTTTAATTTTGTTGCGACACATTGCAAAGTCAATGGTTTCGCAGTATTTATTGTAAGTGGCCATCATACGATTTATCGGTCCACAATTTGCACGGTTTATGTCTAATGAATTCCGAGTAGGTGTTAAATCTCAATTTTAATCAAAACGTTTCTGGATCAATGCGCTATCGATATCGCTTACATATTTCTCCATTGAATATTCCTGACATTCTTTTGCTGATTATGTGTTTATATCCATGCAGCGTGCTTCATATGATGAACGTGGAAATTGTTGAAGTAGGCGATGGTTTATAGAAGTATATAGTAACCAATCATTGCTTATGACTAATCAATCAACAGAAAAAAATTGCATTACTATTATGAGAGCCAAACCGAAAACACGTTTTTATTACAGCCTGTGGCCAAACCATTCAATAGGTTATGGGCCCAGTTAATTTGGAAATAGTTCACGAAGGTTAACAACAGCATAACTACGATAGCTGGAAGTTTAAGCTGGAGATGCTCCTAGTTCAAGAAGATCTATAGAAGTACATGGAGAATGCTATCCTGGTGCCGCTGACTGATGCCTCGAACTGGAAGAAAGGTGACCAGAAGACTCGGGCGACAATAGCGCTACTCGTCGGGACGAACGAACGAAGATTGATCCAGAAGTGCACTACTGCGAAGCAAACCTGGAAAGCATTGGAAGACCACTATCAAAAGTCAAGCATTACTTCGGTACTGGCCATGTTTCGCCGAGTGATCAACATGCAGTATACAGAAGGTGAAGACACCTTGAAGAAACCCTGGAAAACCTGTTTGAACGAATCGCAAACGCAGGGTACGAGCTGCCAGCCAAGATCAAGATGCTGATGGTATTAAGAACCATGTCTGGGTCGTACAACAATCTGGGGTTAGGATTGGTGAGCCGGGTGAATACTGTGCTGACCATGGATCTAATCAAAGGAAAACTGATTGATGAAGCTCTCAAGACCTGTAACGCTGGTAGGTCACCATTTCCAGGTGCGTTACGGGGTATCAGATCTACCACCGAACCCTAGTCCGAATTAATTCAAACTAGGGAAAAATGTTTTTTCTTGAAGTCAAAGGAATTTTATATCTTGTAAAAAGTGACAATACTCGGATTGAGCCACCGAGGATGAGCTTGAAATAGAGAAAAAATATGCGACTCCTCATTTTCAAGATTTTATGTTCAAATGTTTCGAGTAGTTAGGCCTTGGGTTCCCGATGCATGGTCAGTATCAAAGTCATTGTTTGTTTTCTTTGCAATGAATCCGGTTTGACTGATAAAAGGGCAAGCCTTTGAAGAGTGTTTTAACTTTTCAAACGGTTTAAATACCGAAAACTTCCAATAAAACTCGATTCATTGCCAACAACACAAGCAATTACAACTGTAACAACACCAAATACTGCATCATTTGTCAATAAAGATGGAGGGACTCGACATGCACTAACCAAAGGATACGGACTATACTACAATAGATCAAATTACTGGTCGCAGTGGTTTATATCACGAATAAAGGGTGTATTCGATAAAAATGGCACACAGAAAATCTTCTGTAACTTTTGAATCGTATGAGTAAAAAACCTAGAAATTTGAGTAGATCTTATCCATAGAGTATTATTTACATCTGCCAAGTTTCATAGTTATACATTAAGTAGTTCCAGTCATGTCGTCGAAACAAGAAATTGTCCGTGAGAAAATTTTGTGCACTCACAATCAAAATCCAGGGGCGTCCCACCGGTGGATTGCTAAAAGGCTTGGAATTGCAAATACAACTGTGTCTCGTGTAATAAGATCCTTCAAGGAGCGTCTGAGTGTCCAAAGGAAGGAAGGGAGTGGTCGTAAAAGTGGTCCAATGGACAGTAAAATGGCCAGGAAAGTCGTACAACAATTCAAGAACCGTCCAAACATGTCAATTCGAGATGTCGCTAAAAAGTCTAAGGTGTCAGTCGGTTTTGTGCAGAAAACCATGAAGCGTGCTGGGTTACATGTTTACAAAGTGCAAACAGCCCCAAACTGGAATGAAAAACAAAACATCACTACGAAAACCCGCGCCCGGAAACTTTACACGAAGCTGCTCACCAAATCCGGTTGCATCGTGATGGATGACGAAACATACGTCAAGGCCGACTTCCGTCAACTTCCTGGGCAAGAATATTTCGTTGCCAAGTCGAAGTTCGATGTTCCGGAGGATGTTCGAAAGAAGAAACTATCGAAATTTGCAAAGAAGTTTCTAATCTGGCAGGCGATTTGCGGATGTGGTGAAATAAGTGCTCCCTTCATCACTTCCGGAACAATAAACGGTGCGATTTACACGGAAGAGTGCCTTAAGAAGCGTCTCTTGCCATTCATTAAGAAGCACAAAGGATCAACTCTGTTTTGGCCTGATCTAGCATCCTGCCACTACGCTCGAAACGTATTGGAGTGGTACCGAGCCAACGGAGTCAATTTTGTGCCAAAGGATATGAACCCACCAAATTCACCGGAACTTCGTCCAATTGAAAAATTCTAGGCAATTATGAAAACGGAACTTCGCAAACATCCTGTGAACACATCTTGCTGGACAGGTACACGTAGCACGGAAAGAAAAGGAGAATATAACTGGGACACAATGGCGGGGAATTAACTAGAATGGAAGGGGGGGGGGGGGGGGGGGGGGGTTGATGACAGTACACTCTTAGATCAGATAAACAAAGGAATTCGTAAATCGCTTGCATGTAGGGGAGATCACGCATTCCCAAAACATCTCTTACCTCGCGGGAGGGTTGTCTACCTCGTGCCACTAGGGTATCCAATAGTCGTGCTCTGGAGGCATCATTATCTGGGCAATACCAAACTGCGCGAGCGATGTCATCATAACCGGTTCCGCACCTACATATGTTGCTATCGACGAGGTTAATTCTGTAGCGATGTGCGTTGTTGGACATAAGTCTTGACATCACGATCTTAATTGGGTCTTTGTATTTATCGCTCAACACTGTTCACTGTTCACTGAGGAAAACCAGTTGCAATTCAATGAAATGTATAGCAAAGTATATCATAGCATAGAACATTTACACAAAGCATGGGAGGAGTCCCGAGATAAGCCTACCCACTTCCACTAAACATTTCGCACAAAATGTAAAGTATCGTATGGATCCGCTTCTCTCTGCGCACCTGGCCACATCCTTACAACTTTTTGAAAAATTGATAATTGTCTTGACATCTATCGCCAAAAGTGCTGGGAACCCAAACAACCTTCAAAGACGTTCAAGAAATAACAAATTGGTGAGTTTAAAAATTTTATTGGTGGAATGGTTACACTAGTTTACAAAATAAATCAAAAGTGATGAACTTTATAATTTGACAAATGTTTCTTATGTGAAATTTTATGCACAATTCAAAAATTAGATTAGAACAGTTTTGGAGATATGGATAAAAAATGATTTTTTAATAAATGAACAAAAACACATTTACTTAAAATGAAATATCTCCAAAGCGTTTGATTCAATTTCAAATATTTTGACATCAAATGAAACAAAATTAAATTTAACACCGATCTTCTGAACATTGCAATATTCTTGGGGTAATCGTTTCAAAGCTATTTATAAGTATATATAATTTTTTGCTATTTTTTATGGAGATTTGTAAAATAAATTGTGCTGAAAATATGATTAATACCAAAATAACGTCAACAAAAAAATATATTGCATGTGTTCCTTTCGTGGATAAAGATCAAATTATTCTCCCACTGTTACATATAAAACTTGGACTCTTCAAAAAATTGTAAAAGCGTTGGAAAAGAATGGACCTGCATTTGAAAATCTGAAATCAGTATTCCCAAACATATCGGATGCAAAGATTAAGGAAGGTGTTATCGTGGGTCCTCAAATAAAAAAATTGATTGAGGACAAACATTTCTTCGCAGTTTTGGCTCCTGATGAGCAAGAAGCGTGGAAATCATTTCGACTGGTTGTTACGAGTTTTCTAGGAAACACTAAAAGTGTGGATCATGTTGTAGTTATTGAGAATTTGCTGGAAAACTATAAGAAAACAGGTAATATAACATCTAAATATAACTTATCAAGTTACCCATGTTTCATGTACATAGTTTAGAACTCCTTGCTCTTCAAGACTATAGGTGTGAACAGGTCATTGAAAATCCATTTCCTCCACTCACATTTGGTTTTTTTTTCCCACCGAATCTTGGCGACGAAAGTGAGGAGTACGGTGAACGATTCCACCAACAAATGAAGCTAATAGAACGACTATATCAAGGCTTTTGGGATGAATCAATGCTGGGTGACTACTGTTGGTTTAGTTAGAGAAACCAAAACCACGCATAAACGACGAAGCTCAAGTTTGAATCATTTTTAAGTTTTAATAAACTTATTTTAAAGAACTTTGCCTATCGTGCTCTAGAATGACAAAAAACCGGTGCGCGCGCGTGTGTGTGTGTGTGTGTGGGGGGGGGGGGGGGAGAGAGAGAGAGATATGGACGTATTTCTTTCGAATTTCTGTTTTTTCCCGCATTTCTGCACTTCTTCCAAAACCCAGCATAACTTCCTCTTTTTTCAACCGATTTTCACCATTAAGCCCTTATTTTCTTTGTTATTTCTTTGAATTAAAGCTACATATGCAAAACATTTTTTTGTTTGCGTTATTTTGGTATTAATCATATGTTTAGCACTATTTTTTTACAAATCTCCAAAAAAAAATCGCAAAAAATTATGTATACTTATTAATAGCGTCGAAACTATTACTCCTAGTATAAAGCAATGTTCAGAAATTAATATCCTGTTCCATTTGATGACAAAATATTTGAAATTGGATCACACGCATTGGAGATATTTCATATTAAGTAAATGTGTTTTTGTTCATTTATAAAAAAAATCAACTTTTATCCATATCTCGAAAACAGTTCTACTCTAATTTTGACGGCTTTTTGTATTCTGCATAAAATTTCACATTAGAAATGATGATCAGCTTACCGAGTTCATAAATGCTATTATATATGTTATATATGTTCAATATTGTAACATGGTTGTATATAAAATAATATGATGAAATAATTAAAAATGATAGGCATATGATAATAATATGTAGCTTGTTGCCTCTTTAATGCTCAATCATTGAATGTAACGTTGGAATGTTAAGGTTATTTTACAAATAATTGAATTGAAGAGCATTTATTAACTCAAATAATATCCAATGATCTAGAATAAAAGAACAACACCTTAAGATAAAATGCAATAAAATATCTATACTATCTGGAATCAACTTTCGTGTTACCTTGAAGCAGATGAAATTTCATGATTATTATTATTTTTTTTAATAATAATTTTAATATGATGATAATAATATACAATGATGATATGGTGGAAATAATACAGGATGTTGTCATAATTGTTGTGGATGTCATAATGAAATGCAGCTATTTGCCTCTTACGCTAGATGACTGAAACTCTGAATGTTAGATGATTGAAATTCTGAAATGGCGAATATTTGCAACATGGTATAGTAAAAAAAAAGTTGATCATCTGGCAGCCCAGCAAAACCAAAATATAAGAAAAAGGTGAAATAAATTACGCATGAGTGTGATCAATGCCCAAACACGACAACTTAATAAATTCAAATAAAGGAAATTTGAATTTTCCGATAACTCTTGTTTCCTACTGGGCATACACGATTTTTTATGTCTGTTTAATAGAAAATCAAAACAATGTTAGTTCTTGAATTATTAAATTTTTGTTTGTAGAATTTGTCGTATATGATTCTTTTCAAAAAAAAAAAAAATTGTAGACTTGCATTACATAGCCACGAGAGAAAAAAATAATCTAGAACTATTATATAACACTTGAGAATTCCATGCATGATCTCACACCTACTCAATCTAGCTGAAGTCAGAAGAACAACAGTGCACTACCAGCTAAGTATGCAACCCTTAGCTGGCGGTCTTTGTCATCTCTTGACCCTTGGAAGCATGAGGTAGGAACTTGTGAGGACCATAGCGATGTTGCGGGGACGCACGCTCCATCCCAGTTGTCAACTCACCATTTTGCAACCCAGCTGCAATCAAATAAAATGTATCTGCTAATATCTTAACGTTTGACTCATAAAAACTTCCAACATGTTGCCATGGATTTTTTTTTTTGCCGAAAATTAACTATTACATACGTATATCCTCCCTGCAAATCTAGAGCAAGCAAGAATGAAGCTTAGCTCAAGTAAGAGCGGTAACGTGGCCGGAAAATTATTGACAAATTAGCAAAATTTTCATGAGGTTGTGCCAGGATATAACGGAAGAAGGAAACTGTTGATTCAAGGACAACAAAGCTTGAAGCTGTCTTTCATACAAGATCGTAAATCGGTTTTGTTGAGGAAAAGTTAGATGACATCGCTTTCTGACTTTTATTTGCATAATTTGACACATCTGTTCTGAATGTGTATGTATGAATGTGTACGCTTCTTCTTATTTCCCGACCATAGGGTACAAGTGAAAGAAACCGATGGAAAGATGGATGTTCAAGATTCCATTGAAAAGCATTTGGTATTTACACTGACAAAGAAGCATGTAACCCTGCGTCTCCACATTCAGCACAACAAACATTTTAATGTTTGGTTTTCTCGAAACGCACGTACGGTTTTCCGGCGCTGGAACGCAAAGCAAACCAGCTAACTTATAATGAAGTTTGTCAAAGTTCGTTAGCCTAACAAGATGACGATCGGGATGCCATCAGAATGAACCGAACGATGACGAACTTAATTGAAGTTGTTTTTGTATTGCAATGCTTATTTACATCGGTCTCATTCTAGCTGTGCGGGCGAGTTTTCTTTGCCAAAAGGCAAAAACCAAGAATCATTAAATGAGATTGATATGATAGTGAAAAAAAAATCACAGAGAGTACGTATTCAAAAGATATTAAGCAGTCTGTTTGAATTTTCATTGAACCAGAATACCGCTGTTACAAAACATTAAGTTTCATTGAAATTTGTAGCCTCGGCCCTGTTCATCTCCCGTCGTAGTGACCCAAACACTTCTTTTGAGCATTTTCGTAAGTTTTCCGGGGATGAGATTCGATATTTTGCCTTTGGCGATTGGGGTATGAATGCCACCACTACGCAGGGGTCGCCTTCAACGATGGATATAATCTGCGCAACAGCAATTTCATAAAAATAGCTTGAGTAGATTATGACAAAGTATTAAAAAAACACGGCTTTATGTTATTTGGCGTTTAAAGGTAATTGCTTATCGTTGCCAGCATAAATATGATTATGTGGCAGGTACAACCATACTCAGAGAGTTAAAAAAAAATCCAGACTGGGAATCGAAACCAGCCACCCCCAGCGAAGTGTTGCTTTTTACCTACGGCTTTACTAACTGAGATGAGCAGGGTCCCACACAAATTAAGAGTGAGGCCTATGATTTTCAATACAAACATAATGTAAGATCCATATAAAAATGGAAGCCTCATAAAGAGTGGTAATATAAGCAGTTGTTAGAACTACAAGATGTTGCTTGACAATTTTATAGAACGGAATATAAATATCTTTTATATTTACGGAAAAACCTATAAATTTTAAGTAAGATAAAATCACAATATATGTATAGATTTAGGGTCGAAATTCGCTGTATCCATATTTGACAGTCATTATGCCTGTTTTTATTTGCGAATTTCTGTCTTCTTTAAATATATTCATATATATTATATATATATATATATATATATATATATATATATATATATATATATATATATATATATATATATATATATATATATTTTCATCTATTATTGTTTAGTACGTAGACATGAAATTATGAAATTCGATGGAATCAAATTCAAAATGAATCAAGATTAAAGGAAAGTCATTACATGAATTAATTTCCGAGATGCATTACCTGTTTCAACTGTTTTAAAGCCTTCTTCAATTGCATATCACATATTATGAAGCCATTTTCATGTGAGTAGTTCGTTGTCACATTCTGTTATTTCGAAACAGATAGTGCTCTACTATCCCTTATATGTGATTTTGTTTGTACTATATTATTGTGAACGCCTTTTTATACTATATTATTGTGAATTTCAGCCTCTTGGACTGGTTCGTCACCGACTTTATGCCTTTAACGATAATCCTTTTATGTTCAATTTCACAAATCTAAGGTAATTCAGGGATGCATTAAAGAAATTTGCTGGATAAATTATCAATTAGATGATATCACGTTTAATGGTTCCATCCTAGTGAGTATTTCTTTTTGCATATAACATGGCTCTCATGTAGAACAAGGCCTAGATTTTTTGGTTGGTAATTCCAACAAATGAAAGATTTGCATTCTTCTTCTAACTGGCTTTGACGCTCTTTTCAACGAATATTTGCCTACTCTCAAGTGTATTCTAGAAGGTGTCTCACAGATATTATGAGCTTTCATGAATTTGTATATTGTGTAATATTGTGTATACACTACAATGATACTCTATGCCGGACGTCAAGCAAATACCCAACCCGAAAGATTCCTTCGGTTGAACTCACGGCCACCAGCCTGGTAAAATATGCTCTTACTGTCTAAGTTATCTAGACCCCTTGAGAATTTGCATTCATTTGGCAAATGACCAAACCATTGTTTTTCCCCGTCTGTTACTCTCGTTTTGCATAAGCCTTTTTACCACTTTTGATTTGATTTAGATCAGCTCTCTGTGTCAATAACATGACGCAAATTTATCTTACTTTCAACAAAGTAGTTTAAATTATGGCTGATCGCGCCAAGAATCAAACGATTAATTTTATTTGCGTTGTGAGAACTACTCTATCTGATCACGATCACGATCGTGTGGTGATCTAACCACTTCTAGCCAGTAGAAGCAGAAAACAAGTAGATAGTTTAGTTGAAAATAAACAACCGCCGCGTTCGGTTCACTTTAACCGTCAATAAACCGCATCCTTTTTTCAGCAAATGAAATAAATTGTTTGGTTCATTGTCCGCAAACCTAGTTTCTCTAGTGAACATATCACCGCGTGCCGTTCGAAGTTTTACTAGGATGATCGACAGAATCACATTGTATTATGTGCACAAATAATAACTATCTATGTTTCTATATAACTTCTATCAGATCATCAAGATCAGTAGTCTACAAACGTCAAACCTTTGAAGAAAATACTTGATTATTAACACGACTGGCCATATATCTAACGGGTGGCCACCAAATAGCGGGATAGACTTCAATACTTTTCTATCAGAACAATAATACTTTCTGAGAAAAATAACCTTATACGAATGGATCCTTACATGCGACCGACCTCTCGTCCTCAGAAGTTCTTACATCACGCCTCCACGAGTCATATCATCACAAAAGACTGCCAGCTGGAACAATGTTGTCAATCTGACAATAGCAAAGTGAGGGGGTGCGATTGAAGATTGTGTACTTTTAAAGCATATTGTATATTTTCCATTCAATATCAAATTCAATTCAATTTCAAATTCACTTCACAATTTCAACATGCTTCTATATTTTTGGAGCTACATTGACAGACAATACAATAAGACCAAAGCCCGATTTTCATACAAAATGGTCATGTTTGGAGGCTTTTCTTTCACTTTCCCGTGACGTAATTGAACTGATATTTTGACAATAGCCTAGAAATAACCTGAATTTTCATCTTTAATATGTTCATAATTTTGCATTCACCACTTCAGAAACTACCGACACCACCTACGACAAAATAAAAAGACCTCCTTTTGATATCCATAGTTTAGGCCATGTTGATGAGTGTGAATTACAATCTATAGTGTACTGATATAAAAATGACCAGAGCATCAATAATCAAAATTCAGATCCTCAAATTCGAGCATCCTTTTTGGAAATCAAAAAGTGGTCTTATTGTTTTGTCGTATGCGGTGTCTGTTACTTTTAAAGTGGTGAATGAAAAATGACGGATTTAATGCAGATGAGAATTTAGGCTAATACACAGCCAAAATTTCAGCTCAATTGGTTCTCGAGAAAATGAAAGGCAAGCCCCCTAAAATGACCATTTTGTATGAAAAATCAGGCTTTGGTCTTATTGTATTGTCCGTCACTGTATATTTCGTCATACACAGTACAACTTTTACTTCAGTTTCATTGTCTTCACACATTTTCACAGGAAATAGAATGTGACTGTCAAAAATAAATTATAAATTTCTCGAGAACTTTTTCAAAAAGACTCATCTGATTTTGTAAACAAACAGGGAAGTAAGATTCAAACGTGAATTTCTTGAAACCCTTAACACTTTCATGCAAACTAGGGCCACCAACACATAGAATAACATTTCCCTAACATGATAGTGATGCTACTTTCCGCGAGCGTGCAGAGAGTTTTGAGACATTTACGATTGAATCTTACTTCCCCTGTTTGTTTACAAAATCAGATACGTCGGTTTGAAAAAGTACTCAATATTTAATCAAGTTAGATTGATTCGGAAAAAAAACTCGCAGACTACTGTGATATTGTTGAATATCTACAGGGTCCGGCAAATGAATTACTACAAAACATAAAGATTTTAACAATGTTGCACATGACATTACATCGGGCCTCGCTTGTCGCTTTGTTTACATTTAGTCTTAACTGTAAGCTTGCGTGCAACTTGTTTTCGTAATCGTTTTTGAACCTGAAAAATGGACTTAGAAGAAAAAAAATAGTGCAGTTGTTGCTTTATTCAAGGCAGGAAAAAAAGCAGAAGGATATTCAGCAGCTTGCCAGTTTGAGCATGTGCTGAAGTTTTGCAAACCGTACGATCAAACCTGGAGATCATCTCTACTTTAAAACGGTATGATGGTGGACGTTATGCCACAGCAACTACACCTGCCATGGTAAAACAAAAGTTGAAGAAGCGTTTGCAAAGAAATGCGAGTCGGAGTTTCATTCGATCGGCGAAAGATCACTCCAAGACCAATCCATACAAGATCACATGAGAGACGCGACATGAGACAGGACACAACACTTATTGTTCTTTCAAAACGTAAAAAGGATTTAAATTTACCTCTTTGGTCGACGGGTCTCGGGCTAGATGGTACCCATCTAAAGGAAGATGTCCAACGGATTTAAACAATCCACCACAGTAAACTGCAGATGGAAAACAAAACGTGAAAGAGGCAAATGAACCACGAATTTCACCAATTGCTGGGCGTTCACACCGCTGTAATAGGTCGAATATGGTGGACATGGAATGTCGTAAGAATGTCGAATGACAGCCCAGTAAAATGATTCTCGATAACGAACTGACTGGCACAAGAGGAAGAGCTGCACAACTGCGATGCTGGCTAAGTGCACGGCCCAAACAAAATGGAGACAACCCGGCCTTAGCCTTTTTGAAGTGATTGTTTTGTTTTCGATGAAAGATTATGTAAACATTCATGAAATGTGTTCATATAGGCAATGTTTTAAAGGTTCATGCCAATTGTTTGATTTGTATGTTCCTTTCCTATGTGTAGGAAATAGGTGCTTACGCCGAAGTAGTGCTTCACTGTAATACCTGCTTTAAAAGCAACTCCGGTGGATAGCAACAAATACCGAGCAATCACAAAATCACATATGGTAGCGAATACTTTTACAAAGTAAAGATAATATGCTTATAAACTAGCATTTAACTACGTTTTAGACTAGAATTTGGTTAAATAATAACGTGTGTAAAATTAATTAATATGTTATCAAAACAGCAAAACTGTTTTTTATTGTTAAAGGCCTTTTGTTGAACTCCTGCATGCCATGCTGCAGATTCTGTGCAGCCCCATTTACCACTTGATTCGCCGAAAAACGCCAGTTTGATGTAATCTGAGTACCCAATATGACCCAATATTTCTTGATTGTACTAGGAGGATTCGTGACCTTGTCCAAGTAACACGAAATGTTAAATTGTATGCATTTTTGTTATAATGTAACAAATAACTATGTTGTCATTCCGATGATGGAAAACCTTATTCTATAGTTCTATTTTAATTGAATAAGTGCACTATGTGGAGCAGATAAAACATAGATTAATAATTGTCATTAACGAAAAATTCTAAAGTTTCAGTAGAAGAAATATCTGTCGGCATGGACTCCAAACGCACTAGATCGTTTTTTTTTACCACTCGACCTTATTGACATGGGATGTAAGAAATATCAAGAATCCTCTTAAACTTTTCCTCCACTCTATTTACCAACTGTAGCTAAGAGCATGGAATTGAATAAAATGGGTTGAATTATAATAACATTGATGGCTGATAGTGCTTCAGTTTTAACCTAAACCACATCATATAACCTATGTTGCCAATTTAAGTAACATTCCATCATAGCTGTAAGTGGAAACTGGAATATTAAATATCACATAATTCAATTGTAACTGAAATCAGTTCTCGAATGCATCAGCGCAAACGTGCATATGACATAAATACATATTTGGTAATTACTAGTCTACCATTAAAGCACAAACATTGTCATTTGTAGTTCAAAAGTTCTGTTAACGTGTGCCATTTCTAGAAAATGTTTTTTTTTTCTGGATATATTGAAGACTTGTCTTGCAACATTTACAAAACATAATTTGCGAACAAGATTTCAGGAAAATCAACTAGGGTAACTGCCCCCATATTAATCTCATTGTTCCTATATTCATCCTACGATGAATCAAACAATTGGGCAGTTGAAGGATCGGTTTCGTTTTCCAATAATGTTTGCTTACGTTAAATAACTACAACAAACGTTACTAACTTATCCTGTGAATTGCAAAGTGATGAGATTAATATAGGTACATCTTCCCTATGCTAAAATGCACCAAACAATCAATCAAGTCAATTTGATATGTCTAGATTTGTGTTGCGTCAAACATTCACCTGTTTGATCTGTAAGAAATCGAATCATAGTTTTATATCTACATCTCTTCTTGTTGCTCTTTGCCTAAGTCCAGTTTGAGCTTGACGTAAAGATTATTCGCTTGACGCCTGAATTTATCCAGTTCCTTTAGAGAAAACATGTGTTTTTATTCCCAGAAAAAAATGTGGTTCCCTTACCGATTAAAACGATTTGGGTAGCAAAATGTTAACACACTTTTGTACACGTCAAAGATCAACTCAAAAGGCAATTTCCCTCCATGAAAGGCGTTATTTTTTGGTTTTTTCACAGGTCTCAACTGAATTTGTAACGGATACCTAGTTTATAACCTTTTTGTATGTTGTATATTTAGGTTATTTGTAGAGTCATACACCTTTGGGATATTATTAAATGTTCAACACCCTTCAATTACTAAAATAAAAAATCACAATCTTTGGCCACTAATTTCGTTTGGTAAATGATTCAAATAAAGAAAAAGGGGGCAATTTTTGGGCACAACTTTGTGGCGTTCATTAGCTCGCGCACATCCATGCTTAATGCAGGTGAAAAATACACGAAGAATTCCTAAATTATTTGACATTTTTAAATTCAAGTAATTTACGAATATTAAATGTCATCTAACAACTGTAATCATCAAAGGTTGGTCACGAGCTTATGAACCTCACAAAAAGGGGTTCCAGTTGACATAAGTTTCATATCTTAAACAAAAAAAAAAATGAATTTTAACAAACCCGTAAAACTTCCCAAGTTAAAGCAAGCGAAAACAAAGTAATCGTTTGCAATCTTTCATACAGCACACAACATTGTTTGCAATCATTATTCATGGAAGAGCATTTAGAAGACTAAATTGAGGGCAAGCAATTAGATGATTGAAAAAGCAATAAGCTTGAAAATGCTATGAAAGATGACAGTGACAGTTGTTTTACAGCCACCTGGGTAATAATTTTGACGTTTGTTATTGAATGCCAGTGATAACAAATGCATCGCTCAAACGATTTATCCAGGTTTTAGTTTGTGTTTCTGTAATTAATAAGTAGCTTCACGGAAGAGATAAAGCCCTGCCACGGTTGTAGCAGCATTATGTGTTGCATTGTGGACTGTCGTGAATACTGTCGCACTCTGTCGTACGAGTGAAGCATCATATTTAAAGCACTGGACCGCCATCAAGAATTTAGCGAGGATTTTAATTTCAAGGTAACGAGCCCTCTGGCTGTGGACTTATCTAGACAAAACAAAATAAAGCCTATAACATAAACAATAAAAACATAAAAACACAAACTTGTATGGTGTTGGTAACAAGTGATGGCCATTGAAACAAAAATTTACTAAACAAGGGTTCCCAGTGGAACATAGTCCCTTTTAAGGGATTCCAGGGTAGAATAAAATTAATAATTTAAACTTATAATAATATTGACAAAATATTACATTAGTAAGTGAAACAGGTGAGGTTTTAGAAATGTGCTCACATTCATAAAATAATACCGTGGTAAAACATTTGATTGAATTTACGTATTATATGTTGTAAGTTTTAATAAGGAATGATTGAACGATTTGATTTACCATCCGATCAAAAATTCAAACAATTCATCGAATTAAAGAAGTTCCACCTTTTCTATTGCAGATTAATAATGCTGTTCGAATATCATACAACCACCCAACCACCGACAAACCGACATGAATGACAATAGAAAATATCTTAATATTTCTGTTCAAATAATATTACTGACATCTATCTTCGTGTTCGCTGAGAACGTTTATTGAAGCCACGAACACGCTTGGGAACTTGATAAGAAGGTTCATGTCTGAGAAATTCTGCACAAATTAATTTTATCTAGATAAAATTATTCTGTAGGTTTTGACAGATGGGATCGCTGCACATTTGAATCGGTCGTTATGGATTCTTGATCAAAAGTGAAGATTGAGTTTCATGTCGGTTTGTCGGTGAACCTAAAAATAAGCAACTGTTATCACGTCACGTACGCGTTAATTTATTGGATAAATCAACATAACAGAAATAACATACCAACCCGCGGGGAGGAGATGATTGATAAAAAAAAACGCGACGCGGTTTATAACACCAAATGAACACACACTAAGCAGGCCTAAATACACAGTCACACCCCCCTGAGAGCGGCGGAGAATTAGATGCCATTTCATGTTTCCATAATTAAATCATCATCATAATAATGCCAATACAAAGAACGGCCGGAGGAAGACAGATCGTGATAAAACTGCTCGTTAGACATTGTTAGGGCTTTTGGCGAACATCGGTATAGATTTTGAACATACCAAAGAAGATATTGTCATCTCGTTGCAGGGGCTGCCAGCTGTATGTGTTTAGCGGTGAATATGCATATATTCTATTCCGTTCGTTGCTTGGTTCAGCTAGGATGATTTCAGTGTTCTTAACCGCTTGATGTGCCATTGAGGAACGTTCGCCAATTGGAGTTTGCTGCTTCGTTTGATATTTCAATATGATCATCCCAGTTAAAAACTGGAAAACCCGACTAGTGATACAAAAAAGTTTTCCTTAATCAGGCTACATAGTTCTAATCGGTTACCAACGCTATTTTTCATTCCTAGCTGGATATTTGCAATTCGCAATGGTACGGGGAACCAACAGAAACATATTTCCTTTGCATCATTCCTGCCATGCTTATAGCGATTTTCCATTCTGTACCTTTCAATCATATTGTATATTTTCCATTCTCATTTAATTAATTTCAGCACGCTTTGGAATCATCCTTGCATTTCAAAACAATTTATCTTAAGAGTATGGAGCTCAATTAAAGGCTCAATTTGTTTTTAAGCATTTCAGCATGAACATATAAATTGCATTTCTGAACTTCAACTAATATTTTCATAAAAGACTGGCATGCGACCATAAGCAGTATGGGATTATATTTAAATAAATTTGTTTAGTGGTATTATGATTAGATAAGCCATTTATTTCAGAAATCATCAAACCGGGCTCTTCGATCACTTATACTGCTATCCTTGGAATGTAACTAGAAGATATAAAGAAAACTATTTAAAAGATGTATTTTAGAATAATCTTCTGCTTTTCAGAAAAAAAAACATCCTACGTCTTTTAATTGAAATTTTATCTATGATAATTGAAATGACCTACTCTGTTTGTTTCAGTTTCTCCAGGACCTTCAGGTTATTAAAACATACCGAATGTTTCTTTTCAACACGGATAAAAAATCGTTCCGGAATACGTCAACCTCGAGTCACGAATTTCAGAACAAGTCAAAATTTCATTTACGAAAATACACCATGAACAAAAGTCATGAATACGTGAACTTTGTTCCGCAAAATTAATATAACGCTAGAGTAACGTAGTTGCATGCAACGTGTGTCATGAAAACGTGAAAACTTTTCTTGGTAATCATGATTTAGTTCACGTATTCATGATTAATGTTTCCGAAATCGGATTTATATCGTGATACAGTTCACAAAAGCAGCCACGTAGTTCACGGACTGTATTTGGAACGACATTTTTGTTCATGAATATTAGAACAAAATTCGCGAATTTATAAAATAACATGAGAGTATACTTTCGCATGAGGAGAAAAAAAGCTAAAAGTATTCAAGTATACGCATGCATCAAAAAATTAAATGGTTTTGAATGCTCTGAACCCTTGAGTCACCTCGGCATTCTGAATTGAGCTGTCCCCAATATAGCTGAGGAATATTATCGGCTTGTATTTCTGCGCCCCAAAACACATTAAAATCCAGCTGCTTTGTTCGACGTACCAACCATCACCAAACGGATAAAAAATCGTTCCGGAATACGTCAACCTCGAGTCACGAATTTCAGAACAAGTCAAAATTTCATTTACGAAAATACACCATGAACAAAAGTCATGAATACGTGAACTTTGTTCCGCAAAATTAATATAACGCTAGAGTAACGTAGTTGCATGCAACGTGTGTCATGAAAACGTGAAAACTTTTCTTGGTAATCATGATTTAGTTCACGTATTCATGATTAATGTTTCCGAAATCGGATTTATATCGTGATACAGTTCACAAAAGCAGCCACGTAGTTCACGGACTGTATTTGGAACGAAATTTTTGTTCATGAATATAAGAACAAAATTCACGAATTAATAAAATAACATGAGAGTATACTTTCGCATGAGGAGTAGAAAAAATGCTAAAGGTATTCGATTATACGCATGCATGCGTATTGCATTTTATTGTAAGTATGAATTAAAAACATATGAAAAGGAATAATCATTGAATAAAATTATCGTTAAACAAGAAAAGTTAAATTTAGGATTCTTATGAATTATACATTCGGTTAGATTAGGTCGTTTAGTTAAGAAATGCTTCTGATAACATCTTGAGTCACCTTCGGCATTTCTAGAATTGAGGCATGTATCCCGAATAAATATGATTGTATGAACATCCAGACTGTTTTACAATCCGGTGCATACTTAAGGCTTAATACGAACGATACTTGTAGGCATAAACATATAGCATGAAGAATATTATCGGCTTTGTATTCTGCGCCACCAAAGACAATAAAAAATCCAGCTGCTTTGTTCGGCGTTCCAACCATCACCACCTGCGGTTGTAAAGAAACACTTTCGAAATGTTTCTCTAGGTACTCAATTCAAAATCATTTTAAAACTTTCACTTTCGTTTACACCTCACAACAATGACTGACTAGAGTTTTTACAAGCGTTACAATAAAATGACAGTTCATGAACAACGTTCACGAAAAGAGGAACAAAATCACGCAAATGGATTTAAGAGTTCACGTTATTATGATCGAGGATCATGATTCCCAGTCATTTTTATTGTGTTACGAAATGCCAAACAGACATGAATTGAGTTCACGACATCGTGATTCTTTTCATGGAAATAGGATTTAAGGAATCACGTTTATGAGTAGAAAGTCACATATTTGGAATTGATGTTAGTTCACGATGTCGTGATTTTTTGTTCTGGAATATGAGAACGGATTTTTTTCCGTGTACTCACCACTCGCGCACAACACCACCAACACATTTACCTCAATGATAACACGCATAACACTCACACCAACATCAACTCCTCTCGCTCCCCCCGAAGTACAAAACAAGGAACAAAAAAAAAAAAAACGAAAAACGACCACACCACTTGAAAAAATACCCACCGCCCCTCCACAGAACACAAAAAGATATATTGCGCGATTACTACATTAATATTATTTTTTTTTTGCGAAAACCCCGCGCCACCAAAACCAAACCTGGCAGTTTTAAACAACGGTTTGCTACGTTAAGATGATAAACTTGATACATTTCATGACGACATAATCCACCAAAAAACGAACAAAAATAACGATTAGACCCACCACAAACCGTTCTCGATGGAAATCCCACCCTAGAGTTATTTTTTCTTATTTTTTGGCCCCCCCCTTGAAGATTTCCTTGAAATTTACATCTCATTAGAAACGAAGCAGCTAAAATGATTTAAATTTGCGTTTTTTCCAAATTGTATATGAAACGAAAACTGAAAGCTTATTTTTACAAGCCGTGACATAAATTTAGGTCACAATATCTAATTTCAGGTATTGTAAGACTCCTCTAAATTAACATCAATTCAAGCATAATGTTTTCTCAGAATCATACGAAATTTGAAGCTTTTTTTATATATTCAATGGTTTTTGGATTCTGTCAACAGATCAACAAAACATGGATCGAATAATCTTCAAATATGTTTTATTTATTCATGTATATCAGCGCAGAAAAAGAAAAATCAAAGGGTAAAAATACATCATGCGTCATACATATTCAGTCTTCGAAAATTGTAAGAAATCCAATGCATTGTTACTTCACTGAGGCGAAAAACACTTATAACCACTCCTCACTTTTTAAGATGAAACAAACTGGCAAAGCTGTATGGCTTGAAATAGCTTCAATAAGTCGGTGTGACATGCGCTGTTGTTGACTTTTTCGGTTAGCTCTTGATTTGGATCCCGATATTGGTAAGATTTTGTTAAAAATATTCTTGAACGAATTCCAGAATTTGGCATGTCGGTGTTTATATACATGAAATTATATACAAAGTGTACAGCTGGTAAATCAGCAATGGCAGTCACAACGTTCCCTCCGTCAAACGTACATGTTCTGCCATCATGTAAAAAACGTACTTATCGATGCCGAAGCCTACAAGACAAGTTAAGAAAATCAAGTTGTAATGCCTTCTGCTCAAATATGAATGAGACTTTATGAATAAAACGGTCCGCGGATGACATATTGTCAATTTTTTTTCCTTAGATTTGTAGGACTGTTGTACTTTTACACGTCAAATTTGAGCACGATCTGTCACGAAGCTTTTTTTACGGCACTATAAACTAGTCAACAAGTTTGTGTTTTTCGAATTTTACTGTGGAATCAAACGTTTAGCAAAGCATTAGTTTGAAATTTTGTTATTCCAACGGAATAAGTGCTTCGGATGCATTGAAAATGTTGCAGAAAGCCTATGGAGAATCTGCTCTATCGCGTGCACGTGTGTTTGATCGTATAAGTCCTTCTAAGAGGGTCGTACATCAGTTGAAAATCTGCCTCATGATCGTCGTCCAGCAACATCAATCAACGAAGAAAATATCGAAACAGTGAAGAAAATTGTGCTGCAAAATCGCCGTGTGACCGAGAGAGAAATAGCTGATGATACTCAAGAACGTTTTAATCCGGAAAAATCACTTACACAAATCTATTTTACAGGATTTTACGATGCTGCCGATATGCCACAAATGACTAAAAAACCACTTCTCATCCGAACGCGTACTTGAAAAATGGAAAATGTCTGTGTAAACGCGGATATGTTTCTTAAAAATCGTATAATTTGCAAGGATCAAATTACAAATCACACATTGGTCACTCCATTTTGCTTACAACATATGAATCTGATCGCAATAAAACTTCAGCGTTCGATTTAGAAGACGATTGAGGTTTGACTAAATACTTTGAGGTTGGTTTTGTTTCCAATCATTGACAACACGTTATTTTACATCTCTTTCAACACATTATTCTTTCTTGCACTTCCATTTCAGTTTGCGTTCATGTCATTTTAAGTTTTAAAACACCTAAATTCATGTGCATGACGTAGTTTTCAGAAGATATTGTAATATAAAACAACTAGACGTGAGTTCACAGCAAATGATATTAATTATTGAGCTTCTTCAGGATGTATTTGTGAAACACCTATATAAACAAAAAAAAATAATTCCTATATTCAGTAAAGTTACCCGAAAATCAGAATATTTTTCAATTAAAGCTTATGCAATATTCATTTTTTTTAAGAGTGTTGATTTAACCTAATAGTAGGTTTAAGTCATTGCATTTTGCGTAGATTTGGCTTTTTGCAGTGTAGCTCACGGATGAGTCAAAACAAGCTTAATTTAGCTAATTTATTATTGCCTCGCGTGATACATCTTTAACAGATCTTTTCTATCGACTCGAAAAGTAATTCGAACAAACTGCAACCTTGAAGTGTGATTTCTATTGACCTGTGCATCGGTGAACTATAGTTCATGCATTGATAATAATTTGACACAAGAGCGGGGCTATGTTTGCAAAAAATGAACACGAAATGTTCATTACTTCATTTTTTGTTCATTTTAAGTAAACCTAGCCTCGTTCTCATATAATTTTTTTGTAATTGTATGAATGCCAATCAACCAGTGTCCAGGTCAATCACTACTTTGTTTAATCTGTTTGATTTGAGATTTGATCTGTAACAACATTATTTAGCATTTTTGACACAGTCTATCGTGTGATGTAATCCATATAAAATGCAAATAGTTGACATTTAAAAAGATAAGACTATGCTCAGTGAATAAAAGATTCAGTTACTCAGTTACAAAACAAGCGTTAACCAATTACCAATAAAAAACATGAAATTCTGTAGATGATTGAGTATCAATTTTGCACAACCGCAATAGAAGAATTCAAACAATTTAATGCTTAAAGCAAAAAGACGATTGTTCGAAATAAAAGGCTTTAGGAAAATAGAGAATGAATCAGAATATTTCTTAAGAATATCATTCTCAAAACTGTGGCATTATGTTAATTGTTCATGCAAAAATGATGAGCGTCTTTTCGAAGTAAAAAGTATTTCAGCTTTTGATTTTTGAGTACCAAGCTATTTCAAGTTCCATAATATTATACAGAAGTAAAAGATTATTTTTACTATATTTTTAGAAAATGGTAACATTTCAATCAAAAGTGTAGCAAGAACGAAATTATTCTAAAAAAAATAAACAGTTCAATAAAAGAGTTGTGATCCAACTATGAAAAAAATAAAAACAAAGTTGGAAAGATATAAAATGTTCAAAGAATAAGATTTATTATGAAAAGGTCAATTGGAAAATATAACATTGCTGCAAGCAGCTATTGAAAACATGAATATTGTTCCGTTGAACACGATTTTCTTTCTCAGCAAAAAAGAGCGGCTTTTGGAGTTATCGTGTACTTATCATGAAATTCTGTAAAATTTTCAATGGACACCAGTCTATTCAGATGAACTTTTTGTACCTCATGATTTTGAAGGCACGCTCTGTCCCTGTGCTAATTTGTTCTCTTTGGTGTTTTGACCCCTTTGACGTTTTGTCTTTTGACGTTTTGTTTATCGAATCTTTGCCATTCAGCGTTTGACGTTTTGACATTCGACATTTTGGAATTCTACATTTTATGCCTAAACAGGTTTCCTGACATTAGCACCGTTTTTTCGACTTGCACAGTTATAAAAATATTTAATTTTCAATTCGATTTCATGTGCATAATTGGAGGAACGAAAAAAATGCAAAATTAGAGTCCACAACAAAGTTCACTTATTTAAAAACAATTTGAAAGTATCCCGTTCTATTAAAAACAAGAGCATAACGGTATATTACTTTCATGAAGCACAAATAACTGGACACCGAATCATTAAAGTTATTCTCTGTCATGTTATAAAATTTCTTTCCGAAGACTTCATTTCCCAAGCGACATGAACAAGTTGATACTGATCTCCATGCTTTTTTACTACAGGGTGTCCTAGAAAGTCTAAGCACGATTTTGATGCACCACTGTTGCTTCCAGATGATTTAAACGTCAGCTGATCATTACTGTGCATCATTGTTTGCATTTCAATCTATAACTCTGTAAGTCTCAAGTGCCAGTGCATTTACTTCTTATGAAAATGCGAAGCATTTCCCGGGATAAGCGCAAACAGATCGCGCACAAATGGTGCACTTTTCCCAACGCTCGCTGAGTCATTTGGCGAAAATGGAAGGAGTGAGCATCGGGGCAATTCGAAAGTATGGTGAGGAGACTTCCTTACAGGACAAGGCAAAATCTGAACGTAAACAAGGCCCCGTGGACCAAAACCTGAAACGGAAAATCACGCAAGCTTTCGCCCGTAAAAAAAGTATTTCCGTTCGGGACGTGGCCAAAAAAAGCTGGGAACTACGAAGACTTACGTTGACCTAGCAAATGGACTAAGGAGTTTCAAGAAGCAGAAGAAGCCAAAACGAAGTAAAAACAATAAGCATCTGTCAAACCAAGGGCCCGCCAATAATTCGATAAAATGCTTATTGGTGAAACACCATGCGTAATTAAAGATGATGAATCCTACGTGATATGTGATCATAAGACGCTTCCAGGTGACCAGTGCTACACGGTCCGAGCTGACTGTTGACGATACCGATATGTCAATTTTTACCGAAAAATTCGGTAAAAAATCAATTTGAGTGTGGAATGCTTTCAAATCCGTTGGTAACAACCGATACGACGAGGGCTGATTTTTACGTTCGGGAATGCTTGGACCGGCACCTGCTCATCATGATCCGGAAACATAATAATCCAGTACTGTTTTGACCGGATTTGGCATCAGTGCATTACGCGAAGAACATGGTAGCCTGGTACAAAGACAACGGAGTCGATTTCGTACCCAAGGACTTCTCTGTCTCCAGGCAAGACCAATTGAAACTTTTTGGGCTCTGACAAAAGCACAATTGCGCAAACATGTTAAGGCAGCAAATTCCATCATTTTGAAAGAGACTGGAAAAAAGTATCAAAAAACATTGGCAAACAGTCTGTGCTGAAGAAAACGAGCAACGTTAGATCAAAAGTCTGCTCTTTGGCGTACGATAAAATATATCTCAGAAATGTCACGTTGAACTGTCGAAGAATATTGTAGAGAACATAAAAATTTAATAAAAAATCAAATAACTTTCAAAATAAAAAAAATGTTTTTTTAGTTTTAATAATTTTATTTGGCAAATCATATTTGTATTTGTGTTTCATATGATATTTTACTCTCGTTTAATCAAAATATTTAATCATAGCCAAGACTCCTAACTTTTCCTCGAACATGACCCATTAGCTTCTGCACAGTGGTACTTCCCACCATTTTGAGCACTTTTAGCCAATCTTTTCTAAATATTTGGATGTCGTCCGCCGGTTTTATGAATTTTCGAAGCTAGGCTTTGGTTAAAGCCCAAAAGTCTCGATTGGCCGTGCCTCCGGGCAGTTCGGCGGATTCATGTCTTTCGGCACGAAACATACATTTTGACTTTTGTACCATTCTAAAGTGTCCTTTGCGTAATGACATGACGCCAAATCAGGCCAAAACACTACTTGACCTTCGTGCTGCCTGATCATCGGCAATAATCGCTTCTGCATACATTCCTTAACGTATTTCTGAGTGTTCATCGTCTTCGTTGTGATGTACGGACTAGATGTTTTTTCGCAACATCCCGAACGAAAGTCACTGGTTTTCGCTTGTAGGCATCCCTGATCTTTTTCTCGATATCCGGACTATCAGGACCGGATTTCCGACCACTCTTCGGCGCATCTTCAAACGTACACTGTTTTCTATATTTTCGAATCGCAGATCGTACCGCTCCGACGCTTACATCCTCTTCCTTGGCCAATTTTCTCAAGGAGAGTCCGCTCACAGTGCACCATGTGTGCACGATACTTTTTCGTTGTTCCGGAGTAAGACCGCGCATTTCGATAGGTAACACAAAACTGAGCACTTTTTTGATGCTTTGTCATTTAGAAATGTGCAAACAAAAGGACGCAGCCAAAACATGTTGAAATATTTCATTATATTCAAAGTGATCGTTAAAATAAGGTGTGCTTATACTTTCTGGAACAGTCGTTAGGTAAATTATGACAACAAGAGATACCAACAAAAAAATCGGACGCCATGGTTTATTGATTTCAGCGAACGAACATATAATTTTAAACGTTTCTGTAAACTCTCATTTTAATGAGTTGCTAAAGGGGAGAATTTCATTTTTTTCTCACAGCATAATGTAAACATATGTTGTAGTAAAAAGTTCAATGGAATATGAATGCATATTTTTATGTTTTTCAAACGTTTCACTCATGTACATGATCTTAAACTGAAATTCTTACTAATATGAGGCGAAACATTATTGTATTCTTTTAATTGAACTGGTTACCATCAAGTGTTATAGTCATAATTTTTTTCTATGTGTATTTTATAGCATGCGAGTCAGTACTTGCTATTTTGTGTCATTCGAATCAGCTACTGACTAACCTTTCTGAACAGAGATATGAGAAAACCGTACTGTGATGTGAGTTAAATTCAACAGCCTTGTTCGATGACATTGAATTTAAATAGACATTGATTATAAGAACGAATGTTGGCACCTTCTTAAAGTTTTAGCAAACTAAAACCCAAAAACGAAATTTATTACACCATTTTAACCTGAAAATAATTATATCAATAATTATTTTGTCATATTTTCTTCAGATGTTTCATTAACCCTTGAAGGCACGCATTTTACTTTCATTCCGGCTCAGGCGACTTTCAATTAATTTTCAATTTAATTCAAGTACACTTGCTACACAGTAATTTTTTGGCTTCCATGAATTATAATCAATTTGTTATTAGAGTACATTAAGGTAGGGGAAAATGTGAGTGATAAAGTTGGCCGAGGAAGAAATCGTTTGACAACAGTCAGACAAGATGCTCGAATACTACGAGAAGCGAGAAGTAACCCGAAAATAACAAGCCGTGCGATCAGAGAAAGCTTGTCCAAGTATATCGACATCCTCTCCGGAAAATCTGGAGGTTTCTTTGCTGAAGGTTGGGCTCGAGCATGACTTCCTCTTTCAACAAGACAACGACCCAAAACCTATTGGCTCGTAAAACTCAACCGTTTTCCAGTGGATCGCGTATCAAAGTGTTGGAATGGCCGCCCCAGTCACCGGACTTGAATCCGATCTGAGAATTTGTTGGTCGATATTGGATTCAAAAAATTGACAAAACCAATGTTACCAACAAAAACCTGCTCTTTGGAAGCTCCTACAGGAGACCTGGGAGTCAATTGACGAGCGTTATTTGCGAAATCTCGTCGAAAGTATGCCACGTCGTCTGGAAGCGGTCATCAGTGCCAAAGGAGGTCATACAAAGTACTGAGTTCGAGTCAGTTTTTGATTAAACTTGATTACCTAGTTATACTTCTTCTCTGTGTACTTTTGTCTTGCCAAGCGAAAATAAGAGAATAAAAGAATTTCGAACTACTCCGAAACAATAAGTCTTGTAAATTTTTTTGATATACGTTTTATTGCTCTTCGCACTATTGCCTCCTTTTCGTCCAAAGGAATAATTGTTGTAACTATAAAGATTAAAATATAATCTTTCGAAGAAAATGTAACATATGAGTGTGTACTTTTTACTTGCCAGTACTGTATGTTTAATAAGCTATTTTGCGCGAGCAATTCTAACCATTAAAACCCAACCATATGTAGCTAACCAACACTGGACAACAATTTATGTGATTTACTCATTTTCAACTGAATAAATCAATGCACATGACGTAGCTTCGAAGCGCTGCAGTCCAACTCAACTCTGGATTGCAATTCAAAGGCTCACGCTTCCTGTTTCCCCGTAGCATCCCGCAGTGTCACAACTTAGGTTGGCTCTGGTCAGGTGCTGAGAGGTGAAAAACGCAGAGATTATTTACGATCGACAGAGCTATAAAATTTTCGCGTGAAAGTGATTTATATTAATTTTTATCATTGGTGCCAATATAAATAAAATCGGAAGTACTTATTCGACGCATAACATTGAATTGATCTGGACATGGTTCTGTTTTTCTTTTGGTTTAGAAATAGTTTAACTCATGTTGATATCCAAGCAATGAAGAGAGCCATGCGTTTGTAGAGATGACAATCGCACGCTGATCCAATGCCATAAGTTCCAGGACCGTTGTCGTCGCAGTAACATAAATCTTGCATTACACAGCTGCGTGTGAGGGACCTCTTACTTCCCCGTAGGACATTTGGAACCAGTATATTGTTCCTTGCACCTCAATCAGGCCTAACAAACGGGAACGGGTGAAATCTGCGGTCAACCTGAATCGATGTCTTGTGACTCGTTCCGGGACACGGTGCGACGCTTCGTGGGAAATCGGTTTCAACTTCGTTTCACTTTCTTCCAATGCGATGCTGTAATCGAGAATTTCGATCTCGTTGCACGCTTCCTTCGGGCGTCATTTGAGGAACTTGTGAGAGATTTACTTTGTAGGGCCGTGGGAGTCAATGGCGTCCTTCAGGTCAAAGAAGTTTGACGGGCGACTTTAATGCGGCCATTGTTCAACTCGGTGCAACGAATTTCGAAATTCAATTGACAAACAATTGTCCGAAACCATTGGCCACGCACGGGTCATTTTTCCAAGATGACAACATTACATCAATCCAAACACAATCAACCGTCGCTGCTGCCCGACTGGACGATGCACAGTGCGACCATTCTGAGGAAAGACGGTCACAAGTCTTTTAAAACTTTCATTGGAGTAGTGTTTTGAAGGTTTATTTGGCATTTTGTGAAATATTAACTTGCATTTTTATAAAGTTATTATTGCACTCTATCACTTTTTGTTTTCACTAGATAATAGGTATATGACTTTGGTAAAGTTGAAGAGCTAATAATTTTCAACTTTGCTGGAGACAACAAGTGTTTACGTCATAAGGCTTGTGAGATATAATTGCATTTCGGTCAGAGTACTTAAAAACCGGGGTTTCATTCACAAAACAAAACTCATTGGTTCGAAACGATTAGACAAGTTGGCCCTATCATGAAAATAGACAACTTTTCTGACAATATCAATACTGTCAATCACTTTATTTGGTTTATAAGGCAGTTTGAGAACAAATAATAATTCAACAATTAATTATTCAATTTTGAAAAAAAAATTTCTCTGTAAATGGCAATTCCTGGCAGCTAACTTTTGCATGACTTGGACAATCCAGCTATGAAATATTAGTTTACCAAAATTGTTAACGGATCTGTTCGGATGCCATTCTGTCGTTGTTTTGTCAGGCCAGTTAAAATCTTCTATCAAAAAAATTTTTTTTTTTTTTTTTTTTTTTTATCTTGATTATCGAGATTTTCAGCCTCGGGCTGGTTCATCTCCCGTCGTAGTCACTCAAATACCTCTTTTGGGTATTTTAGTAACTTGTCCGGGGGTGAGATTTGAACTCGTGACTTTGGCGTGAGAGGTATGGATGTTAACCACTACGCCGGGGTCGCCCCCATTCTATCAAAAAATATTTACTCTACACTTTAGGTTAAACTCCAAGGAATTTGACATTTTGAAATGAAATAGACTCATACACTTTTATAATAATCAAAATTTCCTGAGCTGGAATCGATAGAAAAATTTAAAGCTTGCTTCAGATAGAATTGGAACAAAAACAATTGCCTGTATTTCAGTTATTTATTATTGAATTCAAGATCTTTTTTTATACAAATGTAGCGTTTTCTTCATACTTTTGAGAAAAAATACGGATAAAATTATTCGTCACGGTTTCGAAGGAATTCTCGAATTTTTCCTGTAACATGGCTCATTAGGCGGCGCACACCTTCTTCGTCCATCGTTTTAGCTATCTTATTCCACCAGGTCTTCATCTGATTGATGTCTTTGACAACCTTTCTCTTTGTCTTGAGTCTCCTCTTCATGATTGCCCAGTATTTCTCAATAGGGCGGAACTGGGGGTGGGTTAAGGTTTTTCGAAACAACCTGGACCCCTTTCTCTGCATACCATTCTTGAACGACTTTGCTGTAATGACAGCTTGCCAAATCTGGCCAAAACATTACGGGATGGTCGTGGGATCGAATGAACGGCAAAATTCGTTTTTGGAGACACTCTTTTTGGTATAGTTCCGACGTCATTGTCTTATTTGTAACGAAAACTTTCATTTTTTTTTGCCACAGCTGCAAATGCCCTGCCAAATCATGAATTTTCGTGCAAATTTGTCGGCAAAAACAAATTTAAATTTGGCTGGAGCATCCCCTCGAGCCGTTTCCAAGTAAAATTTTTGACCTGGGATTTGCCCGAAGTCAGCCTTGACATAGGTTTCATCGTCCATCAGAAGACACTCGTCGAACTTGGTCAGCACCTGGTCGTATAGCTTCCGAGCACGGATTTTAGCCACACTATTCTGTTTTATGGTCCGATTTGGCTGTTTGCTAGCTCGATACGACTTGATTCCTTCCCGGAGTCGAGTTCTCCTCACGGTACTATGGGCAGCACCGAATTTTCTGGCCAAATCACGGTCCGACAGATTGGGATTCCTCTTAATCGTCTTCAAAATCTTACCACGCAGTTTCCGGTCGACAGTTCCACTCCGACGATTAGCTTGAGGCTTCCGAATCGTCGTCAATGTTTCCTTATACCGTTTGATAACGCGCCATACGGTATTTCTGGGCAATTTCAGCTGTTGAGCTAGCCTAGATGCAGACCACAATGGATTTTCCAAATAACTGTGCACATTTTTTTCCATTCTTTCGGCTTGCATGTTGATTGTTTACAATGTACAGTCGATTTGTGGAATGTCAAAAAAAAACGTGAAGCTGATAAAATTCCCGACACGTGGGCGCAAAGAACTTCCAAATCCGTCCACCAGGAGCGCCACAATATGAGCAAAAGTTTGTTCCAATTCTAAATGAAGCAAGCCTTATAAACACCCCAAAGCAGATTACAGTTTTCCACCACACAAGTTTCATCCTTCATTATCATGCAGCAAAACAACGTCCAACAACCACGACACAACCTGCGACCCCGGGTTTTACCCCCCCCATTCTATTTATCATTACGTTTCGTTGCAGTTTTCATCTTGAACGACTTCATACCTTGCCTGTGCTTGGAAGTATGCACGAAAGTTGGGGACATTTTCATTTTTCTAGCCACAGTACGTACCGAATGATCTGGTGGTTCCTGAGATTTGTTTTTGGTCCACTACCAGCCTTCCTGGCTGTTGTCAAACGTGTATCGAAAGATTTAAGATCGCCATGGACAGTGCTTGCAGGAAAGCTTAGCTTTTTGGTAAGTTTTCTTACTGACAGATCCGGATTTTCATTGCGACCGCACACAATTACTTTTCGCACCTGCTCTTCTTTCGACGCCATCTTCGAGCTAAAAGCTTGTAGTATCATAAAAAAATGATTTTACACAATGAACAGACATACGTTCATCAGTCTGCGAAATATTTCACGCGTTGAAGAAGTATTTTCAGAGATAAAGGGTGTCCACGATGAAATTGCCACACTATTAAATTGCTCTAACTTTTTAACCGTTGGGTAGAATTTAGTTCATAGTGCATTATTTACATCCTGCAAGTTTTAAAGTCCTGTGATCAAAACTCGCGGAAATGGAGTCGAAAGAACAGCTCGTGCGTGATAAAATCTTGCGCATTCATCACGAGAACAAGGATCTCTCGCATCGTTCCATCGCTAAAACGTTGGGAATCGCGAATTCCACGGTGTCGCGAGTGATTAAGCGGTTCGAGGAACGGTTGACCACCGATCGGAAGCCCAGAAGTGAAGGAAAAAGTATTCCGTACAACACCAAAAATCACAACCGCGTAGTTGGGGCCTTCAACCGAAATCCGAACGCCTCCGTTCGGGATGTGGCTAAGAAGCTGCACCTAAGCCGAAGTTTTGTCCAGAAGGCCAAAACTAAGGCTGGGCTTCGAACGTTCAAGGTACAAAAGGCCCCTAATCGCGACGAGAAGCAGAACAAGTCCGCCAAAACCCGTGCCAGGAAGTTGTACCTCAACATGCTGACGAAAGTTGAATGCTGCATCATGGACGACGAAACATATGTGAAGGCCGACTTCAAACAGATCCCCGGCAACCTGTTTTTCACGGCCAAGGATAAGTTCAGCGTTCCGGAGCATGTCCGCACTCAGAAGATGTCCAAATTTGCGAAGAAATTCCTGGTTTGGCAAGCCATCTGCACGTGCGGGAAGCGGAGTGCACCTTTCGTGACCCAGGACACGATGAACGGACAGGTGTACATAAAAGAGTGCCTCCAGAAGCGGCTGCTTCCTCTCCTGAAGGCCCACAACGTCCCAACAATCTTCTGGCCGGATTTGGCCTCATGCCACTACTCCAAGGACGTGCTGAAGTGGTATGCGGACAATAAGGTCAATTTCGTGCCGAAAATGTTCAACCCTCCCAACACTCCGGAGCTCCGCCCCATCGAGAAGTACTGGGCGATTATGAAGCAGCACCTTCTTAAACGACCTAAGGTAGTGAAGACAGTCGAGGAACTGAAGAAAGTATGGGTTTACATGCAAAAAACGGTTGATTCACAGGTTGTGCAGAATCTTATGGCCGGGGTTAAGGCCAAGGTGCGGGCATTTGCGTATGGACTGTAAATAAAATACAAGTAAAATGGTAAAATGAAGTATAATAGTTATTTCTCAATCCCTGAAAATTTGATGGCAATCGGATGAAAACTCGAATTTTGCGAATCAATTTTGTGTGTGACAATTTCATCGTGGACACCCTTTATACGCATTTAGGGGTGTCCAGATTTTGCCGCGAACAAGCCTTATGTAGTCTACGATCGGTTGACGAAATAAATAAATAAAATAACGAACTGTTTATCTTCTTTGTAAATAAGCCGTGCCATGATGCTCCACAAGTTTGGGACTCAGATCCGGACTACGGGCTGGTCAGTTCAGAATTTCGATGCCTCGATCCAAACAACGTTCCAATGGTCTCTTGTTGTCATGAATTTTAACATAATCCTGCTGAAACACGATGTTCCTGGCTGGATATTTTCAGTAAAGGAAACTAGCAACTCTATCTAGCTTTTCGAATACATCCTGGTCAAAATGGTGCAAATAGGAGTCTTTCCGTGCCTGGAAAAAAACGGCCCAAACCATAAGTGTCCCTCGTCCAAAATTTCCGCAAAGCTTCACCTGTGGATTCTTCCTCAAATCGTGCCAGTAATACTCGCAACAGTCGGGACTAATTTGAATTTCTTTTCATCAGAAACACTTAGATTATCGCATTATTTCATCCAGGACTTGTATTTTTTTTTTCGCAAAGTTCAATCTAGCCACAATATGAGCTGGTGGGGGATTTGGTTTGTTGGCCTTTTTGATGTACTTATCCACCCAAAAATCTGGGTGAGCCACATCCACCCAAAATCTGAGCTATTCGTTTGTGGTTGATTGGTACATTCAGTTCTTGCTTAATCTCTGC
This sequence comes from Aedes koreicus, assembly GCA_024533555.2. Classification (NCBI taxonomy): domain Eukaryota; kingdom Metazoa; phylum Arthropoda; class Insecta; order Diptera; family Culicidae; genus Aedes; species Aedes koreicus. Next base: position 220,632 of record JAHHFK020003223.1, on the reverse strand, counting down.
CTCTGAAAACACTAGTCGGCAGTGTTTCACTCCCTTCAAGTATATATCTTGAATTTTATAGATTTCGCCACGCTGAATTCAAATATGGGCTCAGAAATGCTGTAACACGTCCAGTTTTTGAGAAAAATGTGATTAAAATTCACAAAAACACGTACTTCCGTAGTAATATGATCTACCTAAGCAACAACCAGAATATTGGCTCTGCCCTTTGCAAGTTGGACTTGGATTTTATGGAATGGACCTCCCTGAATCTATTCGTGAACACAGATTCTTCGCAACACGTAAGATTGATGAAATAACCCGGGTTTTCATTCACACAATTACGAATTTTCATGAAAATCAAGATTTCCAATTTTGAAAACATGAATTTTCACTCCGCCCTTTGAATGTTGGGTTTGGATTTTATGAAATAACCTCGTGTTACGAAAAATCTGTGTTCACGAATGGATTCAAGGAGGTTTATTTCATAAAATCCAAGCCCACATTCAAAGGGCGGAGCGAAAATTCATGTTTCACGAATGGATTCAGGGAGGTCCATTCCATAAAATCCAAGTCCAACTTGCAAAGGGCAGAGCCAATATTCTAGTTGTTGCTTAGGTAGATCATATTACTGCGGAAATACGTGTTTTTGTGAGTTTAAATCACATTTTTCTAAAAAACTGGACGTGTTACAGCATTTCTGAGCCCATATTTGGATTCAGCGTAGCAAAATTTATAAAATTCAAAAAAAAGTTCCGATTTTGCCGACTAGTGAAATTATCCAGTCTCACCCATTTGTACGATACGGTTCCGGTCACGGTTGATTAACTTCGTATTTTCTATTGTTTTGATTTTATTGCCAGCATGTTTTTGATCACTGCTTCCGGCCTGTGAATTATTCGAGCTTTTACACGGTTATTCTTACCAAGCCTCTCGAGTTCACGAATCACTGCTTGCTCCGAGTCACTCAATCGTTTTCCTCTGGCCATTTTGCTGAATCGATGCAACCGATATAACGTAATTCAAATGTAAACCCATGTTTATGGCTCACAAAGGGCTTCTTTTCCCGAAAATGACAGCTCCAAAAGATAACAACAACAGGTAGGCTTATTGTGGCTGTATAATGGTGTGCGTTTAAACGAATTTCCTCCCTTTTACGCAATGATGTATTTTTCCATTGGAATGAATAACTTCACTTGAATTCAAATCATGTTTTACACGAAACATTTGATAACCTGTCACACATGACAGTATTAAATTATTGTCGATCTACCGATTTATTTTCAAACACAAAAATGACAATGCTTTAAACAAATTTCCATCGCAAAGCCTCTTCATTTGACTTCGAGAACATCCAATGATTCATCATTAAATCTTATATAAATGTCTTAATTTCCAAATACAAAGTCCCTTACCATTTCAAAGTCATGTCTTGCTCCGTTTACAAGTGGCATTAAACCAACTGCAATGGAACTACTAACATCAATCGAATCAGCTTAACTGATTGATTCATGAGCAGTGTCACTTTTTCAAACCTTAGTTTAAAACTAACAACCCCGCTGGCCACCGGAGCCCAGTGGTACAAACATCAATTTTAATTACTGTGACATTCCGGCACTCATTTGTCCAATTCTGAGCTGAACGAAAATCAAGGAGGAAGGAGGGCAGGAGGAAGGCGGAAACCGAACAAAGTACTCACGATCTCCGGGGCACGAGCGCAGTTATTTGTGTGCTTCCCTTACCTCTTTTGCTAACAGGCATTGGGTAACACCGACATCTCCAATAAATCAGCTCAAGAAATACTTTGCCGAATTCCTTGAACTCTCCCCCAAAAACCCCTCCCCGATCAGCCTTTTCTTTACGCCAAGCTCTCTGTGTCGTATTTTAACGCTTTTCGGTAATTAATTACATCCTCTCAGCTCAGTGAAGACAACAGTCATTCTGCACTGACAACCCTTCCCTTCCCACTGCACAGCAAGCAGTTTTGTTGGTTTTGCAAGTTGTTCAACCGAGTTTCGCTTTATTTGTGCCGTGCATTGCAAACTCATTGCTTCCAGCCGTGCCCACATCCCATCACAGGGACCGAAAAAAAAAGCTGACGGCATGCCCTGGCTCGTCACATAACTGTATATATTCCCGGCTTGGGAGCCCAAAAACGTGATAACAGGCGTTCCACCGAACTCTTTGAAGCGAGCTTCCTTATCATCACCATATTTCAAGACGATTCCTTTGACGATGTCACACGCCACTGGCAAGTTGTGTTCCAGATTCGCCTTGACTCGTCGCCGTTTCTCAGATGTTGACAGGCAGGAATTTCAGACATTTTCCTCCTCCAGTGCCGTCCTGGTCGCGGTGGTTGGAACTTGTTGATCTCTGCGCGGTGGGAATTTTCTGTTTGTTTTCCCCAAGCGGTTGTACATTCTTTTCCACGGTATGACGCTGGAGATATCACTTACCGAAATAAAACCAAAAAAATCTTGCCATTCCCATACCTCCGGGTTGTTATTATTCGGATGCTCTCGTTTTCTTTTTCTCACTCCAAACAATTTACGAGCGTTCCCCAAAGATAAACATTAATTTGCGCCAGGAAATGGAAAAATAAGACACGTTGCAATAATCTTAATCCCTCTCTCACTCACTCCGAAAGCCGCCATCGACCGGCTTTTCGGTGATTTCGGTGGAGCTGGATGCTCTTTTGTACTTCCTACCTCTTCCTACACTTTTCCATTGGAGTTGTTATTGGAACACGGTTCGGCTTTTCGGTCGGCCCTCAGCACTGCGCTTGCTGGAAGTTTCAGGAAACCACAAATTACACTGCCCGAGTGAACCCCGTAATCTGCACCCGTCTGATGACGGCTCGGTGTGCAAGTGGACCGATTCCGGGGGCCGAACAAGGGCCGCATTGTCTGTCGGGAAGAAGTTTTTTTTTTTGGCGGATTTCTGGGAGTTGCAATTATTGCCGAAATCGTTTTTGAAGCGGGGAAACAGGTTGTTATGAAATTATTAAGACGATTTGAGGGAATTGGGAACTTTGCGGTGAGCTGATTCGGTAGAAAGCCACTTATTTCGTTAGCAAATTTATTTTAAAACGCATGAGACATCACGTCTGAGTGCTTGTTTTTGAACTACGTAGAAAATACAATGTATTTTGTAACGTAAATTAAATTTAAAAGCTACAAGGGACAGCCCAATGGGATTGTATTAGAAACGAGGCCACATTGATCGATGGGAACAAGCGATTATCTGTCAAAATATTGCAAAAAGTTATTCCAATCGAGCAGGAGACCTGTCAAATGGATGAGATGTCACCTCTTTCCGAATCCGAATTCCGAAAAAAAAGGCTCAATAATTATTTTTTGCTGGAAAATTGATTTGCGTGTTTAAAGATATTTGGAAATGCTGATGACGTTTTAATATCCCGATAGATACTATCCAGGACACCAAAGAAACGGGAAGCCAGGTATGTGTTGATGAACTTGGATTGAGAATGGGACAAATTTCACGCCAACTCGTAAACAACTTAATCGTGATTGGCAGCACCCTCTCAGAATCCAATGAAACTTTGTGGGTGTGTAGACTACACGCTAAGATGAGAATACCTAAAATTAGGTATTTATTTTACCTAAAATTAGGTATTGTTGACAATACCCAAAATGTCGGTAAAATTAAACTATAATAAACAGTAATTTTTACTGACATTTGGGTAATGTTCGCTTTCGAATATTGTACGTTATTATTTACCTAAAATTGAATAAATTTTACGTCACTAAAGCAAAGCGGTCGCCATATTTTTCCAAGTGAAAACGTAATTAATTTTCTTATTAATCCCTCAAAAAATAAACCAAAATTTATCTCATTTCCAAATCTTTGAAGCAATAACATTTGCAGTCATTTTTTTTTTTTATTGCAGCACCGCCGGTCCTTGTGGGTCAACCAAAATTGGGTGCAGAACGGTGCAATTTGGCATCAATGTTTGGTCGATGCAGAAAAACTATTTCTTTAGTGGAGGAATCCAGGTACGGAATGCAATAGTGAGGTTAAACGTCGTCGATGGCGCTCTTGCAAAATTATTTTTCGAGGTGTTTAAGCAAAGTTATTGCTGATTAAAAGAGCAGAAAATCGTCGATAATGACGATACTGACCAATTCCGACGATCAAATTTGATACAGTTTAAAAAATAGTCAGAAAGTTATTATCAATTTCAGTTCTAGATACTACGATGTTTAACCTCACATTAGCTTAACTTGGATTCATCCATACTCTTTATTGATACTTTTTCTTGATACAAAATAAAATCTGTCATACATTTAAACATTTGATTCTCCTTGACTGCAGAATTTGTAAAACTAATCCGAATAGATAAATTGTTAAATTGAATGTCTATTTTGAATTTTATAATTAAACTACAAAATAAACCAATTTTGAGTAAAAAATAACGATAAAAATCGGTAATATTTAACGTTTATCTTCCTTCAATACTATTACCCAATATTAGGTAATCTGTGTTTACGCATAATTTAGGTATGTGCAAATTTGAGCGATTATCGGTACTTTTTAACGATCTTTAGGTATTCTGATCTTAGAGTGTATGTCTTTTCAAGCAACTTTGCAGACGCCCGTTTCATTTTATTCAATTTTTGATAACAATTGTATACTATCTCTTTTTTTCTCACGGAAATGTTACTCAATTTTAGTTACAAAGTGGACCTACTCAATTTATGAGTAGATCCACTTTTTGCGAAAATTGAGTAACATTTCCGTGGGAGAAAAAGAGATAGTATACAATTGCAATAAAAAATTGAGTAAAATGAAACGGGAGTGCATACTTTGTTTTTTTTTTCAAAATTTATCTAGACTACCATTTCAAAAGGGCTTAAGTATATGATCGATTTTTTGTATATAAAAATAACTCAAAGAGGAAAAGACTTTCAAAAAAGTGATGTATGAGTGACTTTTAGAAAATCGTTTGAACTTTTATGAAAAAATTGTAAAAATTGTAAAATCGATTCTTACACGCTCAAAAAAAAAAATATTTTAAAATTTAATGCCAATTTGCAAAAAAAAAATTTATAAAGATTTTCAAAATGTTCTAGAGGAACTTGAGAAGCTTCATAAAACCTTTTGGCTGCCATGAAAACCAACATACGGCCAAATGGCCGCAGCTGTCAAATTTCACTGTGAAATTGTGGTCGGTTTTTGTTGTTCTGCTTAGTTCGATTCTCTGCTCTTATGATTCATTTGTTGCAGTAAATAAAGGGTGTTTCGATTAAAATTTTGTCGACCTGAACATGACGCATTTCCTTTCATCGTGCATTCAAAAATAATGCACACCCCTCATTTTGCAGATGTGTGCGTGTAGCATCATGTCTCTATTTTGATTTTGAGATTAGCACTTCGTTATCAAAATGTCGTCGAAGGAAGAGAAGCAACGCATCAAAATTTTGCACGTGCATGGCGAAAATCCAAACTACTCTCACGCCAGGTTGGCAAAATTGTTGAATGTGGCTAAATCAATTATTACCAAAGTATTAAAAGTGTTCGGTGAACGTTTGTCGACAGCCAGGAACGCTGGATCGGAGGGAAAATCGAAAGCTGGAGGCCACAGCGACGACAAAAAGAGTTGCCCGCTGTTTCAAGCAGAACCCCAACATCTCCGTCCGAGATGTCACAGAGAAGCTGGGAGTGGCGCGTTCAACCGTGGATAGAGCTAAAAAAACGAGCTGGACTCTCGACTTAAAAGAAAGTGGTGACTCCTAATCGCGAAAGTTGTACACGACGATGCTGACGAAATTTGATTGCGTGGTACAGGACGATGAAACTTACGTCAAGGCAGACTTTAAACAGCTTCCTGAACAGGAATTTTATACGCCAACCGGACGCGGAAAGATAGCAGATATTTTCAAGCACATTAAACAGTCAAAGTTCGCGAAGAAATATCTGGTGTGGCAGGCCATCTGTACCTTTGACTTAAAGAGCAACGTTAACATTGTGACCGGAACCATCAATCAGGAAATTTATCTGAGCGAGTGCCTACAAAAACGTCTACTGCCTTTCCTGAAGCGACACAATTGTTCCGTTCTGTTTTGGCCGGATTTAGCATCTTGCCATTACGAAAAAAAAGGCCATGGAGTGGTATGCTGCCAACAACGTTCAAGTGGTGCCCAAGGACAAGAACCCTCCCAACACGCCAGAGCTCCGCCCAATCGAACAATATTGGGCCATCGTCAAGCGGAACCTTAAAAAGACTCCAAAAGCTGTTGTGAGCGAGAACAGTTCAAGGAAAACTGGCGTTCTGCGGCGCATAAAGTGGACAAGGAGACTGTACAAAATCTTATGGCAGGTGTTAAACGATGGACCCGGCAATTCGTATTCGGTAAAAAGGAAGCTTAGCTGAATATTTCTCCTGTATTCTGTATTAACTGTTTTAACTGAACTGAAAAAGAAAAAGAATTTGACATATTAATAAAAACTTTGATCGACTCACACACATTACTGTTTGACCAAATTTTGATCGGAACACCCTTTAATATCTAAGAAAAAAGTTCTAGTAAATTTTTGTTTGACAGCAAAATATCCAAAACAAATTGGGTTTTTTACAGCGTATCATGGCTTCAAATTGTGTACGTATTTAATTTTACGGTGAATAATGGCATGATAAGAACCAAAAATTAATGCGCCTCAGAAATAATGCGAGTTTACAACAGCAAAGTGATCCAAGGATCACCTTGAGCTGCTTTGGATTCTCTTTATGTAAGAAAAAAATGTTCTCGACAAAAATGCAACAGACAAAAGTGATGACCAAAATTTATTTTAAGTAGGATAGTTTTAAAACTCTCAGAAAATAAATAAACACATATTAGCTATGTTTTTGCAATATTGATTTGTTCAACCTCTTCTCCTGGGATAAATGCCCGCACCTTGGACTTAACGCTTCCCATAAAATCCTGTTCAACATTTGTGCCATCTTTTTTACACATTTTCATCCCCTTTTTATGCAAATCCTTGTAGTTTTAGAAGACCTTCCCTGTTTTCCGGAGCTTGCCTTTCATAATCGCCCAGAAGGTTTCTATTAGGTAAAGTTCTTTCGGCACAAAAAACAACATCGTTGGCCTCGTACCACTTCATCACCGGTTTCGCGTAATGGCACGATGCCAGATCCGGCCAAAACAGAGTTTCATCTTCGTGGGACCGGAGGTAGGGCAGCAACCACTTCTGGAGGCCGTTGATGGTGCCGTTCGTTATATACGGCTTTATGAATATGCCGCACCCAGTACTTCTTGGCAAATTTGTCAACCTTCTTCTTCCGGAACTTCTCCGGAACATCCAGGCAGGACTTTTTGATGAAAAACTCCTGGCCGGGGATCTGCTTGGCGTCCGCTTTAATGTACGTCTCGCCGTCCATTACGATGCATTTCAGCTGTACCAACCACTCGCGGTCCTGGCGCGGGATTTGGCCACACTATTCTGTTTATCGGTTCGGTTAGGCAGCTTTCTTACCTTGAAGACATGAAGTCCGGCCCGCTTCATTGTCTGCTGGACGAATCAGAACCAGTAATCCCTCACCTTCCTTGCGTGCACGGGGTCGGTCGTCTTCGTTTTTCTTCCGCTACCAGATCGCCGCTGGATCGTCTAGGTCTCCTTGAATGATACAGTGCGATGCAATCGTTTTGCCGAATTTATAAAATTTTGCCGTGATCTTTTTATTTCAGTGCAACAAATCAAATATTATATGCATGTATTGGTGACATCCATTGCCTTGCTTACACACACTAAGAACAGCTTTCTAGCGTTGTCGTAGAAGACTTATCGCCATATTTCCTGCTTCCGTTGCGTTGCAAACTTTTAGACGCAGTCACCTTTATCGCGATTTTCTTTGAAAGCTCTTAAGTTTGGTCAATAGTTTATGCTATTTCTGCACCTCAGTAAGTATTTTCGTTGTGTACTGTGCAGTATTTCGCAATAAAGTTTATTTGTCTAGGTATGGGAAAGGCAAAACGCTTGAACGAGGTGCAGAAAGGCCAAATCCGAGTTCTGGTGGATACTGGTCTCAGTGATTGTGAGATTGCCCGGAAAATCAATAGATCCGAAAAGGTTGTTCGGAATTATCGAAAAAATCCGCAAAAGTATGGGATTAAGAAACAAACAAAGGGGAATCCGAAACTAACAGCTCGGCAAAAAGGACAAATCCGAGAGGAAGCTACCAAAAACCACTTGAGTTGTCGCCAGATTATTGCCAAACTCGATCTCCCAGTGCACAAAAGTACCGTTAGCCGCGTTCTGAATGTGTATCCAAACATCAAATGGACAAAACCAAAGCCTAAACCCAGACTTACGCCAAAGCACAAAGCAAACCGACCACAATCGCACAGAATCATATGTCCTGGACTGACCAATGGCGCCAGGTCATATTTTCTGATGGGAAAAGGTTTAACCTCGACGGTTCAGACTGCTACAGTCATTATTGGCACCATTTGAGGGATAAAAGAGTAACCGGTCCTAGAGAAATTTTGGAGGAGGAACTGTAATGGTATGGGGTGGATTTTCCTATGATACCACAAAAATGAACTCGACTAAAGGGCGAACACGAAATTATTGCGACACCGAAAAAGTCATGCCAATTTTCTTATAATGTTTAGAATCAAACCAAAATTTTAGGGTAGTTTTATACATATATTTACTTCAAAAATCAAAAGAAAAGTTAATCGATGGAGCCTTGAGTGTAAAATTGAACGCATTTTCGCTTGATGCCCTCAATCAAAGCCTTTACAGTGTCATCCGGTACCAGTTTCTAGTTTTTTTTTCCATTTTCTTAACATGTCCTTCTCGTCTTTGACTGTCTTCTTGCTCTTCCAAAGTTCCCGCTTCATCATTGCCCAGTACTGCTCCACCGGGCGCAGCTCCGGACAGTTTGGCGGATTCATGTCCTTTGGAACAAAATGGACAGAATGGACCACTCCAGGACACTTTTAGAATAGTGGCATGATGCCAAATCTGGCCAAAATAGCGGAGCTTCGTCGTGCTGCTGCAAGGCAAGAGGCACTCAGATTTGTAGATCTCGCCATTTACTGTGCCCTTTGTCACGAAAGGCTCACTCCTCATTCGCAAGAGCAGATGGCCTGCCAAATGAGATATTTGGAGGCGAATTTCGACATTTTCTTCTTCTTAAATTTGTCGTCCACATAGAACTTGCTCTTGCCGGTGAAAAACTCCAACCCCGGAATTTGCTTAAAATTGGCTTTTATATACGTTTCGTCGTCCATCACACAGCAGCCATATTTTGTCAGCATCTTCTTGTAGAGCTTCCGTGCCCGAGTTTTAGCCGTCGATTGTTGCCGCTCATCGCGGTTTGGGAAGTTCTGTACCTTGTATGTATGTAGTCCAGCTCTCATCTTTGCATTCTGGACGTAGCTCTGCGACATGTCGATCTTTTTAGCCAAATCACTGCTTGAGACGTTGGGATTTGCTTTAATCATCCGCTTCACCTTTCCCTCCGTCTTTTTGTTCTCCGGTCCCGGTTTTCTTCCAGCTCCTTTGCCGTGGTCCAACGTCAACCGCTCCTGGAACCGCTTCAACACTCTGGAGACGGTTGAATGGTGAATGTTCAACATTTTTCCCAACTGCCAGCGCGACAGGTCAGGAAATTCCAGGTGTTTGGAAAGAATTTGTTCTCTCGAGTCGCGTTGGTTCACCTTCATTTTCGTTGAATCGAAAAACACGACTTCGAGTTTGACAGCATGTAAACAATACACATCAATGAGAAAGTGTGCAAAATTTGGTTGATTTTTACCCAATGGTAAAAAAGTTATGCCCTGTTGAATGTGTCGCAATAATTTCGTGTTCACCCTTTACTTACTGCGACCTCTTGGAAGAAGTGTTGGTGCCGTTTTTGGAAGATCAATTGGACGAAGAGGTTATTTTTCAGCAAGATAATGCTTCAATCCATTTGTCGCGACAGACCAAGGCATGGTTTGAGTCGAAAGAAATCACCGTTCTTGAATGGCCAGCATGTAGTCCAGATTGCAACCCTATTCAGAATCTTGGGGGCATACTGGCATCGAAGGTTTACGCAAATGGACGCCAATTTAACACCGTGAATGAGTTGAAGGCATGCATCAAGGAGTGCTGGGAACAAATCGACCAAACAACTATCAGGTTTCTTCGATGACCAAGAGAATCTTTGAAGTCATCAAGAACAAAGGAGGAGATACCAAGTACTGAATCAACGATAATTTGCAAACGCTTGGATTTTACTGAAGAGGACTTGAAGTGCGGCTAAACGAATGCAACCCTTTGTTATTATAATTTTTTGATTTTACATAAGAGGAACTATTTTTGAAGAAATCATGTTACTTTTTATAGCTAAATAAATTTTATAAATAAAATGATTGAAAAATGAAACGATTTAACATTCATTTGATTTCAAAACCAAGAAAAACCCTGGTGCTGCTAAACGAATGTATCGCACTGTATTACCACATGGAACACGGTCGAATTGTTGATTTCCAACTGTTCCGCGATCCACCTAAGGCCCTGGCCTGGATTTTCCACGGCTGCGTTTCTTACTTGGAATTATTTATTGTCGATTTTCCTGCTTGAAAGCCATAACCACTTGACAGATTGTGACGAAATTTTGCACATGGAAACATTACAATAAACTAGTTTTACCCTAAATTTCATCAAATTTTACGCATGCAATAAAAGGTCATACATAAAAGAAGGTGTTGATTTTTTTTCGAGTACATTCTTTACGTTTCCAGTAAACTCTTTAATAAGGTATTGCACAGCACTTTTAAGCACCTCAGAACTTCTCATTTACCTTTTGCCATCAACCAAACCATCCTTAGACAACGTTTAAGGTCTGTATCCACATTAATCCGGACACCTTCAAATCATTGTAACTTTTGAAATATTGCACGTAGGAATGAAATATTTCACTGTGGTATAGCTGAGAGTCTATGATGAAAAAGACTTCTATGATAAAATTGATGTTTACATTTCATGTTTAGTATTCAAGATGGCGACGAAAGAATAACAAGTGTGCGAGCGAATTTTGTACGGGCTTACGGCAAATCCTGACTTGTCAATACGGGACCTTGCAAAAACATTGGATTTGCGTAAATCCACTGTTCACGATGTGCTCAAATCATTTTCGGAACGTTTGACGGTGGAGAGGAAACCGAGAAGTGACAAAAACATTGGACGCGCTGATCCTGTCCTGGACCGAAAGGTGAAAAGGATATTAAAGAAAAACCCAAATCTCTCCATTCGAACGGTGGCTCGTAAAATAGGGATGTCGCCTGGTTTTGTCCAAAAATCAAAACAACGTTTGGGTCTTGAGTCGTATAAAGTAAAAACAGTTTCAAACCGCAACGACAAACAGAACTTGGCAGCAAAATCACGGGCTCGACGTTTGTACTGCGAATATTTGACGAAGTTTTCATGCGTTGTTATGGACATAGGATTTCAAGCAGTTTCCAGGGCTGGCTTTTTATTCTGCTATGGCCAGAAATGCTACAGCTGAGCATTTCAGAACGAAGAAGGCATCGAAACCTTCTGCGGCAAGCAATTTACACGTGTGGCAAAAAGAGTAAATCTTTCGTCACTACAGGCACAATCAACAAGGAGTTCTATCAGAAAGAGTGTCTGCAGAAGCGATTGCTACCCTTCATAAAAAGTCACAAAGAAAAACCTTTGTTCTGGTCTGATTTGGCACCATGCCACTATGCTAAAACTGTGATGGAGTGGTACCAAGCAAATCAAGTGAACATTGTACCAAAATCCTCAAATCCGCCAAATTGCCCAGAGCTACGACCAATCGAGAGATATTGGGCTCTGATGAAGCGGATGCTTTCTGGAAAGAAGCAAGGAATCAAAGACATCAAACACTTTCAGCAAATTTGGACAAAGACGGCTTCTATGATATCTGAAGAGTCTGTACAAACCCTAATGGACGGAGTTAAGCGCAAAGTTCGAAAATTTTATACAAATACCGAATAACTATGTTTTGTCTTCACAAATTGTTAAAACACATCCCATGAATCTGAAATAAACAACTACGACGGAAATATAATGTGAAATTAATGTTTTATTCATGTTTTGAGGTGTCCGGATTATTGCGGATTCAGACCTTATTACACTACCTATGCAATTGTCAGTCGCCATTTGAACAGTTCTCGCAACATCCGAACAATTAGAGATAAGTGCGGAATAAGATGATTTATGAAAGGTTTTTCCCATGTCTAACGGATGCGTTTCTCGCTAGTTTCATAAGAATAAAGTGTTTCAGTTGAGATTACTAGGCAGCCAACCATCAGACGCACCCTTATCCACAATTCAGCCTTAGCGCACTTACAGCTACCACTCAGTACGGCACATTAAACGACACAATAAATCAACGTGACATTGCATCACTGGATATGTGACCAATGCATCACTCGTTCCTCGCTTCGTCCACCAAGCCCTCAGACGCAGTGAATAGCAATTTCGTAACCACGCGTATTCACCCTTAATTATACCTATAGTGTACCACCGACTTACATACATCCTATCCCTCGCTTAGCTACAGATGCAAAGCAATCAAAACTGACAGTTTCGCCTCACAGCCTACTGAGCGCGTAATAGCAGTTAGCTGCCGCAGCAAAAGGTCATTTTTGAATGCATCCATCTGGGACTCGGCAGTTATCGCTAAACGATCTTTAAACACTCCCCCTCACTCACATTGACCACCGGACCAGTTGCGAAAGCTGCACTCTTTCGAATTTGCACACGTGAATTCGTGCACACCTACTCATCATCGTAATCTCTGTGTACAGAAAGAGGCTTCGGAGAAGGTCACCCACGAAATGACACAACCACAAGACTAGTTAGGGTAGCACACCTCGCTGAACAGCAGCAAACGAAAAAAAAAACACACCATCGGACGCATTGTTATAAGTGCGAGACGAGTGTTGGGTTAGGCAATTGGGAGGATGATTAAATTAGATAGCCCGCCACGATTAGCCGCGGTTCGGTGCGTTCCGTTCAAGACTCCGAATCAGCAGCAGCAGCAGCAGCAGGGCACCGCAAACCGCAAATCGCGAAATGGGCCTTGCACGGCTCACAAAGAGATGGCTTAGCAACTTTACTAAGGTGCACTTGGGCTAAGGAGCATGAAGGAGACCCCTCAGGGAAGGGAGGGGGGGGGGGGGTGCGAGGCGAGGTATCAAATGAATCGTTAATAAAAACATCATCTGCTAGTAGGATTGACTGACTCATCGGACCCGGGTGGTTGGCAGGCTGGCTGACAGATGACCATTCGCGTCCGTCGTCGTCGTCAAGATGCGAATGGATGCGAAAAGAATCGGACACGACGAGACCAGATAGGCGTCCAATCCGGTGAACGATTGGTTTATACTCGGTCGCCGACCAACGATGCTGGATACCCGTATGGCAATGGCATAATATGATAATTGGTTCGCTTGGACTGTAATTGAAATTAATCTGGTCGTTTTGTGTTTCGAGCTGAGTGGCGGCGGATGGATGGTGCCTCGTCGGTTCGGATTGGATTGGATTGATATGTTAATCAGATTCTGCTGCAGGACGGCTTCGTCGGGGTTTGTACTGAGGTTGAGTGCGATTGTTTCAACAATGATCGCGATACATCACAATCGCTCGAATATTGTTATGATGACCCGATCAAGTGTGCAAATTACGGCTACGGCTGTGATGGATGGGTCCTTGGCCTTCCATCGGTGGGGAAGGGTGATTGCAATTGATGAGCTGTTTGGCCTGTTAGTTAATTGGGTCAAAGCATGAAGTTATGCAACGGTTGATTATTGTTTTCGTTCGATTGTTCACGAGTAGAACGGTGCTGCTGTTGCAGAAAAGAAGTGGTGCAAACCAATAACTTACATTAGGTAGTATTTTTTACATTAAATAAACTGATGACAACTGACCTGAAAATAAAAGAAGAAAAATCGATTTGAGTAAAAGAGATAAATTGAAGAAAAGAAAACCACCGGAAATTCTACTACACTAAGTTTTTTTTTTAAACGGAGGATACGTTCCACATTTACCTAGCAACCGCGTAAAAAAATGACTAAATAGAGTTGATCAATTCACTTGCATAAACATTTTAAATTGCTTCGATTTTGTTTGGATGTGTTACCTTTTCGTGCAATGGTCAAAACATAGTTTTTAAAATTTTGAGTAGTTAAACCAAAAATTGAGCTTTTTTTTTTAAACTGCCATATGATACTTTTTGCCCAAAACGAAAAATGTGATTCGAATAAGGCTTAAGTTCGACGCTATTTTGCTGGTTAAGATTAGGGTGTCCCTAAAAAAACATTTTTTTCATTCTAATTTTTTAGTTTCAATTGTTAGGAAAAATAATCTTTAGTTGAAGTGTAGAGAAAAATATGATGCATGTTTTTGCCGAACTAAAAGTTTGATTGTTTAAAAGTTAGGGGTAATTTTAACGAAAAACATGTCCGATTGTAAGCAGTCCCCGCACGTGTGCCCCAAAAGTACCCGGTCTCATTTATATAGCATTATGTTCCTTGATATGCATTAAAACAAGAATTCTGACCAATTTTCGCCTAAACAATAATAAGGTCGAAAAGAAAAGACGCATGTTTTTATTTAAAATTACCCGTAACTTTTGAATGATAAGCCGTATTAAAAAAACTTTGCTGGGCAAAAATGTGCGTTATAACGTTCTCTATATTTTAGATCACTTTTTCTCAAAATGAGAAACAAAAAAGTTACACTAAAAAAAATTTTTTTTTTTTTTTTTGGGACACCCTGTTTAACACGTACGTCCCCAACCCCTCTGAGATAGAAAATTTTAAATTTTAAACTGATGATACTCCATCGTTTGCCATCGGATTTTGATGCGGTTTTTGGCAATAGATCACAAAACTTTTTTTTTTTGCAGATCTTTACTGGTTATTCCGAAAATATCCGTAGTTTCGGATTCCAAGGTGGGAGTACTAGGGTAAGCACCTGTCCAGGGATGTTGGACAAAATATTTTTAGATGCGAAACATGGCATGCGGCACATCAAACTTCATGATTTAGCAAAACTAGGTCATCAGAAGAAACTTTAAGAAATTCTGGCCACTAAACGACGCCCTGCGGGATCCAAGTTCTTCTGGAAAAGTGGCCATATTCAAATCTTTTCCAAAAACTTTTTTTGCGACACATCACCTTATGATTTTGCAAAAATACGTCTTTGGAGGATATTCTGAGCGTGTCTGACCATACTGGCCACTTAGGGTGACCCTCCGTAGTCCAAATTCGGTCGGAAAAGTGGCCATATTCAAATCGTTGCCAAAACCTGGCTTGCAACAGATCAAACTTCATGATTTTCCAAAACTAGGTCATGAAAAGACGTTTTGAGAATTTCCGACCATACTGGCAATATTGGGAGACCCTGCGGGATCCGAGTTCCTTCAGAAAAGTGTCCATATATAATTTTTTTTTCCAAAACCTGGCTTGCGACACATCAAACTTCGTGATTTTGCAAAACTTTATCTTCGGAGGACATTCTGAGGGTGTCTGACCATACTGGCCACTTAGGAAGGCCCTACGGGATCCGTGTTCCTCCGGGAAAGTGGCCATATTCAGATCTTTTCCAAAACCTGGCTTGCGACATATCAAACTTTATGATTTTGCAAAAATAGGTCTTTGGAGGACATTCTTTGAATTTCTTGGCATATATCCTTTTCCAGGAAACTTCATCGTACTGCTTATGCTCGTAAGATAGATTGAACAAAGTAGACCTCGCCTCACTTTTGTAATCCGTCTGTCCTCTTCGTACTCTTTTTCTAACCCGCAGGGTCTCCCTAAGTGGCCAGTATGGTCAGACACCGTCAGATTGTCCTTCGAAGACAAAGTTTTGCAAAATCACGAAGTTTGATTTGTCACAAGCCAGGTTTCGGTAACGATTTGAATATGGCCTCTTTTCCGGAGGAACTGGGATCCCGCAAGAGCTTTTCAAGTGGCCAGTATAGTCAGGAATCTTCAGAATGTCCTCCGAAGATAAAGTTTTGCAAAACATAAGGTTTGATATGTCGCAAGCCAGGTTTTAGAAAAGATTTGAATATGGCCACTTTCCCGGAGGAACTCGGATTCTGCCGGGCCTCCCTAAGTGGCCAGAATGGTCAGACACCCTCCCGCAAGAGATTCTTAAGTGGCCAGTATAGTCAGGAATCTCCAGAATGTCTTCCGAAGACCAAGTTTTGCAAAATCATGAAGTTTGATGTGTCGCAAGCCAAGTTTTGGAAAAGATTTGAATATAATCACTTTTCCGGAGGAATTCGGATCCCGCAGGGCTTGTTTTAGTGGCCAGTATGGCCAGAAATCCTCAAAATGTCTTTTGATGACCTAGTTTTGCTTAATCATGAAGTTTGATATGCCACATGCCATGTTTCGCATCTAAAAATATTTTGACCACCATCCCTAGACAGGTACTTACCCCAGTACTCCCACCTTGGAATCTGAAACTATGGAAATTTTCAGAATAACCAGTAAAGATCTATAAACAAGGATAATTTTATGATCTATTGCAAAGAAATGCATCAAAATCCGATGGCTAACGATGGAGTTTCATCATTTTTAAATTTGAGAGCGGTTGAGGAACACGTACGTCCAGCAGAAAAAAAAAAAAGCTCTATCATGGTCGAATGAAGAGCTATAACAATGGTGTCCTTAGCAAAGTTGCTTGAAATTATATTTCCTACAATCTTGTTTACGACATCACCCTTCTATTGTGTTTCGTTCAAAATTTAGCAACAGAGCCGCCCTAGCGGTAAAGTTTGGAACTAAAAAACTATCACCACAAGATGGACAACTTTTTTTGTTACAACTTTTTTTAGTACAACTTTGTAGAAGACACCATGATTCGGAAACGTAACCCTTAGGAGTTATTAATTTCGCCGTGAAAAAAGACTTTTCCGATCACTGGGCCACGCTCTCGTTTTTTTAAAACTATACAAAAGCTTCGTTTTTTTTGACTGCATATGTGGTATTGAATACGTCGTAGCAAGCTTAATCAGTAACGCCTTTCCACATTAAATTTCGGACACTATTCTTTCAGTGTAGATTTAGAATTATTTCACGGATCGCTGAAACGTTTCACTCATATGACAGCTGAAACCCTCCACTTTATTTCGTGGTACAACATGTTTACATTCCTGTTACATTCAGTAAAATGGCGTCGAATCAAAGCGTAAACAATAATAATCGTAATAATCGTAAAGCGTGCTGAAATTATTAATTAAATGAGAATGGAAAATATACCCTACTGGAACACGATCTTCAGTCGCAGCCACTCACTTCTCTACCCAGTTAACCAATAAGCAGTTCCAAAACGTCTTTACGGCAGCCTATCAAGCAATTAAGTCACCTTAAATGCAACATAAATGCCACTATTGGCCCGATATACGGCTGCTTTACTGCAATGCTATGATAATGCTTCATCAATGCTATTTTGCATTCGAAATGCTTATTACAGGCTACAAGCATTTAAATTGCATTTGAAATCTAACTTTACTACAGGTAGCATTCAAGATGATGATATAATGCTTATACAATGCTTGTAGCATCTGAAATGCAGATTTAGGGTTGATTTACTGCATATACTAATGCTTATTGGTTACCTGGGTATTGACAAGTTGACAACATTGCCCAGGCTACGCCAACCAGCTTCTCCATTCTGAAATGCTGCAAAAATGTGTAGATAACTACAGTAGAAAAACTAATTAATGTGATATAACCACAATGGAACTGATCCTTAGCGTCGGGTCTTGACAGAGAATCCCTACTGAGCCCTTGTGGCACGTCAAGCCGGCCAGTTCACCGCAAGGGGAGTAATATAATATTTGTAAAGATACATTAACTCATTTCAATTGGAACTCTCGATGAATAAACGTATGAGGACTGTTCCGAAAACGAACTAACAACACATTTTTTTAGATAGCATGAAACAAAAAAAAAAAAACAAAAATTAAAAACAACTAAACAATTTAATTCAAGTCTCGCTCTCTTAGTTTGAATAAAAATGTGAATGAAAGTAACTTTATTTCCACAATTTTCTGATTTTGGATTTGACTCATGAGGTTTTGGACAGAAGTTTTGTCGCATTTTCTGGAAGCCGCAGACCAATTTTATTTTCACTCTTCCATGGTCTTGCACTCCTCAACACTCTTCTTGAAGTTGCGCATGACGATAGCCCAGTAGCGTGCAATTGGACGAAGCTGTGGAAGAAGAGAGAGATTTTTTTCAACTATATATTCTCCTTTTTTTTTCTCCCTTTTTCTTTTTTTTTTGTTGGAGGGGGCCCCCCCCCCCCCCCCCCCCAACACCAAAGGGCCTCGTGCGCTTTGTTTAACGGAGAAACCCCCCCCGCCAAAAATACACCACGCGAAACACCCCCCTTTATCCCCCCCCCAGAGAAAAAAAAATATGCCCTTGGGCCCCCCGGAAAAAATTATCTGCCATACAAGAGCCTCCAGGCCAAATTTTTCCCCATCGAACGACTTTTCGGAAATGTTCACATCTTCTCCGATGACCTTGGTGTAAAATTGCGGTCCTGGAAGCGTTCTGGAGTCCTCTTTTACATATGATTCGGCATCAATCAAAACGCAGGCAGATGGTTGTTGCAAAATTCGTCTGTTTTCTGGCTCTGTTTTTGCCCTGGATTTTTGCTCAGCACTTTGTTCTGCTATTTTCTGCTTCTTATAATTCGTGAGGTTGTTTTTTTTTCCCTTTCCCCATGGGGATCCAAGTTTTTTTCCCCAAATCACGAATCGACATCGATCTGTTTCGAAGGGTGAGGTTGACTACCTTCCGATCCAATTTTGGGTAAGCTGGACCTGAATTTCTTCCACTTCTTGGCAGCTCATCGAACGGGTAGTGTTCCCCGAACTTGTTGATGATAGATTTTACGCTGTCGTGATGAATTCCGAAACGTTTCACTATTTTGTTCATCGAGACATCCTTCTCACGAAGCCACGTGTCCACCACTGGATTTTTACAACTCTTTTCGATTCGTGGCATTTCGAAAACGATCACTGTTTACCGAAAGTTCAGGAGCTGATCAAGTTGTTGACAGATGAACGCGTCGAATGTAGGTAGGCTCAGACCAATAGTCTTACGCGTGTCTGTGTGAGCGCATCATAAGCGTTGCCAGTTTATTTTCGATACAATCCTTTTTGAAACCGTCCCCAAGCAACCAAAAGTACGAATTTTATTTAAGATGCGAACTCAGAAGTTCACATTTAGTTGAAATGTAGTTCCTTGGAACTTTTTTTTACTAAATAACAAGACACTTCACGTACAGGCAGAACTAGATTTTCTTTAAAGTGTCATTTATATTTTAAGCAACTTGAAAGTTCAAGGAAAGTTTCTTGTTGCTATTCAACTCAACCTTCAAGTTCATATGTTGTTAGTTAAGAACATGCTTTGAACTTCATAAAATCGCTTACACAAAGTTCAATCAAAGTACTAACCGTTTTTTTAATCAGCGCAAAAGTCCACAATATATCTACGTTGAACCACTTTCCTACTTTTTGAAGTACACGTAAAGTTCTGAATAACACCTTGAAAAATTTCAAAAAGTTTGTTTACATATGAAGAGTGATCTGGTGTTGTGCTCCAAGTTTGACGAGATCCTAGTTTCCACTCTGGACTTTTCAAATACAATAAAAAAGAACGGTTTATTTTATTACCATCGTAAAAAATTGTTAGCTAAGAGGGATGCGGAATATGAGGCTGTCACTGAACAAGGAAAACATAATTAATTTGTAGTTCAGAATAAGTTCTAGATGAACTAATCAGATACTTTCAGGTTCAGATAAGATTATAGAGAACAAAAAATTACCTTCTATTGGGCGAGGCTCTGGACAGTTTGGTAGATTGGCTGTTTTTGGCACGTATTTGACCTCTTGTACCGTATACCATTCCAGGACGGATTTGTGATCATGATAGTGACATGAGGCCAAAACAGAGCTAGAGAGTCGTGGCTTCTGCTAAAAGGTAGCAACCGCTTTTGCAGACGTTCTTTTTCGTTTACATCATTATTGATAGTGCCGGTAGGGACGAAACTTTTGGACCTTCGACCACAACTACATATGGCCTGCCAAATCAGATACATCTTCGGGAATTTGGACACTTTCTTTATCCGGAAATGCTCGACAACGGCGTTCCTTTGCATTTTGGTATAAAAAGCCAGACCTGGAAGCTGTTTAAAGGCACGACTTATTGCAGTGAAATTTTGCTTTTCATCACGGTTGGGCACTTTTTTCACTTTGTAAGCCTTCAGTCCTTGCCTCTTCTTCACTTTTTGTACGTATAATTTTGACTTCCCAACTTTGCGACCCACTTTTCGCCTTTTCGCACAGAAAGATTGGGATTTTTCTCAATACTGGCTACCACCTTCTTGTCCATTTGTCGGTAGCATACTTTTCGAATTGTTCCACTTTCAACCTACCGATCCACGATCAAGCGCTGGTCAAATGATTTGCAAACACAAAACACTGTACTTTTCAGTAGTTTAAGTTTCTTGGCAAGATCGCGTACCGATAAATACGGATTTTGCTGCCGTTCGCACAAAATGCGTTTGCGCACTTCCACTTGATTCGACGCCATTTTACTGAATGTAACAAGAATGTAAAAATGTTGTACCACGAAATAAAGGGGGGGAGAGGTTCGACTATCATATAAGTGAAACGTTTCAGCGATCCGTGAAATATTTTTTTTTTTTCCTTTATTAGAGTGGCTTTCAGCCTCCTAATTCAAAATCTACACTGAAACAAAAGTGTCCAGAATTTAACGTGAATAGGCTTTAATGCATGGAATCAACGCTTCGAGTAAAATCATAGCATAACCTACCTCGTTAATATAGCACAGTGGTAAGTATCCCAGTTTTAAAGAGGAGGACTCGATTAAAAGACTAGGTAGTAAGTTTTTATGACAAATATAATTTTATTTAGAAAAAAATCATCATATTGAACTCAATCATCATTCACAACAGCACTCTAAAAATAAATTTGCGGCAGGATTAGCGAAGAACAAAGATGTCGAATATAAATGCCTTTTTTTTGGTTTTGTTGAGTTCGTTTGAAGTACTTTTTGAGCTAAATAGCATTCTCTACAACCTCTTGAACGAACCTTTCGTGAACTTCAAAGTTTTCTTTAGAAGTTGATAAGAATGCTGCCAGTAGCTTAGACATTGAATGCGAGCTAGAACGTTCGGTTAGTTACTTAAAAAGTAAGCTGAATAAAATTCTCATCATAATCCTTCGATTTGCTGGTTAAGCTGAAAAAAAAACACCCTTTTATCAGAACTTTCGGTTGCTTGGGTCATTGATAAACAAAACTAAGAGAGCTTCGGGAAAGGGAGCAAACATTGATCTTGCAAGTGTTATGGTTTTCTTTTTAAAAATCATTGTTAGAATACTATCTAGAAATTACACTTCTTGTAAAAACAATAACTTGTGACACAAAAAAATATCAGAAAAATTTGAAGATAATTAAAATGTACAAGCAAGGTTAAAAACTCCTGATATTTCAAATAAGACTGATCTCATGTGCTCAATAATTTATTTATCATTTAGTAAATTATTTAATCAAAAAAATATTCTTCGAACATCGATACAACGCAACGAAACATAAAATTGATTTACGTTAAATCGAGGTATGACTGTATAAGAGTTAAGATTGATTGTGTTTTAAAAAGGAAGCGCTGATCATATGGCACACGGAGATTTGAGATTACACATTTTATGTATAAAAATCACTCACCTTCGGCAGCTAAACGAAGCTTTAAGTTTTAGAGTTAAAATTACCCACCTTGAAACAGCTTCATGAGGTTCCAGAGGTGGGTGTTTTTCACTCTTATATGCACACTTAAAAATTATGAATTTTACACGAGACGTAATTCATGTTTGTAAAAAGTCGGGGAACGGAAAGAAAGATTTCGTGTAAAATTATGTCTCCTGAAACTGACACATACGCAATTCGACGAAACATGTGTTTGATTGAATTTATTTTCTCATCTCTTTCAACTCATTCTTATGTGCTAAAGGACGCTTGCATGTGTCGGTCTCAGGGGACAGACATTTACATGACATTTTGGTAGTGTGTGGGTGAAAATTTACTTCGTAAAAAAATTAAATCCTTCAGAGTTTGTCAGAAGTACAGGTACAAATTTTAAACCGTTGCAGCTCGCATTGGTGTTTAATTTTTTTCCAGCTCTGAATTCGGGATTACAATTGCAAGCATGGATGTGCCAAGGGATAAACTGAACCCAGAATATTTCCGAAAGCTAGAAGGAAAGTGATTTTTTCTTTCATAAACGCGTAGAACATAAATGTTTATTATTGCTGTATTATTACTTAAATAAACATCATTAAATACAATGGGCTCATTTCTTTCTTCATTTCTTAAGATTTTCCTGAACAATTTTTGAAAATAGTATTTAATCGACTTTTAACACATCCAAAAAAAATCGGGCTTCAACAAAATGGGTGAAAAGTAAACATCCATTTTGACGCACAGACCTTGTTCCCACTTATGGGTAAAACGCTTTTACCCACCTTGTGGGTTAGTTCACTTATTTCGAAGGTGCAATGTCCAAGCTCAAAACGCCCATTTCTGAGTACTTTGATTCCTCCGTGCACAACGATCTAGGGCTGGCGATAGCTATCCGATGAGCTTCCAACCTCGGCTAATCCGCGAGTGAATGGTCCAAGTCCAACTAAACGTAGTATTGAATCATTCAAGTTATCAAAAACAATCAAATAAACAACAATTTATTATTGTTTATAATTTAATATTATTGAACGATTGTAGTTCTGGTGTAGTTTTGTGCTTAAAGGAGAAGAAATTTTAGTAATTAACAGCCCATCCTAGTAAGTGAACAATCCAAAAGTTTCTAATTTTTCTTATCGTGTTGCTCGTGCGTTTGTTGCGTGCTTGACATTTCTATTCCACTAGAGGGTGTTCCGATCAAAATTTGGTCAAACAGTAATGTGTGTGAGTCGATCAAAGTTTTTATTGATAAGTCAAATTCTTTTTCTTTTTCAAGTTCAGTTAATACAGAATACAGGAGAAATGTTCAGCTAAACTTCCTTTTTACCGAATGCGAATTGCCGGTTCTTTCGTTTAACACATGCCATAAGATTTTGAACAGTCTTCTTGTCCACTTTAATCGCTGCAGAACACCAGTTTGCCTTGAAATGTTTCTCGCTCACAACAGCTTTTTGAGTCTTCTTAAGGTTCCGCTTGACGATGGTCCAATATTGATCGATTGGGCGGATCTCTGGCGTGTTGGGAGGGTTCTTGTCCGTGGGCACCACTTCAACGTTGTTGGCAGCATACCATTCCATGGCCTTTTTTACGTAATGGAAAGATGACAAAACCGGCCACAATAGAACGGAACAATTGTGTCGCTTCAGGAAAGGCAGTGGACGTTTTTGTAGGCACTCGCTCAGATAAATTTCCTGGTTGACGGTTCCGGTCGCAATGTAAACGTTGCTCTTCAAGTCACAGGTACAGATGGCCTGCCACACCAGATATTTCTTCGCGAACTTTGACAGTTTAATGTGCTTGAAAATATTTGCCACCTTTCCCCGTCCGGTTGCCGTATAAAATTCCTGACCAGGAAGCTGTTTAAAGTCTGCCTTGACGTAAGTTTCATCGTCCTGTACCACGCAATAAATCTTCGTCAGCATCGCCGTGTACAACTTTCGCGATCGTGCTTTGGCCGACGTGTTTTGTTTATCGTCGCGATTTGGAGTCATCACTTTCTTGTAAGTCGACAGTCCAGCTCGTTTTTTAGCTCTATCCACGGTTGAAGGCGCCACTCCCAGCTTCTTTGCGACATCTCGGACGGAGAGGTTGGGGTTCCGCTCGAAACAGCGGGCAACTGTTTTTGTCGTCGCTGTGGCCTCCGGCTTTCGATTTCTCCCCGATCCAGCTTTCTTGGCTGTCGACAAACGTTTACCGAACACTTTTAATGCGTTGGTAACAGTTGATTTAGCCACATTCAACAATTTCGCCAACTTGGCGTGAGAGTAGTTTGGATTTTCGCCATGCACGTGCAAAAGGTTGATGCTTCTCTTCGTGCGACGACATTTTGATAACTGAAGAGCTAATCTCAAAATCAAAATAGAGGCATGATGCTACACGCACACATCTTCAAAATGAGGGTTGTGCAAATTTTTTAATGCACGACGAAAGGAAATACGTCAAGTTTAAGTCGACCAAATTTTGATCGAAACACCCTTTACTTATGCACGTTCGATCACGTTCTGCAAGTAGAACTAAAGGATCAGTACGAATCCATTCGTTGGTTTCTGTCTCTGCCACGAAAAAAAATAATACTTTTCATGAAGCTAACCTCGCAAAAAAATCGGCACTGAGTAGTGAACTACTAGACCAAAACAATTCCTTCTGAACAAGCCACAATGAACGATGAACCAACTGAAATTGAGTGTTTAAGTTTATCGATTGTTCGATACTTACCTTCGCTCTAACTAGCCAATTTCAAAGCAATTTATTCTGAAAATCATCGGTATCGCTAGTAACCAATGCAATCTAACATTTTAATCACAGATTCATATCATAATCAGCTGACTGAAACCTTCAATCAGCTTAAATTCTTCGTAACGCTCAGCCGACTTGACGACCAGCAAAAAAAAACAAAACCCATAATACGCCAAGCAAAACCTTCTGACTCCCCGGTCCCCGCGGTAGATCGATCGACAGCTAACCCTACTTGCTTGCTGTACACATATGTACCGATCGCCAATCTTAAGTATTACACAACCTCGGCAACCATCAATCAGCAACCAGCAGCGCGGGCCAACACGAACATATATTAATCTGGAGCTTATTACAAAAAGCGACCGCCTAACAAAATAACTGGTTGAGCAACTCCTCGCTGCACCTTCGCCACTAAGCCAGCCGAGTCGAGCTCCAGCGAACCGTTTCCAGTCCAGTTCAGCGACTTCAACACAACACGGGAGCATCTTTTATTCATAACCAAGAAGCCTTCCGAAGTTCGATGATGGGTCGTACTTTCAATTTTCCCAACCCCTGCTCTCTTGGTGATGAAAATTTCGGGGTCATCCCGGGCGAAAGTCAAATCCGTTCTTCAAATTCTCCGGCCCAATAACGTTCTGTTTATTTTCCGCCCGGCCGTCGAAAGATGCGATACATTCGGTTCACATTTCGTTCCGTTCATTTGTCATGGCAGCGAGTGGCTAAAACGGGGAAGAGCGGGAAGCGGAAAATCGTTTATGTTTTACGTGTGTGTTCTACATCACCCAGTTATGCATCCATCATCGTTGCCGCCGTCTTCAGAGAGAAGGAATCCACCTGGAATCTATCGTTGTATTTTTTTTTTTTCGTTCTCTCACTCCGAATCACAGATGTGGATATTTCGGACCAGTACCTGTCGGGTTCAATTTTCGGGATGACAGGGGCTGTCCATTATTTACCTTTCACCGACCGTGTCTAGTCAGAACGGTTCTCTCAAGCGAACTTAATCACATTGCCCAATCCAGATGGGGGGGGAAACCTAGAAAGAGCAAACTCCATTCACTCCCCGTTGTTGGATCGTAGGCATTCGGCGATTAAAGAACTGGAAAAAAATCACTTTCCCTTCAAGTTGAAAAGTGATTCTCATTAGATGATTGATATCTTGACCCCTCTCCCTGTACGTCATCGAAGCGAACCTTCATCACGATTCATGTAAGCTAGGTACGGACTGTGTAGAACTCAGACTCAGTCCTCCTAGCGGCAGCAGCACATGCTGATGGAATGGTCGAGATAGTTTCGGTAATTTGAAGACCCCCGGAGCCCCGAAGGTAGCCTTGCTGATAAACAACCGATGATGGTGATGACTTTGATGTTAACGACCTCCCACCTGGCCCGGCCGGTAGTGGGTTGACCCCAGGAGTCAATCGAAAGGCGGCGCACAGCCAATCCTCAGCGGGCGGTCTCGGAGATGAGGGCCCCCGGATCAATGGCTCAGAGGAGAGTGAGATACATACCAATTTGGACGCTATTAAGCATTATAAATGGTGACTAGGCATCGATGGAGCCGCTGGGAGAACGGCCGCGCTTTACCAATCTGGGAAAAGTCGGTGTGTGGGGTATTGCGATTGGACCGTGTCATTCGCTGACGCAATTTATAATTAGGACTTCGGGTGTTTGATTTTTGTGGTTGTCCTTTTCGGATTTTTTTTTTTTTGTTGTTGTCTGTTTGGTTACATAAGCCATAAGTCAATATGGTCAAATTCAACTGTTCAGGCAAAAGCGTGGCCAAAATGTGGGGTGTTGTTTTATTAGGGTTTGTGTTGTAATATTTATAGCAAATCATTGTACGCACTCAATTTAACCTTTTTTTTGCATAATGTTGATCAGTGCCTTGTATTCGTAATGAAGTTCATTATCCACCTTATTGTTTGATCTGTAAGGCTTAAGGCATTTAATATCTGGACGCATTGTTTATTTCACTGCTGAGCTCCTAGTGGTCGGATCTTGAATGCTTTTTTCTTTCAGTGCTGAAAAGTTCGTCGCGATTCATTTTGTTTCAAAGAAATTTAAAACCGCGAATCAAAAATTAACTTTGGGGGACCCACTTCGAAAATCCGACGTGGTCTATTCAAAAATTGCGTAGTTGTTGAAATTGGTTCTATATAGGGAAACTGCCCCCATATTAAAGGGCGAACACGAAATTATTGCGACACATTCAACAGGGCATAACTCTTTTACCATTGGGTAAAAATCAACCAAATTTGGCACACTTTCTCATTGATGTGTATTCTTTACATGCTGTAAAACTCGAAGTCGTGTTTTTCGATTCAACGAAAATGGAGGTGAACCAACGCGAGTCGAGAGAACAAATACTTTCCAAACACCTGGAATTTCCTGACCTGTCGCACCGGCAGTTGGGAAAAATGTTGAACATTCACCATTCAACCGTCTCCAGAGTGTTGAAGCGGTTCCAGGAGCGGTTGACGTTGGACCACGGCAAAGGAGTTGGAAGAAAACGGGGACCGGAGAACAAAAAGACGGAGGGAAAGGTGAAGCGGATGATTAAAGCAAATCCCAACGTCTCAAGCCGTGGTTTGGCTAAAAAGATCGGCATTTCGCAGAGCTACGTCCAGAATGCAAAGAAGAGAGCTGGACTACATACATACAAGGTACAGAACTTCCCAAACCGCGATGAGCGGCAACAATCGACGGCTAAAACTCGGGCACGGAAGCTCTACGAGAAGATGCTGACAAAATATGGCTACTGTGTGATGGACGACGAAACGTATATAAAAGCCGATTTTAAGCAAATTCCGGGGTTGGAGTTTTTCACCGGCAAGAGCAAGTTCTATGTGGACGACAAATTTAAGAAGAAGAAAATGTCGAAGTTCGCCACCAAATATCTCATTTGGCAGGCCATCTGCTCTTGCGGACTGAGGAGTGAGCCTTTCGTGACAAAGGGCACAGTAAATGGCGAGATCTACAAATCTGAGTGCCTCGAGAAGCGCCTTTTGCCGTTCTTGCAGCAGCACGACGAAGCTCCGCTATTTTGGCCAGATTTGGCATCATGCCACTATTCTAAAAGTGTCCTGGAGTGGTATGAGGCCAATTCTGTCCATTTTGTTCCAAAGGACATGAATCCGCCAAACTGTCCGGAGCTGCGCCCGGTGGAGCAGTACTGGGCAATGATGAAGCGGGAACTTCGGAAGAGCAAGAAGACAGTCAAAGACGAGAAGGATATGTTAAGAAAATGGAAAAAAAAAAACTGAGAAACTGGTACCGGATGACACTGTAGAGACTTTGATGGAGGGCATCAAGCGAAAATGCGTTCAATTTTACACTCAAGGCTCCATCGATTAACTTTTCTTTTGATTTTTGAAGTAAATATATGTATAAAAGTACCCTGAAATTTTGGTTTGATTCTAAACATTATAAGAAAATTGGCATGACATTTTCGATGTCGCAATAATTTCGTGTTCGCCCTTTAATCTCATTATTCCTATATTCATCCTACGATGAATCAAACAATTGGGCTGTTGAAGGTTCGGTTTCGTTTTCTAATAATGTTTGCTTACGTTAAATAACTACAACAAACATTACTAACTAATCCTTCAACTGCCCAATTGTTTGATTCATCGTAGGATGAATATAGGAACAATGAGATTAATATGGGGGCAGTTCCCCTACCGTGTGCAGCGTTTTCCAACATTTTCTTGATCAGCATGTTATCGATCGGCAGGATCATAGTAAGCGTCGTAGTGGAATTAGGATCGAAAATTGCATTTGAAGGTGTTGAAAACGATGGGGGGAAACCCAGGATATCGGTAAGAAATTCAATGCCTGCCAAAGCACCGTCAAAAGAAGTAGTCTACGATATAGATTTAGATTTTTTCGGGCCAGTAAACAATCAAACAGGATACTGAAGCAGAATCTAGTGGCGAAAAGGTGTGCTCGGAAGTTATACAATGAGGTTCTTACGAAGTATGAAAGATGCATCCTCATGGACGACGAAACGTAAAGGATGTTTCGATCAAAATTTGGTCAAACAGTAATGTGTGTGAGTCGATCAAAGTTTTTATTAATAAGTCAAATTATTTTTCTTTTTCAAGTTCAGTTAAAACAGAATTCAGGAGAAATATTCAGCTAAGCTTCCTGTTTACCTAATGCGAATAGCCGGGTTTTTTGTTTAACACCTGCCATAAAATTTTGTACATTCTCCTTGTCCACTTCATTCACCGCAGAGCACCATCTTGAGTCTTTTTAAGGTTCCGCTTGACGATGACCCAATATTGTTCGATTGGGCGGAGCTCTGGCGTGTTGGGAGGGTTCTTGTCCTTGGGCACCACCTGAACGTTGTTGGCAGCATACCACTCCATGGCATTTTTTCCGTAATGGCAAGATGCCAAATTCGGCCAAAATAGAACGGAACAAATGTGTCGCTTCAGGAAAGGCGGTAGACGTTTTTGTAGGCACTCGCTCAGATAAAGTTCCTGGTTGACGGTTCCGGTCGCAATGTAAACGTTGCTCTTCAAGTCACAGGTACAGATGGCCTGCCATACCAGATATTTCTTCGCGAACTTTGACAGTTTAATGTGCTTGAACATATTTTCCACCTTTCCCCGTCCGGTTGCCGTATAAAATTCCTGTCCAGGAAGCTGATTAAAGTCTGCCTTGACGTAAGCTTCATCATTCTATACCACGCAATCAAACTTCGTCATCATCGTCGTGTACAACTCTCGCGATCGTGGTTTGGCCGACGTGTTTTGTTTATCGTAGCGATTTGGAGTCACCACTTTCTTGTAAGTCAACAGTCCAGCTCGTTTTTAGCTCTATCCACGGTTGAAGGCACCACTCCCAGCTTTTTTGCGACATCTTGGACGGAGATGTTGGGGTTCCGATCGAAACAGCGGGCAACTCTTTTTGTCATCGCTGTGGCCTCCGGCTTTCGATTTCCTCCCGATCCAGCTTTACTGGCTGTCGAAAAACGTTCAACGAACACTTTTGATACGTAGGTAACACTTGGCTTAGCCACATTCAACAATTTCGCCAACTTGGCGTGAGAGTAGTTAAGATTTTCGCCATGCACGACGACATTTTGAAAACTGAAGTGCTAATCTCAAAATCAAAAAAGAGGCATGATGCTCTTCAAAATGAGGGGTGTGCAAAATTTTTTAATGCACGATGGAAGGAAATGTGTCAAGTTTAAGTCGACCAAATTTTGATCGAATCACCCTTTAACAAACGTATTTGATCGAATTCACCGAACTGCAATACTCAACATGTGTTTGGAATGTCTTAGACAATATTGGCGAATATGGTACGATCCATGTGTTGTCAACTTCGATTTTTGCTCCTCTAAATTGAGTGATGAATGTTCTGCCATTGTCATGTGGTGAGCGACGCCGATAGAGAAGATATCCATCATTTTCAGTTTGCGTTTCCGAAAGAAAAGCACGTGGATAGCGTTCCGTGCATATATTGTCAGACATACAAACCGAAGTGGGATTGTAGTGTCCGCAAGGTTCATGAACCATGTTGGTCTTCACCACTTCGTATAACTCTGGATCTATCTCAGGATCCGGAATTTCCGCAAATATGATGTTATCAATTCGATCTGGTGTAATCTTGTCCACCATCCAAAGAAGAATGTGTGCGTGCGGCAAACCTCTTTTCTGTCACTCAACAGAGTACATCCAGCATCTAACAGCACCATATATACGTTACTTCACGATAAAGTCCATCAAACATCGTAGATGTTGTTTGAACACTCGTGCTGTGACGTCGAACGATCGCTTGCTGAATGACCGGGATGCAATAATTCCGTTATCTGTGGCCATTTTGGATTGCAAGTGAATGTAACAAACAAATCCAGCTGTCCATAATTCCGGATATCATCGTATCCTGCAAGTACTCGTGCATGTGCCTTGCGCTGCCAATGTTTGTTGATGGCTTAATCGTGAGTCGATGTTGGTAGTGTTAGTTGGATAACATTCGTATGCCAGAAATGACAAATTGATTTTTTTTTTTGTATGTAAAAAGGCCGTTTTTACGAATTTTCCAATTTTCTGGCTTTTCCTTGAACATTTTCCAACTTTAAACCTTTGTTGGGCAAAAAGGAACAAATCATCCGTAGACACCGTCAAGATTGGTCCAGCCGTTCTTGAGTTTTAGCGTCACTAACAAACAAACATTCATTTATATATATATAAGAAGAAAAAAAATACATTGTTGTTTTGCTGGCTGTTTTTTTTTTCCAGAAAAAAAAAAGACAAGATAGGGTACCCCTAAACAACCCAGGGCCCCCGCGGCCCGCCCCCCCCCCCCCCCAACCACAAAAAAACAAACCAAACGTTGGCCCAAAAAGCGGAACGAGTTCGGAATACCAGCGTATCAAGGGCGAACCACCGAAGACCCCAACCAAAAACCCCGAAACAAAGCCGAACAGAAGAAGCGAGCAGCAACAAGGGCCCGGAAATTGTATTCGCGTCTTTTGCAGCTTCCGGATGCATGCGTTTTGATGGACGATGAGACCTATGTAAAGGAGGACTCAAAAACCCTTCCAAGTCCACAATACTTTACTGCCGTCGTTGGGGAGGATGTGAGCGATGCGGACAGGTCGATTCAAGTGGAGAAATTCGGTCGAAAGGTATGGCAAGCAATATGTTCTTGTGGTTTGAAGTCAACCATTTTTTTACACTACCGGAACTATAAATGCGGAAATCTATCGTCCTGAGTGTCTCCAGAAGAGATTGTTGCCTTTATATAAGAAGCATAGTACACCTCCACTGTTTTGGCCGGATTTAGCGTCGGCTCACTATGCCAAAACTACTCTCAATTGGCTTGCGGAAAAGGGTATAGATTTCGTTGAGAAAAATATCAATCCACCAAATTGCCCTCAGCTTCGACCCATCGAACATTACTGGGCAATCGTGAATAGGGTCTTCAAGAAGACTGGTAAGGCAGCTGGGAACATGCAGGAGTTCAAAAAAATTTAGGCTCAAGCGTCCAAAAAATGCGATGCAACACTTGTCCGGAACTTGATGAAGAGCATTCGACCCAAAGTTCGAAAATTCGTGAAGGAATAAGTTAAATTTCATCCGGTCTTCATTATGTTCAAGTTTAACCTCGTACAATAAAGGATCAATTTTTGGTTTGAATAAAATATCGGTTTTCAACATAATTTGAAAGAAAGTTTGTGGATAGCTTATTTTCGATACACTCCTTATAAGGCGACTGATGTCGATTTCGTGCCGAAAGATCTGAACCCCACTAACACTCCGGAACTGCACCCAATAGAAAAAATACTTGGCCATTATAAGCGAACACCTTCTAAAACGACCTAAAGAGGTGAATAATGCAGAAGAAATTATTAAAGCATGGGTTATTATGGAAAAAAAACAGTCGATACTGAGGTCGTGCAGAACCTTATGGCTTGGGTTAAGGCCAAGGTTCGCGCGTTTGGATATGAAGGTGACATAAATTAAATGAATGATGCCAAAACTAATTTTAATTGTTTTGTTTTAGTCCCTGAAAATTTGGTGATAATCGGATAAAAACTCGAATTTTGAGAATGAATTTTCTGTGTGCTGATTTTAAACGGTACACCCTTTACTCTTCAAATTGAAGCGCAAGGGTTTAACAAAAACACAATTTCATTGATGGATGGATGAATTGGATCTCATTTGACGGATTGAACACAGATGGTACCTTTCACAGAAAAAATCTCTACAGAAGTGGAATATTAAAAAAAAGGGTTAGCGTAAAATATGTAAAAGACTATTGACAGCCAGTATGAATGTTTGACGTACAATGAACATATTTTATTTGTATTTCTCGTTTTTACTAATCAAACCTTTGAGAATTAACAACGACTTATTTTCAGTGCAATCGAAAAATATACCCTACAGGGTGGTAACATGAAAGTGATACACTCATTTGTGATCCCCTAGGTACAATTTTTACCAATATCGGTGAACCCCTTGTTTTCGTTTTGAAGCAGTGACTTGTTGTCAGTTTATTCGTAAGCAACAAACTGAATTTGTGTTCTTTAATTCACGAAAACAAAAATGGTTTCATGTAGAGAGCAAATTCGGATCTTGCATCTTGACGGATTCACTAACAAGGAAATCCGACGGAAGATAACGCATTTAAAGTTGGCAGACTGTTTGTGTACAGGACCGTAATGCGGGTCAAGTTGTTCCTAAGACGAAACCCGGTAAGAAACGCAATGTAGGCACTCCCTCTGCGATCAAAGCAGTGAAGGAGCAAATTCAAAGGATTCCTGCTTGGTCGGCGAGAAATATGGCTTATGAAATGAAAATGAGCCACTCATCCAAACAATATTGAAACGGGACCTTGGATATGGGGCTTTTAAAAAACAGTGGATTCACGGATAAACACGCAAGAATATTGCCGACAGAGTTGCCAGATCGCGGGCGCTGCTTAAGACGCACGCTGGTCATAGCATATTTTTTTCGGATGAACAATTGTTTAATTTGGATGTGTCTAATAATATACACTGTACATGGAGCAAGTCTTCGTCAAAAATCAACTGACAAACAAGGGGTTGAACGATACCAAATTGCTTCTCCGGTAATGGTTTGGCACATATCTCCAAAAGGCAAATTACCCCTGTTTTCATAGACAGAGGCGTGAAAATAAACAAAGAGTATTATTTACAATACGTTATCAAAGACCATCAACTTCCCTGAGCTAAGAAACTTTCTGGAAAGAACTTGTTTTGTTTTCAAGGGGATAGTGTAAGCGAAATTTGCAACAATTTGCGACTTGCAATAATTTTGAAAAGCATCTTTTAGTCATGATTATATATAAAGGAGGAAGATTTAAGTTTCCCTAAACACGATGACTTGTAATTCAAAGTGCAATGAGTGAGACAATCCTGTTTAAGTTTTATAACCATTTTCAAGGGAATCATTTCTACGTTGCAACCCTGTACAAAAATATCTTAAATGTTCCAATGAGCTATGACTAACCTAAGACAACGGTCCTTCTGACATGTACTTGGAGTTTAAAAATAAGGAGTTGATAATTCCAATGAAACGCGCATTTTAATTATTGGCTTTACCTTCCTTGGGTGTTATAATAACATTTTGTAACGTATAAGGTGTTTCGGGTCATATTGACCCGGATTTAAAATTCACATTGTGGAAAATTTACAAAAAACCAAATTTAAAATCTTTGCAGTCAAAATGCTTTCTAAAGTCCTAATTCTCAGTTTCTGGTGCAAACTGCCCTTTTTAACTAGATTAGCCACAAGGAATCTGTGCCGGAAAAGGACCTGTTTTGCCACGATCCGTGAGGCGGCGAGAGATACAAATTTTCATCGGAACTTGCTTTTCGACGGCTCAAACTTCATGCTATTTCAAGAAAAGTCTACTTCCAGCCTTTAAATGGAACAATGAGCATATTGTCCATTCCGAGACAATCTGGATGCCCCGGTGAAACCGTTTAGGAGGGTACAAAAACAGACTTTCACCGAAACATGCCTTTCCACACAATATAATTTTTTATTAATTATCAACACTCCACCTCCAGCAGAGACCAACAGCACCAGCTTTTCTTTATTTTAATTCTAGAATTAGGAGGGCTTGGTTTTATATTTTTAATTTCAACATTCCTCTTTTTGATTTTGATTTTTTATAATTTATCTAATGCCCCTAAAAAAAACCGAAAAAACAGCTTTTGTTGTTCTTTCCGATCTCCGCAAAAAAAACCAAAATATAAACATAAATGGGAGAAGAAGAAGAAAATTCGCCAAAAAAATAATATTTCACTTTTTTTTTAAAAATACTTTAAAAAAAACACTTTTGTGAGCGTATTAGTAGAACGATAATTGAAAAACTAGGAAAATTTAAATTAACACTTCACTTGATCACTTTTTTTAAAAAATATTAAAAACTGAAACACATTTTGAAACTATCACTAGTAACCGCGAGCAATTGGAATTTAACGGAATTTGCTCGCGTTTACTTGTGATAGTTCAAAAAAGTGTTTCAGTTTTTTAGTTTGTTTTAGAAAAAGTGATCAAGTGAAATGTTAATTTAAATTTTCCTAGTTTTTCAATTAAAAATATCGTAGTAAAAAAAGTGAGGCCAGGTGCCAACTTTTCTGTGAATCGTTGTAGTGGCTATATTTGTGAAGTGAACGCAAAAATGTAAATATGCTGTGAAAATTTGAATCCTTGGCTAAAACTTCATGTTTCATGTCGTCAGTATATAGTGCGAGGCCAACTTGGCAGTGAGCCAATTCCTGTCGCCAATCACTATAGCTTTGCCGTATTGCAACCGAATGATTTGATTTTTATTTACATGACTAGTGTCTATATGAAACTATTCATGAACAGAATTTGAAGTCATTTAGTTCTTGCACGGCTGAGTAATAGCGATTAGTAACGAGAATTGGTCCCGTATCCTTTATGGGTTCTATAAGATGATTAAAAACCAGCAGTATAATAAACAGTAATGGGCCAAGATGAGAACCTTGTGGCTTCTAGGGCTGATTGCTGGTAAATTTGATTGCTTTTCTATTGTTGTTCTCAAATCAAAATGATATATTTTAAAACGTCCCAACGAGTAAAAATTGTTAACAAAGAAAGCTATGTCAATTGGATCTATTTTGCTGATTCTGGAAGCTCACGAACTCGATTAGCGACTTGGTTACCGCAATGACCGAAATCTGACAGATTCGGTAAACACGGTCATAGTATTCGTGAGTTTCCAAAATCAAAACTGATTCCAAAACTGATCCAATTGACATAGCTTGGTTTATTATTTTTACTCATTTATGAGTAGTAGCGTAGCGTGGGGGCGGTTCACCTCGGTTTTAATCCAGACAGTTGAGGAAGTGAATGCTTATTCACTTTGCCGGCTCCATGGATGTATTTAACTGAATTTGTTTAATTTTGTTACCAATTTAGCAAATAATGAAAACTGCACATGTTGCACATTAACAAGATAGTAAATGTGAAATTGACATGGTTTGCTTTGACAATAACTCTTAGCTTGAAGGAGTGACTATAGCTGGTTTTTTAATATCTTCCTGCAGGGTTGAAATGTAGTAACATCAGCATGTTTCGGCGAAAGCCCGTATTTGTCGCCTCCTGAAGGGTTTCCTCGGAGTATCCGGGTTGTCCCAGAATGGTCAATATGTTCATTCGTCCTTTTAATGACTTGAACTAGATTGAAATTTGAGCCGTCGAAAGGTAGAAAAGGTTTTCCCGGGCCATCTGGATTGTCCCAGAATGGCGAATATGGTCATTGGTCCATTTCAAGGCTGAACGTATACTACTCATGAGAAATCAAGAAGTTGGAGCCATCGAAAGGCATGTTTTATCGAAAATCTATATTTGTCCCACCTAAATGGTTCTTCCAGGGCATCCGGGTTGTCCCAGAATGGCGCAATCAGTGATCCATTTCAAGGTTAGGAGTAGCCTACTCAACAAAATTGATGAAATTTGAGCCGTCGAAAGACATGTTTCGGCAAATATATGTATTTGTCTCCTCCTAAACGGTTCTCCGGGGCCTCTAAATTGTCCAGGAAAAGGCCAATATAGACATTGGTCCAATTTTAGACTAGAAGTAGACTACTCAACAAAAATCATGAAGTTTGAGCCGTCGAAAGGCATGTTTTAGCGAGAATCTGTATTTGTCCCACCTGAATGGTTCTTACAGGGCATCCGGGTTGTCCCAAAATGGCCAATCAGTGATCCATTTCAAGGCAAGAAGTAGACTACTCAACAAAAATCATGAAGTTTGAGCCGTCAAAAGACATGTTTCGGCAAAATTATGTATTTTGCTCCTCCAAAACGGTTCTTTGGGGCCTCCAAATTGTCCAGGGAAGGGCCAATATAGACATTGGTCTATTTCTAGACTAGAAGTAGACTACTCAACAAAAATTATTAAGTTTGAGCCGTCGAAAGGCATGGTTTGGCGAGAATCTGTATTTGTCCCCACCTAAACGGTTCACCCGAGGCATTTGGATTGTTCAGGAATGGACAATATGGTCATTGGTCCATTTCTAGACTAGAAGTAGACTACTCAACAAAAGTCATGAAGTGTGAGCCGTCAAAAGACATGGTTTGGCGAAAATCTATATTTTTTCCCACCTTAACGGTTCACCGGGGGCATTTGGGTTGTTCAGGAATGGACAATATGGTAATTGGTCCATTTCAAGGCTAGAAGTAGACTACTCGACCAAAATCATGAAGTTTGAGCCGTCGAAAGAAATGTTACGGCAAAAATATGTATTTGTCTCCTTCTAAACCGTTCTCCGGGGCCTCCAAATTGTCCAGGAATGGCTTATATAGACATTGGTCCATTTCTAGATTAGAAGTAGACTACTAAACAAAAATCATGAAGTTTGAGTCGTCGAAAGGCATGGTTTGGCGAAAATCCGTTTTTGTTTCCTCCTGAAAGTTTCTTCCGGAGCATCCAAGTTGTTTCAGGATGGCCTATGTGGTCATCACTCCATTTCAAAGCTATACCCAGACTGCTCAACAAAAATCTTGAAGTTTGGGCCGTCGAAAGGCAGGTTTCGACGAAAATCCGGTTTTGTCCCCGCCTAAAGGGTTCTTCCGGGGCATCCAGGTTGTTCCAAAATGGCCAATATTGTCATTGATCTATTTCAAAGCTACTCAACAAAAATCATTAAGATTGAACCGTCGAAAGGCGTGAAAATCGGTATTTGTCCCCTCCTAACCAATTCTCCCGGGGCATCCGGATTGTTCTGGAATGGCCAATATGGTCATTGGTCCATTTCAAGGCTGGAAGTAGACTATTCATGAAAAATTATGAAGTTTGAGCCGTCGAGAAGCATGTTCCGATAAAAAGTTGTATCTGTCGCCGCTTCACGGATCGTGGCAAAACACATCCTCTTCCGGCACAGATTTCTTGAGGCCAATCGGGTCAAAAAGGGCAGTACTCACTAGAAACTAAAAATTGGGACTCTATTCAGCATTTTGACTGCAAAGACTTTAAAATTTGGTCATATATAGTTTCCACAATGTGAGTTTGAAATCCGGGCCAATATGACCCAAAACACCGAAACCTTTTTTCAACAGTTCTTCAGAAATGTCAAAGAAATTTGACATCACTTCAAATAAAGCTCGATTCAAAGTAAATCTGGACGCACGGTTTAATAAACCACCGCGTCCCTGGTGGTTGGAACAAATAACGTTTGACAAGCATTTGTTGATGTTTCATTGACAAAGAAATTGGAGATTTTCTCGATTGATCGACGCATCTCGAAATTACGGGTCATGGAACTTGAGAAAAGAAAATTAGATGTGCACTAACATCTAGAGAATCCTTCGTGGTCTGCCTCAAAAATAGCAAAAGTGTTAAAATTCCCAAAGTCAATGGTGAATCTTGTAATCAAACGTTACAAGGATACTCTGAGTGTGGATAGAGCACAGCGCATCTATCATAAAAGAGGCACTAGGGACAAAGAGCTGAGGAGAGGATGTGTTGAGGTACGTGAGAGGCAATCCAGGTGTCTCCATACGTGATTTGGCAAAGAAATGCGATTACAACTTTTCCACCGTGCGCAACATCCTTTCAAGAGAAGGGTATAAGTCTTTTTGTGCCAGTAAATATCCGAATCACTTCCTGAAACAAAATTTAGAGGCCAAAAAGCGAGCACGATTACTATACGAACGAATTTTGACGAAATTTGATGGCTGTATTTTAATGGATGACGAAACGTATGTCAAAATCGATTATAAACAAATCTCCGGACGAACATTTTACCTGGAAACTGGTGCTGGGGATGTCACTTCCAGGTATAAATTTGTTTTTGCTGCCAAGTTTACTCGGAAACTAATGATTTGGCAAGGAATCTGCAGTTGTAGCCTTAAAACCAAGGTTTTCATCACATCTCCCACAATGACGTCGAAGGTATGTAAACCTTCGGTGTCTTGTAATCAATGTCAAATCAATGTAATAAAGAGTGTCTGAAAAAGCGGAATTTACCCTTCATTCGGCAACACAAGACCAACGTTATGTTTTTGCCGGATCTAGCCAGCTGCCACTACTCTAAGGAGGTACTAGAATGGTATGCTGCAAACAATGTTAATTTCGTCGCCAAAGAGATTAATCCTCCCAATTGCCCTGAGTTCAGACCGATCGAAAAATATTGGGCAATTGTCAAGCAAAAACTTCGAGGATGCGGTAAAGAAGTGATAAATGCACAACAAATGCGTTTAAAGTGGATTAAGTTCGCCGGTACAGTGTCACCAGCGACTGTGCAGATCATGATGGCATCGATCACAAATAAAGTGTGACAGTTAGTTCGAAACGATGAAATGTAATAACTTGTTATGTATCGTTTGAAAGCTGAATAAATACCTTAGCTTTAAGGTTTTGGGGCTGCCGTTGCAAAAAGCAAATAATGATATTGAAACATTGCATACAATATCGTTAAAAGCTAGCTAGAAACTTAGTATCAATTTCAATTATTGCAACTACGATGTTTAACCTCACTTTAGCTTTACTTGGATTCCTCAATTCATAGAAACGCTTTAACGAGCTCTGGAAAATATTCCCCATTCCTAGAATCCAAACCTCATCGAAAGCTATGAAGCATAACTTCCCAGAGTCCATTATTATCACCAACGGATGTCTCCCGCTTGATTCCTCCATAACCAGATCGCCATGACAATTGTCGTCCCCGCTCTTGTGCCGCAACCGATCCGTACACTTATCTGTCCACGTCGTCGTCGTCGTCATCGAGAAGCGTGCCTCCGTTGAATGGAGACTGAAAACATCGTTGAAAAGTGCAGAACCACTTCCTCTCCTTGGCAACTGTCGATCTGTCTCTGCACTAGTTTGAGTTCTGTGTTTATCTTTCTTTAATTAATTAATTAAACGCTTGGCCAGGCAATCCGGAGCGGAACGGATCCCTGCCTGTCGGACTCCTTTGGCAACGAACCAACCACCGATACGGTGCGGACTTGGGGAACGGTGTGCGAGGAGAGATTTAACAGTTATAGTTAGTTGGTTCATCTACAACTCTCTCCGGAGCTGGAGTGGTGGTCGGTCGGATGATTCCAGAGCAATTCCACAGAGGAAATTCGAAAGACAAAGAACTGCAACCACCCGGTCTTTCTCGCTCCCGTCCAATCTTTTCCCCCTGCTTTGTAGAGGTCCAATGAATGAGATGTTTGTCTTTCTGGGGAGGAAATTGCAACTCTCTTCGTCGTCGTCGTCGTCGTCGTCGTCGTCGTTACTCTTATAATGTGTGGAATGGAATGGATACATGCAGCCAGTTGGATGGGGTCTGAAGTGGCTGGATCAAGTGTGTATCGCTCTCCCGATTGTATCCCGGGCGTAGATTATCTAGACTCTTCGGTCGACCCTAGGGTTTGTGGTACGAGCTTGTTAGGTGTGGATAGGAAATTTATTTAATGTGATTTTTATGACGATAAAATTTGTTTATAATTAACACGTCGCCGGAGAGTCGGAGGAAGACCAGAAGGAAAAGGCCATGCGAGTGCTTTGCAATTTGTTTTACGGGATCTCTTCGACGGAGCATAACAGTAAATTGTGGACCGGTGGTTGGAGTCGACTTTGGAGACCAATCTAATGGCGATTATGAGGGGCAGTTGAGCAAACGACGGGATGTAGACCGGGATTGGATCCCATCGGAGGAAAGTGGGTCCATATCGGAGAAATGATAGGCACTATTATGGTTTAAATGGTCTCTAATTTTGGTCCATTATGGTTGCATTATGGTTATTGCAACCGATTTCGAGTCAAAGTCAGCAATCTTTTGAGTATTGCTAATTTTCTTGCCTCATCCGGTTGGAATAAAAGTCAAACCGGAACAGGGCAACCACGGTGAGTGTCTAGTCAGCACATGTATCAATGCGAACGACGAATGTATTTCGTGTTTATTTGCAAAGGCGAATTCCGACCTCAGAAGGAACGACGCTTATCCAATTGGACGGATGATTTATGCGTTGTGGAATCTTACTCTGTACAGCATGTGTGTCTCTCGGGCAGCCGCCCAATATGCTAAAGCGACCTCCCTTTTTCTGGTCTTGTTGGTCCGTTTCTCATACGGTCTTTCAGTGGCATAAATGTGTGAAAAGGGGACTTATGTCATGCGATTTCCAAGTTGGCCGCAAACATCTCGCTCGATTGCGGATGTCGTCAATTTGTCAACTCCATTTGCATGACTCATTCAAGGTTGGTGCGGACTGTTTGCTGGTTTTGGGCAAATGCTTTTGGTTTTATTTTCTTATACATTTATTTTGGTTTGCTAAATTTTCATGAATTTGGTGTGTGTTTTATTTTCATTTGTTTTAAATGCTACTCTATAGTTGTACTTTTTTTTTTGTGTGAATATCCAAAAACCTATTTTTATTTTATGTTTGTTATCCTGTGGTCGTGAAAAATCTATATACCTATATAAAAATGGATTTCTGTCTGTCTGTCTGTTTGACCCTAATAGGCTCGGAGACTACTGAACCGATCGGCGTTCAAATTTGTATGCAGGGGTTTTTGGGGCCGGGGAAGGTTCTTAAGATAGTAAGAGACCCCTCCATCCTCTGAAAAGAGGGGTTCCATACAAATGACACACATATTTCTGCATAACTCGAGAACTGATCAAGCAAAGGAATCCAAATTTAGCATGCGGAAGTTTTTGGAGGCAAGAAATGTTTCTATGGTAGTTTTAGACCCCTCCCTTCTCTAGAAAGCGAGGCTCCCATACAAATGAAACAGAAGTTTTTGCATATCTCAAGAACTAATCAAGCAAATGGAACCATATTTGGCATGTGGGGTTTTCTGGTGGCGAAAAATGTTTCTATGGTGGTTTGAGACCCCTCCCCTCTCCTAGAAGGGGTGCTGTCATACAAATGAAACTGAAATTTCTTCATAACTTCTAGATCTAATAAAGCAAATGGAACCAAATTTGGCTTGCGGGTATTTTAAAGGCAATAAATGTTCTACGGTGGTTTGAGACCCCTCCTCTCTCTCTCTGTGGTAGGGGAGGCGGGGCTCCCATGCTAAAGAGACACAAGTTTCCGCATAACTCGAGAACTAATCAAGTAAATGGAATCAAATTTGGCAGGTAGAGGATTTTGAAGGCAAGAAATGTTTCTATGCTAACTCAAGACCCCTCCGCCATCTGTAAGAGGGGGGTTCTCATACTAATGAAACACAAATTTGTGCATAACTCGAGAACTAATCAAGCATATGGAACCAAATTCGGCATGTGGAGGTTTTTGGAGGAGAGAAATGTTTCTATGGTAGTTTGAGACCCCTCCGCCATCTGGAAGGGGGGGGGGTCTCCAATCAAATGCAACACAAATTTCTGCATAGCTCGAGAACTAATCAAGTATATGGAACCACATTTGGCAGGTGGAGGTTTTTGAAGGCAAGAAATGTTTCTAAGTTGATTCGAGCCCCTCCTTTCTCTGAAAGGGGAGTCCATATTCAAATGAAACACCAATTTCTGAATAGCTCGAGAACTTATCAAGTTTCTGGAACTAAATTTGTCATGTGGAGGTTTTCGAAGGCAAGAAGTGTTTCTATTGTGGTTTGAGACTCCTCCGCTCACTGAAAGAGGAGTCTCCCATGCAAATGAAACACGAATTTCTGCATAACTCGAGAACAAATCAAGCAAATAAACTCAAATTTGGCATGTGGAGTTCTGAACCGACCAGCGTGAAAATTTGTAAGCTGCATTTCCCATCAACATGAGAGGCTCTAGGAGTGGGCAGTACACCGTGTCCAATATATTCTCATACATTTTTTCCTTGCATTGGTGTCGTGCAACTACTCAACATGCTTCACGTATGTGTTGGTGTAGTTTTGCACTATGTTTTTACAAACGCTTTTAGGTCATGTCCGATTTTTTTCATTCGGTGTTTATCTTTTACCAGCGATGAAGGAGTTTCGTGCTGTGGTGATAAAAATGTTTTTGCCCGAGCGCTATTTTTAGAAATTTGAAAAACCTCGGAGTAAAGTGGGATTTTGTGTACCGAACCATCCAAAGGTACCGTGACACCTTCTCGTTGGATGACCGGAAGAGATTCGGTCGTACTTGTACGGTGCAGACTGCACGATTTGTTAAAGTGGTCAGGGAACGGATCTCGAATCTCAGCGCTCCGTACCCAAAATGGCCGCAGATCTGAATGTTTCGAGATCATCAATGCACTGCAAAATGACCTCGGATTCCAAGCTTTCAAGAATCGTAAGATTCACGGAGTTTCGGAACCTTCCAAGCAGAAACGACTCGAAAGAGCAAGTCTGCTTTTGTCGCGGCACGGTGGGGAAGAATTTATCTTTTCCGACGAAAAGTTATTCGTCTTGCAACAATCCCACAGAAAAGCCGAGAAAATTTGACCGACTTTTTGGACAAGAATGAATGGCCTCCCAGTTCACCAGATCTGAATCCCTTGGATTATTTCGTATGGACATACATGCTGGCAAAGGTAAATGACCACAGGGCGTCTAATATGAACCAATTCAAAACCGTAATCAAACGAATTTGGGACGAAATGCCGATGGAAGTCGTGCGTGCCGCCTGTAGCGGTTTTGGAAAACGTCTTGAGCTGGTCAAGAAGGTTAAAGGCGATGTTATTCCAAAACATATGCTTTAGTTGATCAGTATGCAATATAATGGGTAAAGTTATCAATAAAATCTGGGTTATAGATTTGAAATAAATAGAGATTTATTTTGTATGAGAATATATTGGACACGGTGTATATGTCAAAAACGAAACATGCCTGAAGCCGTTGAAGTTTTCAAGAACTCGAATTTGAACTCATCAGTACACAAAACAGTCTTCCAATATTCTAAAGGTTTATCAGCATGTTCTCAAGCAAATTTGAGTCGTTTCGCTTTGTTGACTTTGCTAATAAAAGGCAACTTCTTACAAAACCTGCTCTTCATACCGTGTTCAGCGATCCTTCTGCGTAGAGTACTGTCCGAGATCGGTTGTTGAATCACTTCCTTGATCTCCTTGAGGGTAACCTTCGGATTTTTCTAAATTTCTCGAATGATTCTCGCATCTGTTCGGGAATCTGTTCTACGTTTCCTTCCCCTTCCTGGGCGATCAGCTACTGAACCATAGGTTTTGTACTTTGCGAAAAGTTTGGTAACCACTGCTTTGCTGTATCCATACTTTTCACCAATCTTGCGATGCGATTCACCTTTCTCGATGTCACGAATAACACATTTCGGATCTGCAAGGGAATAGTTTTGCTTGCCACCATATTATCCATGGTTATTTAGATAACTCGCACTGAATCTTTCTGACCGACAACTGAAATCCGTAAGAAGATCAACAAACACTTGGAAACGTCAAAAAAAATTTAATACGAGGGGCGTTTGGATGTAAAAATTACATACACATAATATATTTTCAATTGGGCACTTTATTATGAAACACCAAATTTACACCACGTATGGTTCAAAAAATAATTTTGCAAAAATGTGTATTATCCATTGCATCTTTAAAATTATAATATTACCATGCTTGGAAAAATATATGAATACGATATAATGAGTTTTTCAATGGCTTCAGAGATGAAGCGTGTTCATGAGAAAAGTGGGCACTTTATTTTGGCGGTGACTGTAGATTCAATGTATGTAAACTGAGCTTAATACACGTATATAACTGCCCTGCAAATTTGGTTCACCCTTTATCGTATTTCATCGATGACTTCAAGCAGTTAGTACGCCGAGA
Organism: Aedes koreicus; assembly: GCA_024533555.2. Taxonomy (NCBI): domain Eukaryota; kingdom Metazoa; phylum Arthropoda; class Insecta; order Diptera; family Culicidae; genus Aedes; species Aedes koreicus. The sequence continues at coordinate 176,415 of JAHHFK020003223.1, read as the reverse complement.
GTATTAATCAGAAAGGGATAAGTTTGAAATAGATGATTGCTTTGCGGATTCAAACAATCAACACTCAAACTTTTCGGCTCCGTAAAGCTAATACAATTGAGCCCTCCAAATGGTAGAAAGAAGAAAGAAAACAGATCTTGATTCCCTGACAGGTTATCTACCCTTCATCGCCCACTGTGATCATTAGCGTCAATCTTCGCCTAATGTCACATTTGCTGGAAATGCCTTGGTGGCGCTCCAAAACTCAGCTTCCCCACCTAACCAAGGCGTCCGTCGTTGTTTGCTGCCTCCCCGGAAAACGTCATAATCGGAAAATAAACGACCGAGCCAGGGTGAGAAGACCTTCTTGCATGCATTTCACTTTTCACACGTCATAAACAAGCATTCGTTGGCAGAAACTGGCAAAGGCATAATCGTCGCCGTCGTCGTCGATGACTGCTTTATCGTGTCACTGGGAACGATATTTCAGTATTTATTCGTAGCGCCCGGCGATGTTGGATTTCGATCAAACGACTAACGTGGTAGATACCGACATCGGCGGGGAGATCAAATCGAATTAGATCCAGATGCCGGTGACAGACAGTGCCAATAGTGCCAGTAGTGTCTGCTTGTCGTCTGTTCGCTGGCGTCATTATTGTCGCCGGCACCGCCGTCGTTGTGGCATTAGGGGTAATCGAATTTCGATCACATGTGTTTTTCGGATGAGTCAGGAACGCGGAAAGTATGTGCCGATCGATGGTTCACGAAAAAATGTGTTTTTGACCATAACGGGACAACGAAGGGACTCAAGCTCGATGGAACAATGTAGTCATTTCCAATCTTTTAAATATTCAATATTACAACCAGTGCTGTAAATAGTCAACTCAATGCGATTCATTTGCCGGTAACTCGTTCCAGAAGCTGATTTTCAAAATATGATGAGACTGATGTGCTTCATTATTTTGGCTCTTACTATGGCATCTAAGGCGTGAGAGTGGAATATCGGAATATTCAAACGATATTCAACATTGAATATAATTTGAATATTATAGTGAACATAACACTTTCGATATTACAGGCAATGCATTGTTAGAAAAGTTGAAGAATTAGTCAAGAGCTACAATTTCATCATACACATTGATCATTGATTGTATGAAAAAAAAAAAATCTACGAGAACGACTTGTAGGGAACTAATGGGAGTTTATGGAGATAATCGCCTCGCTGGACTTGAACCACTTTGCCCTGGAGCGCCCCTCGTGTTTACAGTTACCCGGCTTCTTGTGCAGAAATAAATGTATAACCTGAACAAACCATGTATGGCAATAAAAAAAATCCCCCGGTTGGGTGGCGAAGGAACGCGAAGAACACAAATGACGCTCAAATGAGAAAAAAAAAAACATATATAGGTGAACGCGTCTTGGGTCGATATCAAGATTTTATTCTATTTATACCTCCGCTGAAGAACGATTGTGAGAGAAGAAGACATAGAAACACGAGATGATGGCGCTCGGTTTTGAAATTTCTCCAGCCGAAAAGCACCGGCACAGGAAGTGAGCCATTAGAGGATGAGTGGTGAATGGCGCTGAATCGGAGCAGCGTTATCTAATCATTAGAGAAAAGGACAACGAACGGTACACTGGTGGTCAACCACCGTCATCGCCGCGATTAACTGTGAATTGGACCGTGGTTTATTCGCCTCCAGTCGAGGGACAGAATGAGAAGAAAAAGGTAAACATTGAAATAATCAAAATGCAAAAGACACGGACTCCTTTGTGTCAACGTCACTCACTGACGGACTGGGGCACTGGGCTCTACCCAGTCAAACCTAACCGTTCGCCCAGAAATCAGGTCACCGAAACTGTTTTGTTGTCTTTTCCAACATCCGACTGAGATGCTCTTTTCCTCCCTTGTGTGGGTTTTTTTTCCAAGCCATCAATTTCTGCACGTGATGCACGTTGAAATGTAAAATAGATGTAGAAAATTCTTCCTTCCTTTGCCATCCCAAGCGCTTCGCTAATCTTTGCTTCCCTGCCCCCTCCGTGTTTCACCATTTCCACCAAAAGATGTAGCCATCCGAAAACCACAGAGTAGGTATCAATTTCTGAGCTTCCGAAGCGGAGATAATTTTTCGCGGACGTCTTACGTAGATCAACCAACGAACGAAGGGGCGAACAATGTGAGAATGCAAAGTAGAACAATTTTGATCGCTGGAAAAAATAATGTTTTTGTTTTTTCAAGGCGTGTGCTCATTTCAATGAGAAGTATTTCCAGCTGAATTCAGTGACTTCCTGTTACGAAAGCGGTGGTTGTTCGACAACGAACATAGCCGTTGCTTCCAAGTTTAATTTGAGTTCCGTTGATTGAAACTCACAAAAAAAAATTGATTGCTCGTAAACTGAATAATTCCATTGCAAGGCAAACATTGCAGAATAAATGAGTTCTTTGAATTATAAACATATATGACTTGTTTGAGCTCAACGAAAAAAAAAGCTTTATTCTCTGAGCACAACGATATTTGTTTCGAAGACGTATGAGTTTCGAATCAAAATTTTAGGCCGAATAATATTGATTACCCTTTTCTCGCAGATTGACTGCTGGAACCTATACAAAGTGTCAGCGAGGAACTCTAAAACGGTGTTTGATGCTATGTAATCGTAATCGTGTTAAATTCAATTTGTATTACAAAAGCAATTTTGATTTTGTTTTTTGTTTATTTTCCGTCGGCCTATTTCCTCACAACGAGGTGAAAACCACCGACGCCAGGAAAACGACTCCATCACCTGGACCCTACATATCGCACTCATCAACACATGACCAACGGCAGTACTTCCCTGCCGAAGGAAGACGTGACCAGATTTTTTCGTCTCAGAAAAACCACCGACCTCGACTGGGATTAAACCCAGACCCACAACACCGGCGCCGGAAAATGCCATGTAAATTTCTGTCCCCTGACACCGACACATGCAAGCGTCCTTTGGCACATAGGAATGAGTTGAAAAAGATGAGAAAATAAATTCAATCAAACACATCTTTTGTCAAATTTCGTATGTGTCAGTCTCAGGAGACATAAATTTACACGAAATCTTTCTTTACGTTCGCCGACTTTTTACAAACATGAATTCTGTCTCGTGTAAAATTCATAATTTCTAAGTGTGCATTCTCACAGCTTTGAGAGAGCATTTTCAACGGTCTTCAAAACATCTTAGGGTTTCCGACCCGGATTTTGGCGGCCTAAAGGATGTTCCGATCAAAATTTGGTCAAACAGTAATGTGTGTGAGTCGATAAAAGTTTTTATTAATTAGTCAAATTTTTTTTTTTTAAGTTCAGTTAACACAGAATACAGGAGAAATATTCAATTAAGCTTCCTTTTTACCGAATACGAACTGCCGGGTCTTTCGTTTAACACCTGCCATAAGATTTTGTACGGTCTCCTTGTCCACTTTATTCGCCGCAGAACGCCAGTTTGCCTTGAACTGTTTCTCGCTCACAACAGCTTTTTGAGTCTTCTTAAGGTTCCGCTTGACGATAGCCCAATATTGTTCGATTGTGCGGAGCTCTGGCGTGTTGCGAGGGTTCTTGTCCTTGGGCACCACTTGAACGTTGTTGGCAGCATACCACTCCATGGCCTTTTTTTCGTAATGGGAAGATGACAAATCCGGCCAAAATAGAACGGAACAGTTGTGTCGCTTCAGGAAAGGCAGTAGACGTTTTTGTAGGCACTCGCTCAGATCAATTTCCTGGTTGACGGATACGGCCGCAATGTAAACGTTTGCTCTTCAAGCCACAGTTACAGATGGCCTGCCACACCAGATATTTCTTTGCGAACTTTGACAGTTTAATGTGCTTGAAAATATCTGACACCTTTCTCCGTCCGGTTGCCGTTTAAAATTCCTGTCCAGGAAGCTGTTTAAAGTCTGCTTTGAAGTAAGTTTCATCGTCCTGTACCACGCAATCAAACTTCGTCAGCATCGTCGTGTACAACTTCGGCGATCGTGCTTTGGCCGACGTGTTTTGTTTATCGTCGCGATTTAGAGTCACCATTTTCTTGTAAGTCGACAGTCCAGCTCGTTTTTTAGCTTTATCCACGGTTAAAGGCGCCACTCCCAGCTTCTTTACGACATCTCGGAAGGAGAGGTTGGGGTTCCGCTCGAAACAGCGAGCAACTCTTTTTGTCGTCGCTGTGGCCTCCGGCTTTTGATTTCCCTTTCCTTCCCTTTTCAGCTTTCCTGGCTGTCGACAAACGTTCACCGAACACTTTTAATACGTTGGTAACAGTTGATTTAGCCACATTCAACATTTTGAACAACAACAAATGAGAGTAGTTTGAATTTTCGCCATGCACGTGCAAAATTTTGATGCGTTGCTTCGCTCCCTTCGACGACATTTTGATAACTGAAGTGCTAATCTCAAAATAGAGGCATGATGCTACACGCACACATCTTCAAATTGAGGGGTGTGCAAAATTTTTTAATGCACGATGAAAGGAAATGCGCCAAGTTTAAGTCGACCAAATTTTGATCGAAACACCCTTCAATAGTACAAGTAAAGCGTATCCGTAGTCATTATTTCTCACTTTGTCAAATCATTATTCCAAGATAGCGCACATTTTTCTACTAGTATACAGGGTGAGTGGTAATTTCTGTCAGTGTTTTTTAAACATATGTAACTTTGGATGGGTTAATCACAAACATGTTTACACATTTTGTTTGCAGAATTTAATAAAATGACAACACGGCTTGCAAGTTTGTTTTGAATTTCCATTCGTTTGAGACTCATGGGAATCATGGACGCGAAAATTGAATCCACAGGAATTAATGAAAGATTAATCTTTAGCACCATCAAATTCTACAAAGAAACCGGTTCTTGCAAAATACCTCCCCGTCCTGGCCGTAAACGCACTGTCAGGTATCCGGAAGCCATCGAACGAGTGAAAGAACGAATTCGGCGGAATCCTAGTAAGTCTGGTCGAAAGATGGCCAGAGAACTGGAAGTGTCATAGTCTGCTGTCAGGAGTATTTTAAAAGACGACCTTGGACTGAATCCATACAAAAAACAGAGGATTGCAAGAGTCGAAAGATGTCGGAAGCTGCTCAAGCGGTACGGTGATTGTGAAATTATGTATTCGGACGAAACAAATTTCCTGATCTCCACAATCAGCAAAATGATGGGGGTGTATGCAGCACATCTTTCAAATGTCACATGGTCCAACATCTTGAATTCAAAAATGTCATCGCACATTTTATTTTACTTTTTGACCTCAAATTGTTGTAATCGATCTAAAGATAACCATGTTGCTAAAAAGTTGCATGGTTCTCATACTAATCATAATTTTATTTAGGGAATCGTTTATTAAGCCTTTCATGATTGCATTACTCAATATGTCCACCATTTTTCTCGATCACCTTCTCCAAACGGGGACGGAATCGAGAGCATACCTTCTCAATGTATGAGTCAGTCGTCGAGCTCCATGCCTTGGTAATGGAAGCTTTCAGGGCGCCAACACTGGGGTGAGAACGTTTACCGGCCTTAGCCTGAACTTATGCCAATATTGAGTAAACCAAAGGATTCAAGTTCGGGCTGCTAGGAGGTCAAATGTCCTTAGGCCAAAATTCCATGTTTTCCTTCAACCTCGCTTGAGTCCTTTTTGAGGTAGACACGGTGCTCCGTCCTACTGGAAAATGACGTGTTGGTGTGCTCCAAAGTTGGCTTTCGTTCATGGCAGAACGTGGTCCTTCAAAATGTTTATGTAAACCTCGGTATTGACTTTTAATCCAGCTTTGACAAATACTGGAGGCATCTTCAAGCCATTGGACGCAACTGCCCCGAAAACCATGACTCCGGCCGGATGTTTGGTTGTAAACTTGAATTTCACGTTCTCTGAAACATCCTCAATCTTCTTCGGCGAAATAAACCTGTCTGTATTTGTGTTAGATACGGGATCGATGGTGAACATTTTCTCATCGGAGAATACGATGATGGTATGCTTCTTTTTTAATGCTGACACCAAACGTTTTGAGCGCTCCAGCCGTAGTTGTTTGATTCGGTCCGTTACAAGGTGGCGCTTTACTCTTGCCTTGGACGAACATTTCAAGTCATCTTTGACCAACCGTTGCATGGTAGTTTTTGAAATATCGGCTTCCTTAGCCAATTTCCGGATCGATCTGATAGGATTTCGCCTCTATTTCCTCTCACTGATCTGATGACCTTCGGTGTGCGAGTGGACCGGGGACGGCCACTTTCCGGCTTCCGTGGACGTGGTCCGTCAAGGAGCGAACGTTGGATACGGTAAAGGGTAGCCAGGCGGTATCCCACAATCGTTGCAATTTGTTTTACCGGCTTTTGGTCGAGCAGCAAACTAGTCACAACCTCCATTGCGTACATTTTTCTCCACTTTGTTACTCGCGAACCACTGTTTTGTTTACATCGCCTCAGAGTATACAGTCAGATGCGTATACACACGCATTAGAACAGTAAAAATGATGTTTAAAACTACCCAAAAATAAGTATTGAAAACATTTGCATGTTTTATGGGACATACTATAGTGGGCCGGCGGCGGGGATCATTATTAACTATGATCCATATCATTCGTTCGCCATACTCGCCGTATCACAATATCTTGGAACAAACAAACCACTATCCCATTTTGTGTGTGGTTCCAACAGCATCTTTACTGTTGGTTTCAATCGGGCCAAATCGGCTTTGCACCATGCTTTCTCAAATTAAAAACCTCCATAACACCTTGTGAGTGACCTCAATAGCATCCTTACTTTTGGTATAAATCTGTTCAAATTGGAAATCGGTACTAATCTTTACATATTTTACTAGACAGCTTATCGATTACCAAAAAAAATCCTGCATCCCCCTGCTCATGCTCATCATGTCGAATTTATTCCAAAAACACCAATATTTCATTGGTCGCAAAATCGAGTTTTAAAACGCCATCTCACATAAACCGCTCGACACGGTATGACATTTTAATTCAATACTAAACCTGCAACATGTTTACAGCTGGACGCAATAGTTGAAAGTGGAATCTCACCTGGAAAGAAAGAAAAAAAAATATTAGCGTTAGTTATGAAAATATGTACGGATTTTGGTACTGAAAGATTGAGAGCATGAACCCTTGAGCTGAATTGGCCGGCTTGACGTGCCGCAAAGGCTGTCAAACACGAATCTGAAAGTCAGTTCCATTGTGGTTATATCACATTATTAAGTTGTTCCAATGTGTTTATCTACTCACTTTTTGGTATAATGGGGGAGTTTGCTGATTAAATCTTCCGGTCCGCTTCCTAGCATCTTGCTATGAAGTACCTGGTGGTCACTCACCCACCGATTACCTGTCGATTTGCTAAATTTTAGTAAACCGACTGCTAAGAATTATCTCATATTGTATTATTCCGCCCACTATATCACAAAATATTGCGAGTAGTTGAACGGATTAGAGATAAGGAAAGTATTGGGTATAAGACCCAGTCTCCTCCGGTTTTCTTACCCTCCTCCAAACCTTCTCCCTTCCCCTCTCTTCCTTGTCCTTCCCCCTTCTCCCCTCTCCTCTTTTCTTACCAACCTCCCCCCTTTATACACACCCTACCAAAAATTTTGTTTTTTTTTTTTCTTTTATCCTTTTTTTTCTTTCTGTGTAGAAGCATCTCATTGACAAAACATTTATCTTCAAGCTACCCCGTATCCTGTCAGTTAAAACGTTATTTTCTCTTGCATAACCTTAGATTAACTTAATGTGCATATGTAGCACTGAGAGTAACTCAAGCATCCCCCATTCTTGACTTAAAAGGGGTTTAAACTTCTATCAAAACATGCTGCCCTCCCCACGAAATACACATTTTGTGTTTTAGTTGCCTGGATAATTCTCATGTTTGGTTGAAATTTCTGTTTCATTTGTATAAGAGACCACCCCCCCCCCCTCCCCATCTGGAGAGGGGAGGAGTCTCGAACCACCATAGAAAAAAATCCTGCCTCCAAAACCCCCACATGCCAAATTTGGTTTATCGATTTTGAGTTGCTCGATTAGTTCTCGACTTATGCACAAATTTGTGTTTCATTTGTTTGGGAGCACCTTCCAGAAGGGGTAGGAATCTTGAACCATTATAAGAACCTTTTCCGGCCCCAAAAACCCAATTAGCTCTCGAGTAATGCAGAAATTTGCGATTCATTTGTATGGGAGCCCCCCCTTCCATCCAGGGAACGAGTCTCGAACGATCATAAGAACTTTCTCCGGCCCCAAAAACTCCTGCATACAAATTTTCATAACAGTAGGGATAGTTCTCATGTTTAGTTAAAATTCGTGTTTTATTTGTATGAGAGCCCCCCCCCCCCCCCCCCCCCTCTAAAGAGGAAAGGGATCTCTTACCACGCTGGAAACATTTCTTGTCTCCGAAAAACCCCAGATGCCAAAATTGGTTCCATCCTATTGATTAGTTCTCGAGTTGTGCAGAAATTTCAGTTTCGTTTGTATGACAGCCCGGAGGGGTCTCAAATTACCAGAGATACATTTTTTGAATCCAGAAAACTCCACATGCCTAATTTAGTTTCATTATCTTGATTAATTCTTGAGTTATGCAGAAACTTCAATTTCATTTGTATGGGAGCCTCCCTTTTTAGGGAGGGGAGGGGTCTCAAACTACCATAGAAACAGTTTTTGCCTCCAAAAACTCTAACATGCTAAATTTGGTTTCCTTTGCTTGATTAGTTCTCGAATTATGCAGAAATTTGTGCTTCATTTGTATGGGAGCCCCCATTTTCAGAGATGGGAGGAATCTCTAACTTTCTCGGCCCCAAAAACTCCTGCATACAAAATTTCACGCCGATCGGTTCAGTAGGTTCAGTAGTTCAGTAGTAGGTTCGGACAGAAATTCATTTTTATAGGGGAAGGTGCTCTAATTTGGGTCAGTGGAACTAAGATTCGGCCTATGCTTAAAATTCGAATTAAATATTAATTCACTATTTTTACGCTGAAAATCAAAAATATACAGTATTATTGCCTCACTAACACATAAATAACTCATGGAATGGAACTGAACATCAAAAAGTGCAAAGTTATTTCGTTCACTTGCCGGCAATCCCGAACAGAGTTTGAATACTCCATCAGCTCAGAAGCTATAGAGCGTGTTCACCCAATTCGTGACCTAGGGGTTACTGTAGATACAAAACACCGGTTCAATGAGCATATTAGCACAACTACCGCAAAGGCCTTTGCTGCACTGGGATTCATTCGTCGAAATACAAGTGGTTTCACCGATATAGGGTACGGGACGGGTTTTAAGCAGTTTAGTCAGCCCCTGAGACATTTGATGAAGCTGTATGTAATCTATAATTAGAACTGCCAATATTTAGACATTAATCCCTCTGCTTACGTCTGGTCTATCGGAACATACCTTCAGCAACGAGCATTAGGCTCAGAAAATTTCATAGCCATGGAATAAAGTTCCCAATTGCAGGGACTTTTTGAAAGCATGCGGATTGCTTTCCGATTAAAAAAATGTTTTCTTCAGCTCCTCAATCTCCACATAAACTAGCAATATTGCATAAGTGCGATTCTGTGCATGTGTGCGAAGGCGAAATGAAATAGACCAGTTGGAGATTTGCTGCAAACGTCAATTTCCTCAACCCGCTCCTTCGTTTTACCCTACCGCTCTCAAAAACAATCAACCAAAACATGTCGATTGCTACGACCACAAACTCGTCTCCTAGCAGCGTATGAGACAGACGTACACGACCAAACTTTTAGTTTGTCATTGATCTTTAGATTGGCAATGTGTATTTCTTATTTCATTTACTCTCACGCAAATGTTAACCAAAGTGACTGTGACGACAAACGGGATGCTTCGTTTAAAAACAAACAAATACAAGAGACAGCAGGCTTCACGTTACATTACCAGTGCGCTATATCCATGGTTAACAAAGAAGAGAGGAAACATGGGCTCTCTCAAAAGCAACAGTGATGCCATAGCTGCAGCTCAACAGCGAAGCATCATTTATCATTGGGTACTATTGGACAGCTCCAAAACATATTTTTTATTGCAAATGATAGTGCCAGATGATCGGCAATATAATCATAAGCATAGATGACCTCCAATGACAAGAAGAAACATGAAATAAATAGCGATTTCAGATTATCTAAATATGTAATAAATTTAACTCAATGTTCAACATCACATTCTGGCAACAAGCCTAGTTGTGGGAGAGAGCTGATGAAGACATGCACTCCGGTACACGCGATGCAAATGCAAAATACACAAAGGCAACATTTGAGCGAACTTCTTCAGCAGGTCAGAAACTGATGGTTTCTTGATGATGTATTTTAAATCTTCAAAATGACAGTAATAAATTGGTAATCAATAATGATTCATGCATAGAATCATTGGCCCAATAGATAAAGCTTATGATCGTATCATTAAAAATGCAATAATTTGGAAAATGTAGGAGTTATAGACCTATTGCCTAGCAACTGATTAAAATAGTAACCCCTGATTAAGCCGTTCCCTACCCTATATGCTCTCAAGGCGCTGTACTGTTCGATCGTTCGTAGCATCATGGAGTATGCTGTTAGCGTTTGGTCGCCTTATCACTCAGTTCAGACATACGAATGGAAAGGGTTCAACGCAATTTTGTACGGTATGCTCTTCGTCAACTTCCGTGGAATGACCCAGCAAATCTACCTGACTATCCGAGTCGTTGTAGACTGATCGATTTAGAAACTTTAATGCACAGACGTACTAACCTACAGAGGTTATTTGTTTTTGATATTGTCGAAGGTGGTATAGATTGCCCATCAATCAATCAGGACATGTATTTTTTTTCGCAAAATTAAATCTAGCCTCAATGTGAACTGGTGTGATACTTGGTAAAGTCGCTTTTTCTGAGCTTGTAGGTGATTGGTTCTTGCTTGATCCCTACGGCAGAAAACTGTTTAGTCTCATCCATTTGTACGATACGGTTCCGGTCACGGTTGGTTATTTTCGAATTTCCCTTTGTTTTCTTTTTAGTGCCACACTTTTCTTCTTTTCTTCAGCATGTTTCTGATCATTGCTTCCGATCTGCAAATTCTTCGAGCTATATCACGCTTACCGAGACTCTTGAGTTCACAAATTACTGCATGCTTCAACTCACTCAAATATTGAAATCCATTTTGTTGAACCGATGCAACCAATATAACGTAACTCAACTAGCCGTGCGTATGGCCAGGGATGCCAGATATATCATTCATATGTCTGCGATAAAAATTTGAAATGTCTGGAAATGTCTAAAAAAGTTATTTCTTTGCAAAATTAGACTTCTTTCAACAAAAAGACGTAATAAGAGAGCGAGTTATGCTTAATATGAGATTATGTAAACATGTCTGCATCTATTTCTTGGATTGTATGCAATTTTACAGTATTGTTTCATTTTTTTATAGTGACAATTAAGCTTGAATCATTCGAATAAATGACAAAATTTCCAGTTTTGTATTTTAAAATCAAAATTTAGTTTTCATTTGAAAAATTCAACAGACTTTTTTTTGTCCAAAAATAACCATTGAATAACAATAAACAGAGTCAATTTTACGTAGCATAAATTAAAAAGATTCATTTTTTTTTATTTCATTAATAACAAAAGAGAACTCAAATGAAACTTACTGTTCTGAGATAAAATGTAAGGGTAAAAAGGATTTTTTTTTTGTAATTAAAGTCGAGGGGCTGTTAACTTGCGTATCTTCGATTTATCGATCGGTATTAAAAAGGTGCATTTTATATGTTTGTTTAAATATTTTGGTAATATCTATACGTGTATTTCATAGAGTTTTGAGTAGTGTTTTGGGTATTTATGTATTTTACGCAGTATTTCAGTCTAGTATAAGAAATAAGATTTTTTTAAGCTCACTCACTTTGGACTTATCTAACTGTACCTTATTAGTAAGTTTATTCGAATTTCGATACGGAGGTATATATTTTTTAAAACTTGTATTAATGGTTTAGTTGATAGATAGAGTTGACTGCTTCTTGGTTAAAATACTCAGCAACCCCTTTTTTACGGTAAATTTCTCAAATAAGATTTGAATTGTATCACTTTATCTTCGTTGAGACTTATTGACAACGAACCAATATTATCAGCGCTTTGACAGTAATTTTCATGGTGACAAAGCAGTGAAGATTATTGTATTTATTTTTTTTTTGTGGTAGATGGATGGATAAGAAAATTGCATTTATAAACCCCATCTCTTACGCATGGGATCGAACACTACCATAAGTAAGGAATCCATGTTATCTTCGGAAAGGGCCTATACGCTGCTTATCTCCGTGCCCATTGTAACTCCAAATGGCCCACCAGTTTCGTTTCCTCAAGTATTACTACTTTAAAAGCTTCTTACAGTATCTACTATACTATTCAGTTCCTCGTACGTTTTTAATCCAAACTTCAAAGAATTTATTTGAAATTTAAAAAATATTTTAAATGTCTGTGAAAGTCTGCAACATAAATAAAATGTCTGCTACATGTCTGCATCGTTAAAAAAGTCTGCAACAAAAATGAAAAGTCTGCAAATTTACAGACATGTCTGTAAATATGGCATCCCTGCGTAAGGCGCACAAAGAGCTTCCATTACCGAAAATGACAGTTCCACATGATAACAACAACATAGGTAGGCTCATTGAGGCTGTATGGTGATGTGCGTATAAACGAATTTACTCCCTTTTTTATGCGTGTTTTTTTTTCGTTGCTGTGAATGACATCAAATTCAAATCAAGTTATGACACATGACAATATTAAATTATTTTCGATCCACTGAGTTATTATTTTGTACAACAATAACTATGCGTTTAAACGAATTTCCCACACAGTACAATTGTTTGAAGCGAGAAGCACCAACTTCATAAAATTATTGGGGGGGGGGGGGGTTGCTTTAACATTTTTCTTCAAAAAAATGCAAAAATAAAAATATTAGTATTTTAGAGGGCAATAGTCTTTAAATCCTATTCCAATGAGTAAAAAACGAAAACAAACATTTTTCAGTAGTACATTTGTGAATTATTACAATTTCTTTCTACAAAAACGTTCAGGCTTCAAACACTCCACTCATTACACATAAAAAGTATTTTTTCTCTGGCTTTTTCGTGATATAAAGCCATTCAAAACTTCATCCATGGCCAGATCTTTCGCCATGTCCTTGTGGAAGTGCAATTTTGGCCACAGAATTCAGCCGCTGTTGACCCATGGTGGATCGCAAGTATATCTTCAGTCTTCGAAGTCCCGATAATGACCGCTCAGGTGTTGCAGCAGATGTCGGAATTGTCACCAATATATTCAGAAATTTTACAAACTCTGTGACAAGTTCAATCAAATGCGGTTTTTTCTTGAAGTAGTCAACAATATCTGAAATATTCTCAACACACTTGTCAGCTTCCTTCAAAGTTTGCAAAAACACTTCCCGATACAGCAGCAAGCGTTCCGGATCGACATAACCCTCATAAAAACTCAGAATTTTTGCTTTGTTTGTTACGTCTCCCAGCAAAAAACTTTTCAATTTCCAACAGGAACTCAAACGATTCAGTTTTAAATCGAGCGTCAAGTAATTCCAGAATCTTGTCGATAATTTCTTGATACTGCGATTCGTGAATCTCTTCAACCGACCCTGCGATTGATTCTCTTCTCTGTGATTGTTTGTCTGGATCGAATCGTTTTTGCACCCTCCTTTTTCGCGGCAACTTCGGAGATCCTACCTCGGCCGGTTTGCCTGATGATACTATTTCCCAAACCTTGGAAAACTCCTTTTTACAGAAGTTCAAACTTGCCTTCAACGTTTCGATCATTCGGTATGCTTCCTCCAGACGCAACGGTTTTCTTTGGAGCGCCGTGTTCACCGTGTCAATGTACCCGAATAATTTTACTAGTACCATCAAGGTGAAGTAAAATTCGCATTTCTCCATCATTTTCAAAAACCCAGCAGCTTTTGCACCAGCATCAGAAGCATCACTTTCAGCCAAAGTCGTGAAAATTTCTACCAAAGCGGAATAGTTTGATAAAACAGATGACATGGACACGAATTTGACTGTCCACCTTGTTGAGCACAAAGATCGAAGTTCGGTGGAATCATCTGATTTAATAGACTGGAACATCGCGAGTCGTTTTGGTGACTCCCTGACGAAGTTGATCAGATCCTTCACTAAGTTTAAGGTATCTCGGAAAATAGAAATCATCTTTATGGTGTCTTGCGCCACCAAGTTCAAAGAATGAGCCAAGCAGTGGACAAACAAAGCTCCCCTTTCAGCACCAAGAATCTTAGCTTGCACTCCATTTTTGCCACCAGCTATATTCCTTGCTCCGTCATAACACTGCCCTCTACAGTTTGACAGCGGCAAATCAAACCGGATACGTATATCCTTGATGACGGAATAAAGCGTGGCGGAGGTTGTACATTCCAGTTCATAGAAATCAAGGAAAATTTCTTCGGCTTCCAAAGGATGAAAACTGCTCCCTCCTTAAAATGTCCGCTGTCTCGTCGCACATAATAGCATAGTAAACAGCTAACTTTACCAACTCAAGGAGTTTCCGAAGTAGAGTATGCTAAGAAGATCGAGAATTTCGTTTTGGATTCCATGGCTACACCAAGTATACGATTCGCGTTTCAACCAAGATTTCAGCTCCCCTGCATCTTCATTGCGCAAATTCAACAAATTTACGAAATTCCTTACGTCATCATTGTGACCACGGATTGCTAGACCCTGAGAGACTAAGTAAAACAGCGATGAAACGATCTTCTTCAAACACGCCCGGTTAACAATCATTTCTCTCTCTTTTTTTGGTCAGAGATCTGCGCACAAACGTTAACTGATGCTCGCAAAGTATGTAGTTTCATCACTGCTTCCCTGTGACACATCGATTGCTCATGCAGTTAGAACTTTTCCACTCCCTTTTTCCAATTATTGAAACCCGATTCGCTGCAGACCCATCGCATGAAAAATTTTGGAGCACAGCACAATGTCGTTCGCGTAAAAAATCCTTGGGAAGCTTGTTGTCCATCCTGGTACGAATCGCCGCTTAGACACACTTTTTGTAATCTCACATTCAGCGGTCGGGACATCGGCGGAGGCAACCGAGGCAACAGATGTTCCTTCTGCTGGATCCGTATGCGTGGAATCCAAAATTATTATTGTCAAAAAGTGCTTCGCCCCCCCAAAGTTGGCGCCTATGATTGAAGTATTTACCCTAGATCAAGTGATAAGAAGTAACATAGCACATTCTATTTCTGGCTGATTCCTCGGAAATCAGGAAATCGAAAGGAAATATTCCACCCTATTAATAATGTATGATTGCCAAAAGGCAGCACCATTGGAATTTTTCGAAATATTCCGCGTCCAAAAACCAAGCCCATAGTTATGCCAAATCAAAAATCTGTCGCAGAGCTACTCGCAGAAAATGTCCCAAAAAATACCAACCCCTCTCCTTTGCTCATCGCCGATAATAAACAGCTCCACCAGTAAAACCACCAATCCCCACCCCCTCGACAGCCACGTTCCATCCTCCATCCAGAAAATGGACCCAGAAAAGCCACCGGGCCCGGTTTTTGCCTGTTTCTCAATTTAATTCTATCAAATCCAGAGATCTTGGCCGGAATTGGCAAACAAATTTTCATTTACATTGGCTTTGTGCGTAGCTGGCTGAATGGTGTCGAAATAGGAAGAGCAAAAAAACAGGGGCTGGGCGTTTCGTGGGGATGGAAAATTTGTTTTCCATTCAGCGGGAGATTACGGCTAGGGCGGTAAACATCATGGGAACATAATTTGTGTAATTAGAGACTCCTCGGGAGGATAGAGCTGGTGGTGATCCTGCGACAGGGGATGAGAAGGGTAGGTTGTGGGAGTTGTACGAACGGAGAAATTTTTTCGCACGCACAAAAATACTCTGACAGGATATGCGGCTTGTGTTGTAACTAGGGATGAGTGCAAGGGGTCGATAAGCTACTAAATACCCATGCGTTATTAACGACCAGAATTGGCCTATTTCGACTTCGACTTACAGATTTCTTCAGCATCGCGTGCTCAACTTGAAGAGAACATCGCAGTATTTATGCTAGACTAGAGCAAACACATAAACAAACACATGTAGTATAGGCCTACTGTGATGAGCTCTTCAAGTCGGGCACTCGACGCTGAAGAAGTCTGTAAGTCGCAGTCGAAATAGGCCCATCTGTCAAAAGATTTTTGTAGTAAAATTCAAAGCAAACTGCTCGCATTTACTAGAGATAGTGTTAACAGTGTTTCAGCTTTCAATGTTTTATTTTTGAAAAATAAACAAGTGAAGTGTTTACATTTCCCTAGTTTTTCAATTACGAAAATTCTGGTTTTCATGCAAAATTTTGACCCACACGCCTATGACTTAATCTGCAGAAAATGGATTCAGTTCGTATTCTTCCCGACGCCGAGGAAGTCGTTGTTGTAATTTTGTAATTGTACTTGCTATGTTTTCGTTGCCTCCCCCCACGCATCGCGGTTTCATTCCCGGGAATCCTACCAAAAAAAAACCAGCATCACAGGACCTGTTAATGCTGCTGCCTTTCCGTTGAACTGGAGTTGTTTGCCGTTGGTTCCGCATTTGTTTTACCATTTTCTTTTTTCCTTTTTCAACCCTCAAGGGACTTACAGAAGAGGGGTGGAAAAAACGGCAACATGTGCCGTTCCGGTTCAGTTGGAAACGAGAAAATCAACGAATCAGCGTAGTATTTGAAACTCATTACGGACCGTCTGGACTGCGCTTGTCGGGAAGAAACGGATTTTGTTTAATTATTTATAAATTACATCCAGCATTCCTGCTGGAATTGCGGAATAGAGTCAACCTTAAAGTTACGACCACTGTTTCGGCACCGGAGGCAATGATTTTTATAATACCTCCGATCAAGATTAGCATAACTTAGTAGCGCTTCGAGGGTGCGGGTTTGAGCAACGGACCTGATGCAAGGCGCGATGTGTTAATTTGTCGCACGTTATTAATAGTCTAAGTGGTCGTAAAATGTGTCATGTTTGATGGTTACCAATTCTTTGACACTGGCGGCATTAACGTTGCTAATGTGTCACTCACTGTGGAAATTTTTGAGCGACAAGACGAGTTTTATTTGCACGAGAAGTTTGGTTGATTCGATTTGGGAATTGAAAGTGTTTGAAACTGAAACGAGCTTTTTGAGAATTCAACAAGGTTATCGAGATTTTTGAGTCAGACCCGTAGACAGATCGCTGTGTTTGACGAGCTTTGATTTGCCTGTAACATAGTAAGAAGCCATTGAATATTTTTTTCTGCAAGTGGTTTCGATTAACTAACTCAAAATCTGGCAGTCGGTGGAAACAGTTATAACCGTTCGTCATCTTCTCCAAGAGTAACGCCGCAAACACAGTGGCTTAAGCGTCACTCCCGTTACCGGGAGGCCACTGGTCGTGTGTAAAGTTTGCCCGATTAAGCTGTTAAGAGCATAAGGGCATCTCCAGCGGTGGTCTATTTTCGAAACAACTTTATACTTGATTTGCATCAGCAAAACTTGAATAGAACGAGCTAAAAAAGGTGCCAGAAAAATATGAATTGTATTAAAATAAGTTTTTCAAGACTAACATAAAGCCTCTATATTGATTTTATTCGAATCAAATTGGGTCGAATTGAAAATGGGTTAAACCCGCCAACGACAGGATAACGTCAACCATTCAACAGCCGAGATCAGAAGTTTTTTTTTTCGGATATCGCAGATTTTTCGCAAACTTTTTGCCACGGATAAATTTGACCAAATAATTTTTACTGCAAGAAGTGCATCGTTAGCAGACGACGAGGAATACTTGCTCTTTCGTTTGTGAAGGTGAATGTGTGAATGCATGCATATCATTTAAACGATATTAGATAATGCTGATTTGTAATTTGGCAGTGGGAAAAACAAGAGGCAAAACGGAGAGGGTTACGTCCTGAAAGACGCCCCAACGTCGACCGTGATTTTCGTTTCGGTCATCAGAAGCTGTTCCAGGACTACTTTAGCAACTCGCCAACCTACGACGAGAAGCACTTTCTGCGTCGTATCCGCATGCCTAAGGAGATGTTCCTGGACATAATGCCAGACATTTTCCAGCTAAGTTGCGATGTAGCTGAAAAGTCGGCCTGAGGCCGTTACAAAAGTGCACTGCAGCCTTACGGTTGTTGGCGTACGGTTCCTCAGCTAGTTATCTTGACGAAAATGGAAGGCAACCAGCCTGCTGACCCTGAAGATTTTTTTGCAAAGTTATCCTGAAGACTTACGACCCGCGGTATTTGCATCCCCTAATACCGGAAGAGGTGAAGAAACTGATAAACGAAAATGCTTCCCAGAAAATGGAAATAAAATCGCATAAATTCAGTGAACTTCCCAGAAACCCAGGGAACTTATCAGTAGATCAGGATAATTCTTAGAAATTCAGGAAACTTTCCTGATGTTTTGCGTTTCTTCCTGATATTTAGGGAACATCCCAGAAAATCAGGGAACTTTTAAGAAAATCAAAGAAACTTCCAGAAGTTCAGGCAACTTCCTTGAAATTCAGGGTATTTCATAGAAATTCAAGGAGAATCTCATGAGCTCAGAGAACTTTTCAAAAGTTAAGGGTCCTCTCAGAAGTTCAGGCAACTATCCAGAAATTCAGGGAGCTTCCCAGAAATTCAGAAAACTTCAGAATGTTTTGGATATTTCTCAGAAGTACATAGAACTACCCAAGATGTTGTTTTTGCCGCTCGTCTCCTCATACGGGCCCATTTAATTTTATGGTTAAGGTGGGAAAGGGACAGTCGCAGCACTACACGATCCAAAATACCTATCGTGTTGTTAGATTCACGATAGTACACGAAGGGATTCGGGGAATGTTAAACTTCCGGTTTATTCGAGTCTGAAACTACCTTATTCTGAGGATTCACGGTCTCGATCATTTCGTCCGTGACCTTATACCGATCTGGAAGTGTTCGCGTTTGTTCGTAGTCGTATTTGGTTAGTTGAAGTAGGTTATTTAATGTGATGTCAAGTGTTTAGGTTAATTAAGTTCTTTGTTCAAATAGCTAGATATTCAATTAAGTGTGCGTCGAATAAATTGTGTGCGATATAGTAGTTAGGTTACCAACCCCAGGTAAATTAATGTGCTCAAATGTGCTGTCCATGTGTCTGCTTGTGCACTATTCACTGTGTTGTTGTAGTTCGTTTGCTTTCGATAATTCGCAGCAATAATTCCGCACCCAAGCGCGGTCAACCTTCTCCCCCAACGGACGGAAGATTCCCGGCATCCACCAACCGGCCGGAAGCGGACAGATACGTCACCACATCTGTCCGAGGAGAGTCGCGGATTCTCCACGTGGATAGCGTCCACGCGCCGGCCCGTCAACTGCCCGGCAAGGCCGAGTAACCGCCATCGAACCGGCGTGAGAAAGGCCATTGTGCATCGCCATTGACCAGGATAAAGGCGCCAGTGCGTTGATAGGTCATCGACAGCGCCTATAGACGCAGCAAGTAGGTGATCGACCCTCCCTACAGAATCTGGTGAGTCAACCTTTTCTTGATTGGAGTGTGGCGTCCGGCGAGGGCGCCACGTAGTAGTTTTTTTTGCCAGTTGTTGAACTGAAGAGCCATGCGCTAAACTTCCGAGGTCCGTGTCACTATCCGGACTCGTGAGCGGAAGTAAAAACCGCCTAAAATGCGATCCTAAGTAAACGTTGTCACCAGGAGCGCAGACCGGTTTGGAGCTGAGTTGCTGAGATTTCGTGCGTAGAAAACAGAATAGAGCACATGAGTACATGGTAGACAGTTAGGGAGAGAGAAGACGCACACACGTAGGAGACAGTAAGAACACATTAGTAAAATGAGAGAATAAATATGTAGTAGTTTTGTCGAAATCCGTTTAGTTTGTATAATAAATGTTACTGTTACCAAAATATTCATAGGGTCAATTGATTCAAATGTTTGACATCATCTCGCGTTCTCCGTATCAGTTTCTCTTGTCCCGTCCTCTCTATGAGTGTTTATGTTGAGTGGAAGAGCGTACTTCCAGCTCGGGGTGACGTTTAGTGGCATATGGAGGGACTACCAATGAGGATACTCTCTGTGGTGTAGAGGCTTTAGGTATAGCGTACTCTCGTTTCGGATTCTCTGAGTGACTATCGTGTTTATGATTTCATGAAGGTGATAGGGCTGTCCCGTTTTGGGTCGTTTAGAGTACCAGTCGGCTGTTTCGATCCATAAATCTTTTAGAAAATTAATGGACTCGCCCTGAGGAGAGTCTTAACCGGGCCAATAAGAATTGGTGTGTGGTCTCCTTTATGGAGTGGCGCTTAAGCCACACGCTTTAGAGTTGGATCGTTAGGGCTGACTACAACTTCTCAGACATTCAGTAAGTTTCTCAGAAGTCCTGGGATCTTCCAAGAATTTCGGAGAATTTCTCCAAAGATCGGAGAACTTTCCCGAATTTCAGAAAACGCTCCAGAAATTCAGGAAACGTGTAAGGATTTTTTTAGCATTCTCAAAAGTTTAGGAAACATTCCAAGGATTCTTGCATAAGTTTAGGGGAGCTTCCCAGAAGTTCAGGGCTCGAAAAAATGTCCAATAGTTCAGGAATTATCCCAGAAGCTCAGGGTTATTAAGTTTTAAGAAGAACCTAAACTTCTCACTCCTCGATAATTTTTCGTACCGAACCAAAACGAGAATAAAAATTAGAAGTTGAAGGATTTTACCGGTTTAAATCATGAAAAATTTACCAACTTGAGTCCAAATAACTTCTGGAAAGCTTAATCTGCTTCTCAAAGTTCCGGTAATTTTCAGAATGTTTTTTTCTATTCCATGGTTGATCAGCATACTTTTCGGATGTCCAACCAAGTTTCCAGAAACGTTGAGGATTTTTCGGAAATTCAATGGACTTCTCTGAAGTTCCACCACTTCTCTTCTCAAAAGAGTGCGAGCAAACTTCATGATTATCCTGAAACTTTCAATAAGTTTATTTAACTTCCGAGAAGCTTAATCAACTTCTGTCATGTTCATTATGTTTCCACCCAATCTTCATAGATATTCCGAACTTCATAGTAATTCAGAAAATAAGAATTTATTTATTGTTTAGAAGCTTGTATAAGTTCTGACCAACAAATGTTACTGCCGAGAAATGCATATTTGAATAATATAATATTTAAAAACGATTCCTGGAAATATCAAAGGTTTTTCGAACTTCCCCTCGAAGAAATACGAATTGAATATATCTTCAAAATATCATCGGTTTCCTCCAGAAAGCTTATCAAAACTGCCATAGTAAAATGTATCCTCTTCTCCTTAAAATAAGCCTGAATATCCTGATCCCCAGTGAACCTGTCGAAAGTTTCGATACAACAGGCATCTCTAAATTTTATCTTTATGGGCTATTTTCAAGTGCTACTCATGACCAATCCATCAACATTCCGATTGTTTACTCTAAAGACTTTATTACTTTTCATTTACGAGCAATCAAAATACTATTTGAAATCGGAATTTGCCACCAAATTTGGTGGTAATTAGTCGTAAAATCAACAACAGTCACCATTCCAGGAGCCTCCTCATTTCGAACTAGTCAGTGTTTTCCGGAAAATTCAGTGGCTGTAAAAAACTAAGAAAACCATTCGATATTCAGGAATGAAACGAATAAGCCAATTACCTCCACTTGAAGTAATTACCAGCATCCGAAGCGAGCAACACAACTTTCTGTCCGGCACCAGTATCACCCGCACCAAACAGGCCTACTTTTCGGCTCATAAATATACCTAAGAATATACTCAATAAAGTTGATTTTACTCATTAAGTGGTATTATCAAGTAGCGTGTAGTGTTTTGGAACGGTATTTTTCTTATTCCAAATTGCTGCAAAAATAGATCAAAACATATAGGGGAACTGCCCCCATATTAATCTCATTGTTCAAATATTCATCCTACGATGAATCAAACAATTGGGCAGTTGAAGGATTAGTTAGTAATAAGTTTGTTGTAGTTATTTGACGTAAGCAAAAATTATTAGAAAACGATCCTTCAACTGCCCAATTATTTGATTCATCGTAGGATGAATATAGGAACAATGAGATTAATATGGGGGCAGTTTCCCTACCAGATTTAAAATTATGCAAATTAGATCGGGTATAAAGCAAAATTTACAACACCAGTGCAGCGATGCTTTTGCGTTTGGTCTAAAAAATAAATCCAAACAACGATTTGGACCACCGTTGAAGATGCCCCAAAGTGCAATTATCTGGGTCATATTAACGGAATCTAACGCAAAGAGAGGGTTCCAGCTGAACCGCGAAAGCAATCTAGGTAGGGTTACAAAAGAGGTGAAAAAGCAAACGTGTTTGAAATCAGCGCAAAGTGAAACGTAACGTACAGATCTCCTGACCGAAAAATTTTACCTCAGGGCTAAGCATTCGATAAATGAATTGAAAGAAGGGAAAGTAAGAGTTCTTTTTATGTATCAATTTTTATTATTTTTTTCAAATCATTACGAGTGTGAGTGTGGGTGTGTTGTGTCGTGTAATGGCCATGACGAAACATAGCTGCGCAGGATTTTCTGCGGCTGTCTGTTGCATCAGACGGAGGGCACGTGGATATCTTGCGATGTTCTGGTTAGCACCCAAGTAACAATTTTAGTTTTATTCCAGCCGTATAGCACCCCTCCCGGCTTTGTTGATAAAACTACACTCAAAACTGTTTTGTCTACCAACACCTCCTCTATGCTTCTTTAAAGCCGAAATTTGTACAAAATGGCCCACTCTATAAACGGCTGTGAAAACAAGTTAATAAAACCTTTATAAGACCATAAAGATTTTGAAAATGTTCTAGTGAAAGATGTTATGACCACTTGAGAACCTTCATAAAACCTATTGGCTGCCATGAAAACCAGCATACGGCCAAATGGCCACAGCTGTCAAACTTCACTGTGAAATCGAGGTTGGTTTTTGTTGTTCTGCTTTGTTCGTTTCTGATTCATTAGGCATTAAAAAAAAAAAAGGTACAGTGTTGCGGGAAATTGTTTAATAGCTAAATATCCAAAACAAATTGTGTTTTCTGCAGCGTACTATGCTCCAAATTATGTGCGCAATTATTTTTATGGTAAATATTGGCACGATAAGAGCCGAAAATTAATGCGCTTCGGAAATTATGTGAATTTACAACAATAAAAATCAAATTAAAACAAATATATTCTATAAATTCATCGTGAATTTCCTGAAAAGTTCTTTGAATTGGATGAGATTATCTAAAAGAATGCCGAAATTAGTCTCCGATCTACAATTTATTTGCATACCATTGAAAATTTGATGCATTTATATTTCCACATTTCAATTATTTCTTATATTTCAATATGGCGATTGGAAAAAAAATCACAGTTTTGCAATAGAGCCAATTTTTCTTCGCAATGACTATTATAATACTATTTGGTCTTATGGTGACTGCCTTCAATGCCAATTTGCCGTTTAATGTATTTACTGGAGGTGAAATGGTTTCAAAATGCTTTTTCAGCTGACCATAATAATATAAAATCAATGAGCCCTAAAACGGAATTTCAATACAGCATTTTAGGAGTTCATAAAGTCGAAATATAACCTTTGATAGGAGTTAAAGGAATTTGAGAAACAAGGTTTTAAGATTGTTGTAAACAAGCTGTGTGGGTTCTCATAAGCCAGACTAAAATATGAAACCTACTGGCACCACTTGGTGCCATAATAAAACCTAATTGATTTCAAGTGGCTTTCATAAAACCTTAATAAAACTTAATAAAGCAGGATGGTGCTAGCAATGTAACTTGGGCACTGTGGTGTAACCAGGTGTACCAACTGGCTCGCTGGATCCCGATGCTTCAGAACGGTACCGTCTGCTCCAATCCAAAACGGTAGAACTATAGCTGCGGGGCGAGGGTTTCGGCGTATCCGGTACTCTACCCGATCGAACCCAAAGGAACGCAGGTAGGTCGGAAAATTTCTCTCTCCACCCCGTTTGGCTACCAGACTGGCGGACCGGGACGAGCGCGGTCGCCATCGGAGATGTCCCACGTGGACGGATGCCAAAAAAGATGGCGGATACGATGGACAATAGGCTTTTTTCCATCCAAAAAAAAAGCGCCCGTTGGACGCTGATGTCCAACGCACATTAGGGATTAAAATAAAATCATGATCTCACATTTATAATAATAATTACCTTTTGAACAAAACATAAAATACACAAGAGCAGAGTTTTTGCTCCTTGTGATATCAACAGAACTGGAAACTAATTTTAAATAAAAAAAAGAATTGATAAATTACAAAATTCACACTGCGATGATTCTAACACGATTCTTTTTACTTTACTGAACTTTCACATAGACTTATTTAAATTATTTATAACGCACCTTTTGACAAGAAGAAAATTTGACTTGATCACAGAACTAACTGCCTACTCTCGAACCGGCTTCATTTAGGAACGCCAGATTAATTCTTTCGGCATCACTATCGTACTCCAAAGTCAGCATCGTCATGCAATCGGACGTTTACCAATACTAAATCAATAAATTTTAGACGAGCCCACAGTTAACTCATACTTTATTCCTGTGAATCATCTATCTCCTTAGCCTAACCATAATTTTAGCACTACTATTTTATAGCAACCTAAACATTAGAGTTACGGCTGATTTGCTAATGGTTCATGAAATAAAATAAAATCCAAAAATATTGTCACTAAATTTAACTGCCATTTTGCAGATTACATAATCCAAATACATGAACTAATATTGAGAAAGTCTAGAACGTTACACAGTATAACCAGCCGCGCTATAGTGCAGGGGCTAACCCTCAGATTGGACTACAGAGTACATTTCCTATGTTCATTGCCCAATCTATCCTTAAATAAAACACCTCCTTTAAGCACGGGTAAATCACGAGTAATTGGTCCCTTCCTACTATTAAGTCATTCTTATAATAACAATGAAATATCGACTCTGTTATTGAGCTTTCCAAAGATATGAGCCAGTTGAAAATTCAAAAGAAAATAGGTTAATTGATTGCCCAGACATGAGTTGAGTTTGTGTTGATAAATGTCAAATGGAAACATGTTCGCTTGACCGGTTCTGGTGAGTTCGTTCCAAACATTTATTGCGGAAATTAAATGATACTAGATTTATTCGGTCGGTTTTAATTGCCATTAGTAAAATGCACCCTATAAAGAAAAACACGAACATTATCACACATTAAGGACTGTATCGAAAATAAGCTATCATAATATTTTTCTTTCAAATCATATAAAAAAATAATGTTTTATTGTAACAAATGGATGCTTTTTTATTGTACGGGATCGAACATAAACACTGTGAAGACCGTATGAAATTAATATTATCCTTTCACGAATTTGCGAATTTTTGATGGAACACTTTTCATCAAGTTCCGGAAATGTGTTTCATCACATTTTTTGGACGCCAAAGCCAAATATTTTTTTAACCCCTGCATTTTCTCAGCTGCTTTACCAGTCTTTCTGAAGACCCTCTTCACATCGCCCAATAGCGTTCGATAGGCCGAAGCTGAGGGAAATTTGGCAGATTGATATCTTTCTCAACGAAATCAACGAAATTGATTGTTCCGGTAAGGTTAAAAATGGTAGACTTCATGCTGCAGGAACATATTGCTTGCCATACCAGCACTTTTCGACCAAACTTCTCCACTTGAATCGACCTGTCTGCATCGTTTACATCCTCCCCTATGACGGCAGTGTAATATTGTGGACCTGGAAGGATTTTTGAGTCCTCTTTGACATCGGTCTCGTCAGCCATCAAAATACACGCATCCGGTCGCTGCAAAACTCGCGATTAAAATTTCCGGGCCCTTGTTGCATTGCGTTGCTTCTGTTCTGCACTTTGTTTGGCGATTTTCTGCTTCTTGTATGTCTTCAGGTTGTTCCGTTTCTTGATACGTTGAATCGTTCCGACGCTGGTTCCCGCTTTATTGGCCAAATCACGTATTTCATTTGTTCTTCCGAATTAGAGCTACCAATTTCTGATCCAGTTTAGGGTTGGAAGATCCGGGTTTTCTGCCTCTTCCTGGAAGTTCATTCAAATGATGGTTATGATGGATTTTACACTCGCGTGATGAATTCCAAAGCACTTCGCCAATTTTCGTGTAGTATCGTAGCCATGTATCCAAAACTTTAATTTTCACGTCTTTTTCAATGCCCGACATTTTGAAAACGATGAACCTAAACCGTGCAAACAAGTAAACAAACGAAAGATGACAGTCAAACGCACAACATGCTATGATGAACACATTAAAACCATCACAAATACACTCGTGCAACTCAAATGTACGTTGAAAGCTTATTTTCGATACATTCCTTAGTTCCACAATTTAAAGAGCAAATCAAGCCCTAGCTCAGAAGAAAAGCTGAAATATTCCAAACTCAATCTCCACGACAGATAACCGAACGACTTCTCTCATCATCATCAACCCGTACACACCCGCAAATCAAAACGCTGTTATGAAAATCCCATGCCACACGAACGAGCACTAGATTCCTGCTGCTGGTCCAACATCCGGTATCGTGTAAAAATTTCATGAGCAATTCCTCGGAAGGATGCTCCGCATGAATAAGTAAATTATTGAGCCTCCTCGCGAAATATGGTCCACGAACTAGGAAAACAATAAAGAAGCGCATTAACACGGGGCTCCTGGTCGTAAAGATTCGACGCAATAATTCCGACTCCAGGTCTGAGACTTTTACCACCAGCATCACCACCACGACCGAGAGAAAGGTCTAATTGAATGAAACTTTGTATGCGACGTAGCCTACGTTCGTCCGAGCTTGTCATTTCCATGAATTAAAATTCTACCCTGATCGGAGCTTGCATAATTCTGGTCCGGAGAAAGAACCGTTCGCTGTTGTTGCGTTGTTATCACTGGGCCGCTGGATGCTGGGGTTGATTGTCAAGTACACGTCCGAGTAGGTCGACCAGCAGGTACCGGTTCAGTTGTGCAGAAGGTAGTAAATTCCACGCGACGACCATGTCATCAAGTTGGAGCTCTGCTCTGGATTGGTTCGGTTTGGAAGGTGGACGGTGGGACACGCTCAAGTACACACCCCAATTGCTTGCTCGCTCTCTATATCTGTATCTCTTGCAAATAACAAGTAGCAAGAGTGGGGCGGCAGCAGCGCACTTGTTGAACTTGTTATGTAAATAGCAAGCACCAAGTTTGTAATCGATTTTATGACGACAAGATATTCCGCACAAAACGGGGAGACGAGAAGACGTCGTCGTCGTCGTCGACGACGATGATGATGATGATGCTGTATGTGCGCACCTACTTGTATCTATGCACGAGGGAAACTCTCACGGGTGGGTTGGGGTTTGCAGCCGCGGAATGAGGGGGGGGGGGGGGCTTGAAGTGATTTGACGCTTTGCTGGTGACTAACGACTTTGATGTGATACGAGAGTTGAAATTGAGCTGTTTACCCGGGTGTCATAGATGAGGGCAGGTTTGTAGCAGGGGATATGCAGAACTTGATGCCGATGACGATGGCAGGATGGGGAAGTTGCAGAGGCGTGAAAAGAGGTTTTCTTGAATAGCAGAAATTTCAAAGACCCTCCAAAAGCATGGTGCTGAAACGTTATGGTGTTTTCAAATTATTCAACAAGCTCTGGAAAAAAGTAATCTGTAATCATATGACCCACACCCAAGTAAAAATTTAAGTTTTGTTCCAGAGCTCCTCTCAGCTTTGTTGATAAAACTACATTCAAAACTGTTTTGTCTACCAACACCTCCTCTATACTTTTTTAAAGCCGAAGTTTGAACAAAGTGGCCCACTCTATAGACCGTTGTGAAAAAAGTTCTTAAAACCTTTATGAAACCATAAAGATTTTGAAAATGTTCTAGTTAAAGATGTTATGGACACTTGAGAAGCTTCATAAAACCTTCTGGCTGCCATGAAAACCAGCATACGGCCAAATGGCCACAGCTGTCAAACTTCACTGTGATCGTGGTTGGTTTTGGTTGTTCTGCTTTGATCAATTCTCTGCTTTTCTGGTTTATTACAACAAAAACAAAATTAAAACAAATAAGGTCTGTACCAACATTAATCCGGACACCTTCAAATCATTGTAACTTTTGAAATATAGCACGTAGGAATGAAAAATTTCACTGTGGTATAGCTGAGAGTCTATGATGAAAAATACTATGGATGATATTTACATTTCATGTTTAGTATTCAAGATGGCGACGAAAGAAAAACAAGTGCCCGAGCGAATTTTGTACGGGCGTACGGCAAATCCTGACTTGTCAATACGGGACCTTGCAAAAACATTGGATTTGCCAAAATCCACTGTTCACGCTGTGCTCAAATCATTTTCGGAACGTTAGACGGTCGGAGAGGAAACCGAGAAGTGACAACAACATTGGACGCGCTGATCCTGTCATGGACCGAAAGGTGAAAAGGATATTAACGAAAAACCCAAATCTCTCCATTCGAACGGTGGCTCGTAAAATAGGGATGCCACCTGGTTTTGTCCAAAAATCAAAACAACGTATGGGACTTAAGTCGCGGAAAGTAAAAACAGTTCCAAATCGCAACGACCAACAGAACTTGGCAGCAATATCACGGGCTCTTCGTTTGTACTGCGAATATTTGACGAAGTGTTCATGCGTCGTTATGGACGATGAAACTTATGTCCTGGAGGATTTCAAGCAGCTTCCAGGGCTGGCTTTTTATTCTGCTATGGCCAAAAATGCTACAGCTGAGCATTTCAGAATGAAGAAGGCATCGAAATTTCCCAAAAAATACCTTGTGTTACAAGCAATTTGCACGTGTGTCAAAAAGAGTAAATCTTTCGTCACTACAGGCACAATCAACAAGGAGATCTATCAGAAAGAGTGTCTGCAGAAGCGATTGCTACCTTTTATCAAAAGTCACAAAGAAAAACCTTTGTTCTGGCCCGATTTGGCATCATGCCACTATGCTGAAACTGTGATGGAGTGGTACCAAGCAAATCAAGTGGACATTGTACCAAACACCTCAAACCCGCCAAATTGCCCAGAGCTACTACCAATCGAGATATAGTGGGCTCTGATGAAGCGGAAGCTTTCTGGAAAGAAGCAAGGAATCAAAGACATCAAACACTTCCAGCAAATTCGGACAAAGACGGCTTCTACGATTTCTGAAGAGTCAGTACAAACCCTAATGGGCGGAGTTAAGCGCAAAGTTCGAAAATTTTATGCAAATACCGAATAACTATGTTTTGTCTTCACGAATTCTTAAAATACATCCCATGAATCTGAAATAAACAACTACGACGGATATATAATGCGAAATTTATGTTTAATTCATGTTCAAGGTTACGGCAAGGTGATGGATTGTCGTGTTTGTTGTTTAATATTGCATTGGAGGGTGTGATTCGTAGAGCTGGGATAGACACGAGTGGCACGATCTTCAGGAAGTCTGTCCAACTATTTGGCTTCGCCGACGACGTTGATATCGTAGCACGTAACTTTGAGACGATGGCGGAAACGTACATCAGACTTAAGGCTGAAGCTGGTAGGATTTCCAACAAACATCGGTGTTGAATTAGAGCTTGTTCAAACAAATTTGGAGAATCTATTCAGCTATTTTAGAAGAAACAGCTGAATAGCTTCTCCAAATTTGCTTGAACAAGCTCTAATTGAACACCGAT
The DNA here is from genome assembly GCA_024533555.2 of Aedes koreicus. NCBI lineage: Eukaryota > Metazoa > Arthropoda > Insecta > Diptera > Culicidae > Aedes > Aedes koreicus. The sequence goes on along the minus strand of JAHHFK020003223.1, from coordinate 146,777 downwards.
GTTTGTTGGGTTGGGCTTGTGATTAATGCGTTAAAAACAAAATACATGAAGGGAAGAGGCTCATGAGAAGACAATGTTAGCCTCCTAGCACAAGTTCAGATCGACGGTTATGAAATCGAGGTAGTAGACGAATTCGTGTATCTGGGCTCATTGGTGACCGCCGATAACGACACCAGCAGAGAAATACAAAGACGCATTATGGCTGGCAATCGTGCCTACTTTGGACTCCGAAGGACGCTAAGATCGAACAAAGTTCGCCGAACCACAAAGTTGACCATCTACAAGACATTAATTAGACCGGTAGTTCTCTACGGCCACGAAACGTGGACATTGCTAGTGGAGGACCAACGCGCCCTTGGAGTCTTTGAACGGAAGGTGCTGCGTACGATCTACGGTGGAGTGCAGATGGAAGACGGAACGTGGAGGAGGCGAATGAACCACGAATTGCACCAGTTGCTGGGAGAACCTTCCATCGTCCACATCCCAAAAATCGGTCGACTACGATGGGCTGGGCATGTCGTAAGAATGTCGGACGACAGCCCTGTGAAAATGGTTCTCGAAAACGAACCGACAGGTACAAGAAGAAGAGGCGCGCAACGAGCAAGGTGGATTGATCAAGTAGAAGGCGACCTGCGGACCCTCCGCAGACAGCGAGGCTGGCGAGGTACAGCCATGGACCGATTACAATGGAAACAACTTCTGTGTACAGCAGAGGCCACACCGGCCGTAATCTGATTGGTAAGGTAAGGTAAGTCATGTTCGAGGTGTCCAGATTATTGCGGATACAGACCTTACTGCCATGCAACGGAATGGCGTAGCATTTCAGGAAGAAGAAAAGGCCAAGTTTTCCAAAAAAAAATATTTGGTTTGGCAGGCAATATGCAGCTGTGGTCAGCAAGCCAAAGCTTCATCACTACCGGAACGGTAAACTAGGAAACATACCGTGAAGAATGCCTAAAGAAGCGATTGTTACCATTCCTACGCAGCCCGAGCAGGAGACAACAACATATGAATACCTAATTTTGATCTTGATAACTGGCTTTGGTTTTGTAGAGCTCAGATTAAGAGATAATACCTAAGCAAAATACCTAATAATTGCAAGAAAAATATCTCTCGAGTAACAAAACTTGTTATTTCGGATACCTGAGAATACCTGACAGGTACTATTTTGGCAGTGTCTTACCTCAATTTGGTATTTGCATAACATTGTGGAAACAATTTTATGGTATTATCCTCAGGTAATTTACCTCTTAATCTGGGCTCTTGAATACCAAGGCCAGTTATCAAGATATTCGTTCCTGCTCGGGAGCCATGACGCTCCCTCGCTATTCTGGTCTGATTTGGTATCTTGTCACTACGCTAAAGATGTTTTGGAATGGTATAAAGCGAATGGAGTCCATGTTGTACCGAAAGATATAAACAACAAGCTAGTGGATAATGTTGTATATAATAGCTCGTCTGTAGAACAACTATTTCATGCAAGCTGCTGCTTTGCGTGGGAGGAAATACAATTTTTCATGCTCTGATATTTACATCACAATGAATATTCAGATTTTCTTTCTATTGTATTCAACATTATCCACAATGTTTGCAATGTCCCAGAAATTTACATGATTTATAATGTTAATTTGTAAGTTTTATGGTGCTCCATTTATGTGCATGATATTGAAAAGAAATTCACACTACTTTTTTGAGCTGCGTACTGGAATGATTCTTGCATGGAATTAGGCATCATACTAGCATGAATTAGGTTTTTGAATGCTTAGCGATAAAAACATATGTGATATAAATACATATTTGATAGTCTTACTTAAAAGTACAGGAACGGTAATATGATGTCCAATACGACACGAACAAAACATACATTAAAGGGTGTCCACGATGAAATTGCCACACACAAAATTGATTCGCAAAATTCGAGTTTTCATCCGATTGCCATCAAATTTTCAGGGATTGAGAAATAACTATTAAACTTCATTTTATCATTTTACTCGTATTTTATTTACAGTCCATACGCAAATGCCCGCACCTTGGCCTTAACCCCGGCCATAAGATTCTGCACAACCTGTGAATCAACCGTTTTTTGCATGTAAACCCACACTTTCTTCAGTTCCTCGACTGTCTTCACTACCTTAGGTCGTTTAAGAAGGTGCTGCTTCATAATCGCCCAGTACTTCTCGATGGGGCGGAGCTCCGGAGTGTTGGGAGGGTTGAACATTTTCGGCACGAAATTGACCTTATTGTCCGCATACGCTTCTCGTCGCGATTAGGGGCCTTTTGTACCTTGAACGTTCGAAGCCCAGCCTTAGTTTTGGCCTTCTGGACAAAACTTCGGCTTAGGTGCAGCTTCTTAGCCACATCCCGAACGGAGGCGTTCGGATTTCGGTTGAAGGCCCCAACTACGCGGTTGTGATTTTTGGTGTTGTACGGAATACTTTTTCCTTCACTTCTGGGCTTCCGATCGGTGGTCAACCGTTCCTTGAACCGCTTAATCACTCGCGACACCGTGGAATTCGCGATTCCCAACGTTTTAGCGATGGGACGATGCGAGAGATCCTTGTTCTCGTGATGAATGCGCAAGATTTTATCACGCACGAGCTGTTCTTTCGACTCCATTTCCGCGAGTTTTGATCACAGGACTTTAAAACTTGCATGTAAATAATGCACTATGAACTAAATCCACCCAAATTTTCATTAAATTCTACCCAACGGTTAAAAAGTTAGAGCAATTTCATAGTGTGGCAATTTCATCGTGGACACCCTTTACTAGTTCTGATGGCATTTGACATTTCTTAAATTTGTTTGTCTCTAGAAATACGGAAGACTTGTGTTGCTACATATGTACAACATAAGTTGCAAACAAGATGTCAGACGTAAACAAACAAGTTCTATCTTAAAAACATTAAACACATATATGACAAACCTATTTGTCATATTAGTAAATCTACATAGAAAAAAAACTGAATAGTCATTGAGATGTAAAAATAAGAGCATGTGATATTGTATTACATTCCACATGAGGCAGCTACTTGCATGAAACAGTTTCAACAAAGACGAGCTTATGCATACAACATTTCCGACTAAAGACTGTATTCGATGAAATTTGGACACACGCAATTATTCGTAACTTTTTAGCGTGTGGGTAAAAATTATTGAAATTTTAACTGAATGTATTTCATTGCGTTGTGTCAATTGTGTAATGAGTTTCGTGAAAATCGGTCAAGTGATTACAGTGATGGTTTCGAATGAAGAAATAGTGCGCCAACAAATTTTGGGCACTCACTTCGAAAACCCAAACGCTTCTCATCGATGGATCGAAAAACAGCTCGGAATCTCACATTCAACCGTAGCTCATGTGATCAAAACGTTCAAGGACCGTAAGACAACCAAGCGGAAAAATGGTAGTGGCAAAAAACGTGGCACATCAAATCCGGAGAAGGCCAGGATGGTATTGAACCAATTTAAGCGTTGTCCCAACATTTCGATCAGGGAAGTTGCGACAAAGGCGAAAGTTTCAGTTTGTTTTGTGCAGAAAACAATGAAACGTTCTGGATTATATGTGTACAAGGTCCAGAAGGTACCAAACCGGAGCGATAAACAGAACTCGGTGGCCAAAACTCATGCAAAGCTCGTTAAAACTCCAAAACTGATAGAAAATGAACTTGAACTTAAGAAAGTGTGGTTAAAAGTAAGTAAGCAAGTTGGTCCTATCATTGCCCAAAATTTGAAGAGGTTCAATAAACCAATGATGTCAAAACTTAACCATTTAGTAGTACTTTATTTCCAGAAAGTTTGAAAAGAATCGGGCTCAAGGAAAATTTTTGGTGACTTATTTTGTGTGTCCAAATTACATCGAATACAGTCTTTATGTATCGAATGTCCCAGAACTTTACACGATTTCAAATCTAAATGTGAATGTTTTGTGACGCTCCATTTATGTGCATGATATTGAACAGAAATTTACTTTTTCGAGCTGTGCAGACTTAAATTGCAAGACACAAACATCTTCATGACTAAACTAGTCAAACTGAACTTTTATAGATCTACAGCATGACACGTGGATAAATATAACCTTTTTGTTTATGTTTTCGGTGCTACCTGGGTACTTGCCACAAAATCAAACTTATGCAAAAATTGTACCTGACATAGAAAAGTATTAATTAATAACTGTGGAAGTGCATTTAGAACACTAAGTTGAGAGCAAGCAATAAGTTAATGGCGAAAGCAATAAGCTTGAAGCGCTAGGAAAGAATAAACAATCTTCTGGTAAAATATAATCGTAAACAGTTTACAGAAAACCCCCTGATAATAATAGAAGATTGAGATTAAAGAATTTGAGAATCTTAAACTATCAAAACCTTAAAAACTAAATACTAAAAAAATCCAAATTGCTTTAAAATTCATATATGTAGGAGCTTAAAGATCAAAAGTTAAATCAATTATTAAAAAATTCAAATTAAGAGCAGTGAAATAGACCGAAATATCAATACTTTTACAACATTCCTACAATCGCGTTTAAAAAAATAATCCACAGTGCACTGATTTACCGGTTAATTCAGTGGTTAGCCAAGTTATTTGATTCGAGATTTGTCACGTTAAAATAAAAGCAATGTCTTCCCGACGATGGTTTTATTCGGCAAATGTTTTGCCAATAAGGGCTCTCGGTGATATTAATGTCGATATATATTAAATTTAATAAACACCCCTTATTAATACAGTCTTGACTATTGAATGCAATCTGGTATGTCAAATAACCGTTAAATAAAAATCTAAAAATCTAAAAATCTTAAAATCTAAAAATCATAAAATTATAAAATTTAAAATTCTTAAAATCTTAAAATCTAAAAATCTTAAAATCTTAACATCTAAAAATCTAAACACCTAAAAATCTAAAAATTTAAGAATCTTAAAACCTAAAAATCATAAAATGCAAAGATCTAAAAATCTACAAATCGAATTCGAAAAATTCAAGAATCAGAATATCAAAAATTTATAAAATTTAAAAATTCAAAAATCAAAGTATCTTCTTATCCGGAAAAATTCTATGAATTTGAAAAACAAAACGAAAAGTAGAAATTTAGAAATCTGAAAATACAAAATTCTGTGGCTTGAAAAAAAGTTTTGAAACCTGGCCACAAAATTCTTCTATTTAAGCTCTGTGAATCTTCATGCAAAATATGAGCGCAATCAGTTTTAGAAATTTATTTATCTTAAAATCTAAAAATCTTAAATCTTTAAATAAAAAAATCTGTAAATATCAAAATCTAAAATATAAAAATCTAAAAATCTAAAAATGTAAATATCTAAAAATTTAAAAATCTAAAAATCTAAAAATCTGAAATTCAATGCAAAAATTTGGTATGTCCAATCACTGTTAATTTACACTGACCGTTATAAATGGTTTTTTAACTTCCCCATGCCTAACAAAATGCTATCAAGTTGTGGAAGTAAACTCTATTTGTTTTAGACCCCGTTTAGACTACGAGCTGTATTACTTGATATAACGAATCTTGATATGAGACGTCAGATGCATTATTTCCAGAGAAATTTAGATGTATGAACATTGATATTATGCTACTTCATATCAAGTGATTAAGCTCGTATTCTGGACGGCACATTACATTTCCTATTATTTTTGACAAAATTATGAAATACCATTCAGTAAATTTACCGATTCGTCAAACATGAAGTAAATATAAAAGTTTGAAGGTAACCTTTGCCCTACCATATTTAATACATTACTTAAGCATAGATAGATGGTTGTGTTTTATTCGCTAGTATTCACTACAATTTTGATTATTAACGGTAGTCTCATACCTTGGAATGCTTTTTTGCTGGATTTTAATCCCAGTGCATGTTAAATGTGGCCGGATTTTTTATTTTCCGTGTCGAAATTCCGTCCATCTCACCACTTTAAAATTACATGAGAGCAAAATCCTTGGACAAGATTCCCGTGGGGGTAGGCTACCTTCACGATGTTTAATTTCAGGGCAATCGGAGTTTTGAATAAGAAAACAGCTATACATACATGCAACCTGACGTTACCTTGTTTACCTAGGAAATTATAAGAAAAATTCATCAATTTCACTAATAATAAAACTTACTTGCCGAATGTTAACGACTTATCGATTGCAGGATCGTTCTCAATACCTCGATCCCTGTCTTCCTGCTAATTAAGACCAGCCTTTTGTTTTGCTTCGATTAGACATGCATTGCAGAACACTTTGTCAGGAAGCTGATGATGAGTAAAACCATTTTTGACATATTTTAGTGCACTAAATTTATTCCACACATCGCCAGTTCGATTATCAGTATTTGTGGTATCAATATGTACACTCGCGATGGAAATTTTCTCGACCTTTAAGGGCGACATTTTATTATATTTAAATTTAAACTCACTCATGAAATTGCTGAAAGTCGAAACACGAAAATGTACTCTGCAGTTAGCAACTGTCGAAACGACAAAGCTGATCACCGTCTTACACGCACCCCTCTGGATGGCACATTGCATCGAGATGTCATCATTTGTAACAAAAGCAGATTTTTAAAGGGCTAATGAACATAACTGAAGGGATGCAAACGCGCTGAAAAATTTCATCGGCGTGCCTCAAATTGCCCGGCCACGTGGGCAAAAAAAATGCGCCGTTCGAAAATAGTGGCGGCGGCGCACAGATCTATGATGAACACGTATACAATTGACAGGCGACGAAGTTCATGCTATGTTCATTCAATGTTTATCTTGCCCCATAAGTTTTCTGTGCAAGAGGTGAAGCAGAACTTCTCATTGTGTGCGTTTATTGAATCAAAAAAGAGCGTGCGACAAATGATTTTTGATACGATTGGAACCATCCTTGCTCGTGAAAATTAATAATGTCTAAGTATGTACGCAATGTGCGGTCATTTAAGCTCAAGCTTAAGCGAAAAGTAATTCTTAGATTTGACAATAATGGGTTGAAATTTACCACGCTGGTCCCCCTTGTCACATCCTTTAACTTCATACGCTTCTGGCACGCACTTGGAACCACCGATCCGTTACTAACTGAGTCTTCAACATACAGATGGAGCTATACGCTCCGCTCAACACACCTAGCGTCCTCCGACGTTGATCTTAAAATTTTATCAATTATCTGTAAATTTCACCAGCCCGTCATCATTACCACGGCCAGCATGCAATGGGTACCGAATCATAAAGCACATCGCCATGCACCTAGCCGTCATCGTCCCTAAACATTTTTGATTGAATTTCCCCTAACAGTAACTGTAAACTCCCAAAATCAATTTCGACCAACCAACCTCGTCTAACATCGATCGCCAGCTTCTTTCATCGGCGGAAAATTTTGATTACAACCCATCCCAGCCTTTGACAGGCTACAGTAGCACCGATGATACGACCGATAGCGATGGGTTCCGAAGTTCGGAGGTTCAACAGTCGAATCGAATCGAAACTTCCAAGTGGATAACCCTATGTCTATGTGGCATAGAGGTAGCGAAAGCCTTCTTGGAGAAGGCGCGCATTCACTCCACTGCTGCTGATATGCTTTTGATCTTTTCCCTCGATGAAGCTGGAACTTGGTTTGGGGCCGTTACGTATGCTATGTAAGCGGTGATAGGTGGTTCGATTCTGATGGATTTCGGCCAAACTGGGGGAGGAGTTGCTCTTCGATTTCAACTATCCGATTACGGCAACGAGCAGCGCCGGCTGGGGACGTCTTTTGAAAATAGGCATGAGGGAATGCGGAGCGGAGTGCACTACTGCTCTACCAACTGCTGCTGTGAAGTCAATAGAAATCGCATGGGCGGAAATAATCATCGGGGAGATAATCTGCGTGATGACTTGCCCTGGCGTAAGTACGAAGCGAAAAGGATTAATGCTCCGGGGGGGTTTCGGGCTGGGGCTGGCGAGCTGTTCTTTATCTCTGTTTTATCTTTCAAACGGCCGGCCGAGATTACGAGAGAAGTAGAAAACGGTAGTTTTACACACAGCCTTTAATCATTACGGTTGGCCGATGATGAATAACTTTTCTGCGACAGGGCAAGAACGGAGTTTTCGCGAGAGTTGCTATGCAATGGGGGTTAGTGCTGTCATACTCTGATTGCAGTAGCAGATTGAGAAATGTGCTGACAAGTGGAGTAGTTCAAAGGGGTTATTTTTTTAGGGATTAGAACGTGTTGCATTTGTTCGTTAAATCAAGCTCACAATTAAGTGGATTCTGCCATATATTACAAACCAATTTGCTTTAAATGATTGATTTCAAAATTATGACAATGTCCCAAAACAATAAGTATCAATTTACCCCAGCTAATTTCCTGAAACCGTTTTCCTCTCGCCGTCTCCCCATGAAGACGCTTTAACGGAAAACTTCATCAATCCAATCACCAGACCAGCAGCCAAAACTCACCATCCGAGCACGGATTGCCAGCCCAAAGTGATGATTAATTTGTCAATCAAATCTCCCGTCCAAACAGCACCAACAGTCTTAGCAATATTAGTTCTTATTTCGATAAATAAATCTGCCCAAATCAAGAGGCTCTGTCACATTTCACTTGCTGTGCGCGTTGAATGATAATAGAATGAGACGCCGACTCATAAATAAACAGCATTTTGATCAATGGTCTAATACTCCTAACTCAAGAAGATTCCCCTCCGCACTCCGTCCCAACTTCCCCCACAAAATAGCAAACCGCTATTAACGTGATCAATGTAGCAAGAAAAGCCAACCAGCAGGATACATCACCATCATATGATCATAAAGTATGATATGATGCTTGATGCTGCTTGATGCTACTCATACGGAATCACCGAATCAAATCCAATTCGTTTCCTCCGTCTGCTCAAGGATTTGTACTCCGACTGTGACAGAAACAAAAAAAAAATAAGAGTTTCCCTACTTCTTCATCTCTGCTTCAGAAACTAAACCCCTATGCCAAAGCGTTGTCTTTCCTTCTGATCCGGAACAGAGGAGGGGGGAAGCTTTTCCCAGCTTTTCGGCAGAAACATATGTCGACCAATAAATCTTGGTCTTTTCGGTTGGATTGACCCGGTTTTTAGCGTACGAAGGAGCAGCCCTTTTGCCTTCCCCCAGAAGTTCCCCCCACCCACCAACCCGCTAGAAATTCGGTTTATAGACCCCGAATGCGTCTGCCTTTCATTCCAAAGCAATTTATTCGCCACGGACAAATTATCCTAATTGGAATTCCTACACGCTTCTGTTTTCCAAAGCAACGCAAATGCGGTGATCTATTGCGATTAATTAAATTTCGACTGCGAATTTGGGCGAAGTTCTCTGTCGAGGCGAAACCAGCAAAGTATGCGTAGGTACATAAATTTTCGTGTTATCTAATTCCTGCAGATGGGGAAGGGTCTAATTTCGGCCTTTTTAGGTTGTTCCAGGGAAATGCTTTTCAAGGTAGTTGGGGGACTGGTGAAAGCCGAGAAATGGGCGATTTAAAATTTTCTAGTCCTACTGTAGACACTGTACACTTTTTGTATGAAACCTGAGCTCAATAGCAACAGTCATCTAAACTTATCAAAATATTTCCATCCAAGTCACTTTGAACTCACAATAAATCGAATTCACTTTGTTTTAGCAATTCGTGTCACTCATGTTTATCCAATTTTTTTTCTGAAGTTTTGAACCAGTTTTGAGCACAAAATGTCCTCAGAATATGATTTAATTTTATCTACAAAATAAGATGTAAAGGTTTGTAAAATTCTAAATTCGTTCGAAACCAAATCTACAGATAGTGTTCTCTTGATTCATCCTAAGTGAAATCATTTCTAAAGTTCATTCATTTTCCAAGAAGTATGGATGAATAAATCGACTTTTTATAAAAATTTCGTTCAAAATAGCCAACCAATTTTGCATGGGATTTTTCATCGGTTTACCTTCACCCGCACTGACGGAACTACCCATGTAGCATCAATCATAGTAACCCATGAGTCAGCAGACAAAATTTGACAGCTCCATCAGTCGAACTCTAAACGTGATGGCAAAAACAGTGAAGCAACTCCGTTCAGAAGTGTGCGCGTTCAAAGAACGGCACCCCACTGCGGCGAAAACGGACATCGTGCGGCACTTTGTGGACGCCGGATACGCCCGTTCCGGCATCAACAACATCTTGGCACTATTAGACAACAATCAGAGCATCGAAAGAATGCCCGGTTCCGGACGGCCGACGACCCTGAGCGACAAGAAGCTCCAAAGGATGCTGAAGAGGAAGACCGTGGGAAAAGTGGCTACATCGCTGCGTGCGCTTGGCCGGGAGGTCGGTTCAACCGGCCAAACAGTGAAAAAGTACCTGGCGAACATAAACATACATGTCAGGAAGCGGAAATCGCGTCCACTGGTTTCGGAGCTGCAGGCAATGACGCAGCGGCTGCGGCTGAATAAGATGGTCAACTCGATTTTCCCGCCGAATCGCGACGTGGCGATGGTGATGGATGACGAGACCTATCTCACCCTGGATGGCAACGACTGGCAGGGCACTTCGTATTTTACTTCCCCCACGAAGGAAGTGAGCTCCGAGGTGAAGTTCATTTCACACACCAAGTTCCCCAAGAAGGTGCTGCTGTGGCTGACAATCAGCGAGAAGGGGATGTCAAAGCCGCTCTTCTTTCGCTCCGGACTGGCCGTGAACGGGGAAATTTATAGTACGAAATGCCTGCCGGAAGTTGCGTCGTTCATCAAGAAATACCATAAGGGCGAAGACGCGGTGTTCTGGCCGGATCTGGCGTCGGCCCACTACTCGAAGCGATCGTTGGAGGAGATGGAGTGGCTGAATATCGATGTGGTACCCAAGTCGGCGAACCCGCCCAACGTCCCCCAGCTGCGTCCCATCGAAAATTTCTGGGCCAACCTGAAGCGTAAGATCTACTCCAACAATTTTGTCGCAAAAACTGAGGAGGAATTGATAAATAAAACGAAGAAAGAACTCAAAAACATGCCTACACGCATGTTTTCGTCCGCCATGGCAAATGTTTCGGTTAACTGCCGGAAGGCCACTCGCAAGGGCGTAGAATTTTTTTTGCAAGTAAGCTTAAATAATTACCTTCCATGGGAAATTTATCAAAAGCAATTATCTGTCTTAGCTTTTTTTTATCACCATCCGAAATAAGTCATTTTTTTTTAATGCAAACGTTAGAACATTCGTTCATTGTACGAATACAAAACAAAGCGCTACGGAACGTCCCTCTTGGTGGTCGCAAATCTACTATATCGACTCAAAATGTAATTGAAAAAAAAGCGCAAACATGAGAGGAGTTGTTTGACTGCTTTTCAATGTTTCTGACATTGGGTTCGATTCTGTGTTCTTGGGAAGCGCTAGTATTGGAACTAACTAATCTTCCTTCTCATTTTCTAGCTAGCCAAATATTGCCAGGTTTCTTTTTAAAGTGTGTTGTTGGCAACCGCTCAGTTGTGCAGTTGTCAGTGAACTTCCGGTCGGGATGTAAGCAAATCAGCAAACCGTTTGCGAAAAGATTTAGTTCACTCACATGTGAAATCCTGAGCTGTCGCATCCCACCTTGCGAAAACTGAGGAATAAAGACTGTACTCGAAAAAAAATTAGACACACATAAATGATCGCCAAGAGTTCATTTTTAGTCCGATTTTCTTCAAACTTTCAGGGAATAAACTCGTTGGTTTATTGGATCTCTTCTCTATGACCGAATGCTCGCACTTTGCTCTTAACACCACACATAAAGTTTTCAGAAATAGTGGGGCTGACTTTGATACTTTTACCCATTGTTTCATCAAGGCCAGCTCGTTCTCGAATACTTAAGGTACTTAAAACTGACAAAGTTCGGCCTTCATGATGGCCCAAAACATCTGAATCGGATGAAGCTCCGAAGTCTCTGTACCAGTCGAACACGGGCCACGCGTACTGGCAGGATGCCAAATCCGGCCAAAATAGCGTCTAGCTTCCGTATGACCGCTGGAAGGGCAGCAAGCGCTTCTGGAGGCACTCGTCCCGGTAGATTTATCAATTCATGGTACCCATCGTGATGCATGGCTGGTTCATCTCGCCAACCCACTGATGGCCTGACAAACCAAGAATATTTTTTTCAAATTTGTCCATCTTCTTCTTTCTTTACCTCGCCAAGAACGGACAACCATGATGTGGCAAGGTAAAACTCCTGTCTATCCCGACGCACCTCGGTTCTGTCAGCCACTCTTGGTACAGCTTTCTGGCGTGGGTTTTGACTACCGTGTTTTCTTTTTCGTTCCGGTTTGGTGCCTTCCTGAACTTGTAGACGTGGAGGCCAGGATGATTAATCGATTTTTCGACAAACCAGATGGAAACCTTCGCCTTCTTCGCCACATTGCGGATCAAAAGCTTCGGTTGACGCTTCAACGCCACTGGGTCGTCTGTCTCTCCTTGTTTTTTATTAATGACACTTTACATCCCTCGGATGCATTCATGTCAATTTTAGTGAACCATTTGAAGGAGCTCCAACCAAAGGAAAAAGCTAAGTGAAATTGAATCATATTTATTATAAACAACACCACTCACCTCATAAAGCTTGCTTCAGATAGAATTGGAACAAAAACAATTGCCTGTATTTCAGTTATTTATTATTGAATTCAAGATCTTTTTTTATACAAATGTAGCGTTTTCTTCATACTTTTAAGAAAAAATACGGATAAAATTATTCGTCACGGTTTCGAAGGAATTCTCGAATTTTTCCTGTAACACGGCTCATTAGGCGGCGCACACCTTCTTCGTCCATCGTTTTAGCTATCTTATTCCACCAGGTCTTCATCTGATTAATGTCTTTGACAACCTTTCCCTTTGCCTTGAGTCTCCTCTTCATGATTGCCCAGTATTTCTCAATAGGGCGGAACTGGGGGCAGTTGGGTGGGTTAAGGTTTTTCGGAACAACCTGAACCCCTTTCTCTGCATACCATTCTTGACCGACTTTGCTGTAATGACAGCTTGCCAAATCTGGCCAAAACATTACGGGATGGTCGTGGGATCTAATGAACGGCAAAATTCGTTTTTGGAGACACTCTTTTTGGTATAGTTCCGACGTCATTGTCTTATTTGTAACGAAAACTTTCTTTTTTTTTGCCACAGCTGCAAATGCCCTGCCAAATCATGAATTTTCGTGCAAATTTGTCAGCAAAAACAAATTTAAATTTGGCTGGAACATCCCTCCGAGACGTTGCCAAGTAAAATTTTTGACCTGGGATTTGCCCGAAGTCAGCCTTGACATAGGTTTCATCGTCCATCAGAAGACACCCGTCGAACTTGGTCAGCACCTGGTCGTATAGCTTCCGAGCACGGATTTTGGCCACACTATTCTGTTTTATGGTCCGATTTGGCTGTTTGCTAGCTCGATACGACTTGATTCCTTCCTGGAGTCGAGTTCTCCTCACGGTACTATGGGCAGCACCGAATTTTCTGGCCAAATCACGGTCCGACAGATTGGGATTCCTCTTAATCTTCTTCAAAATCTTACCACGCAGTTTCCGGTCGACAGTTCCCCTTCATTTTCTATTTTTTTAACCCCCCTTTTGGGATTCCGTTTTCCCCCCCACGCCCCCAACAACGTCTCCCAAAAATCCAAAAATTTCCCCTCTTTCCCCTTCCTTTTTATTTTTAAAAAACAACGATTTATAAAATTGCAAAAAAACAAACGTAAAGTTAAAAAAACCCCCCACCCCGGGCCCCCAAAAACCTCCAAATCCGTCCCCCCGGAGCGCCACAATATGAGCAAAAGTTTGTTCCAATTCTAAATGAAGCAAGCCTTATTGTACACTCTACTACACTTTGGAGTCTTGAAGGGTGATACGGTCAAAATTTGGTCAAGGGAAAACGCGTGTAAATCGGTGAAATCGTTTATTTAAAAAATCAAATTAAATTTCTTTTTCAAGTTCAATTAGTATAAAATTCAGGAAAAATATTCACTTAGGCTTCCGCATTTCCAAATCCGAATTTCCGGGCCTTACGCTTGACCCCTGCCATCAGATTTTGTACAGCCACCTTGTCCACCTTCTTCGCCGCAGAAAGCCAGTTTGCCGTGAACTGCTGCTCGTCCTTAGCAGTTTTTTGGTCTTCTTTAGGTTCCGCTTGACAATAGCCCAGTATTTCTCAATTGGGCGGAGCTCTGGCGTGTTGGGAGGGTTCTTGTCCTTGGGAGCCACCTGCACGTTGTTGGTGGCGTACCACTCCATGGCCTTTTTACCGTAATGGCAAGATGCCAAATCCGGCCAAAACAGTACGGAACAACCGTGTTTCTTCAGGAAAGGCAGCAGACGTTTATTCAAACACTCTTTCACGTAATTTTCTTGGTTGACAGTCCCGGAAGCTATGAAAATACTGCTTTTCAAGCCACAGGTACAGATGGCTTGCCAAACCAGATATTTCTTTGCGAACTTTGACAGTTTCGTGTGCTTGAAAATATCTGCTACCTTTCCCCTTCCTTTTGCCGTATAAAACTCCTGTCCCGGAAGCTGCTTGTAGTCGGCTTTGACGTAGGTTTCGTCGTCCATTACCACGCAGTCAAACTTCGTCAGCATCGTCGTGTACAGCCTCCGGGATCGCGCTTTGGCCGTCGTATTTTGTTTATCATCGCGATTTGGAGTCACTACCTTCTTGTAAGTCGATAGTCCGGCTCGTTTTTTGGCTCGATGCACGATTGTAGACGATACACCCAGCTTATTTGCGGCATCTCGGAGAGATAGGTTAGGGTTTCGCTTGAAACTACCGGCAACTCTCTTTGTCGTCTCAGCGGCTTCCGGTTTTCGATTTCCCCCCGATCCAGACTTCCTGGCTGTCGACAAACGTTCCCCAAACACTTTAATTACATTTGTAACGGTTGATTTGGCAACTTTTAGCGATTTTGCCAACTTTGCGTGCGAGTAGCTCCGATTTTCGCGATGCGCGAGCAAAATTTTGATACGCTGCTCTTCTTGCTTGGACGGCATTTTGACAACTGAAGAGTGAATTCCAAAATCAAAGTAGGAGCAACATTTTACACACACACACCTTCAAAATGAGGGGTGTTCAGGTTTTTGAAATGCAAAATTGAAAGAAATACGTCAAGTTGATATTGACCAAATTTTGACCGTATCGCCATTTTTTTTTAGATATATCTGGGATGCACAGAGAGGTTACACCCCCCCGCCCACACCATCTTTGGCGCGTCTGCTCTCCCGTCCCCATGACTCAATTCACAAAACAAATAAAAAAAAAAAAATATAAAAAATACACACAAATTTTGTTAGATAAAAAATAAATTTATTTTACTTTATTAGAAAACAGTTGACAAACTAAATTTTTTTTTTTTTTTTTTTTTTTAGTGTCTATATACACATTCGCTCAACACGACTCCCCCAGATCCCCCCAGGAATCACGACCGGCCGCCACCCACCCCCCGGAGAAAAAAAAATACCGGGAACAATTGGAGATGGAGTGCGTTTTATAAGAACTAACCTCCAAACACACAAAATTCACCGAAACATTTTGTTTTTAATTTTGAGGACAATATAATGTTGTACAAAGTTATATATCAAAATACAAAACTTTCTAGAACATACTATACCTGCATTATTCCAGTGGGATGAGTTATTGAACTTTTTTCCGATTTTTTCGTCGTATTTTCTATGGCTGTACCACCCTTAGGAGCAGGTAGGAGCAGATGGAATTGACTGTATCTAATAGTACATTATATATAAGAGCTTTCAAGTGGTGGTTAGTTAGTCCGTCCACGACCGTCTGCTGGGGAGTTATGCTCAAAACAAATAATGATGGTTTTACTATATTTCATTATTCAAACAGTCGCTCTAGCTCCACTATTAAGGGATCTATCAGTTTAGAGCGTTAAAATCGACTTTTTGACCACTGTGCCGTGTAGTGCTGCCAACATAACCATCTGGTGATAAAAAAAGGCAATCAAAATATATTTTACCATTCAATTTGGTTAGTTCATTCTACCGTGTATCCACGCTAAAACTAATATACTCTTTTTATGAGTATTGTTTGCTTAAACAGAGAAAAGTTTGATAGTCAATTTTACCATTATTGGGCATTAGGATGACATGGGCAAAATAATTATTTTCAACCGACTATAATCATGATCAAAATGATTATTCAAAATAGTTGATTCAACATTTACTATAATGTCAGAATAGTCCCTTTAACCATGAACATTGTCAATAATGTGAAGATGAAAAAATTTCTCCGACAATTTTCATGGCAATTGTAATCATTATATGCAAAAGTCATCTTGACCATGATTTAATTTCCGGTACAACCATATAATTTTTCTCAGAGTACTTTTGAAATTAAGGCAAATACGTCAAAATGTGCTTTTTTCATTCCTAGAATAGAATTACTTTTCCCCATTTCAATGAAACAATGTCAGGAAACAAGACTAGTTTTATTTTTTGAAACAAATACTTATAACCTTGTTTTTTAATCAAGATGATAATTACGTTACGCATTTTCAAAAAAGTCGACGCTAATATTACCAACACATTATACGCATTTTAAACTTCTTTTGACAGTTAAATTTACTAATTTATGACTTTGTCACGGGTGTACAAACTACGCAAGTTCCGGCAACATAAATCAAAAACATCATCTTGTCTGAGCTGCTTAACAATGGAACTGGCCAACACCAGGATGACAAATATGATTTAAATTCGGTTCCGTTTCCGATGTTGTTGTGTTAGGGCCAAGGAATCAATTTTTCTTCAAAAACAGTGAAAAACTAGAAACACAAGAGCAGGTCTATTTGTGTTTGTCCTAACCATTTACCAACAATAAAATGTTGCGAACGTATTTGATGGCAACTAAGATCAAAAAAAAATTGTAATAGGTTTTCTTTTCAGTGCGTGAGTTATGGATCATTTTCAGGCCAAAATGTTATCTATTGATTCGTTGAAAACCGAATTCATCGACTAGCAACAATCGATTTTACTCTCGTTCTGTGCGTTATACCTAATGTCGGAAGTAGTGCGCTGTGTGGCGCATCTGATACACTATACAACGCGCTACTTTCGATATTAAGTACAACGTATGGATCGATGGTAAAATCGATTGTCACTAGTCGATAAATTCCGTTTTCAACTGAAACGATAACAACTGGATCAAAATATCTCTACTTCGTAATATTTGAAAATCATTCAATGGTAATCAAAAATAATAATTGCAAGCGGAAAATCTCGCTTTCTTTCCAACATACGATCTTTTTCCTATCTTGTTCAAGTTGCAGCAAACCATAGTTGCGTGTTGCTTTTGTCATGACATCTGCAGCTGCCAAGTCGGAGTTGCGGCGAGTTGTTTGGATATCGTTTCCTTAGTTAGTGCCTTGGCTTAACAGTTTGTGATTCGTTTCAATTTGTCTGTTGAATACTTTTGGAATATAACGCTAGGTATAACAAAAGCTGAATAACTTAGATTGAGCGTGTGCATTTAGTGATTGCCACGTTTCTCACTTATGGCGCCACAGGCGCAAAAAAAGGATCACCTGAAAAATGTTAAGTGACTTATATTATTTATATATAGACTGTTCCAGAAAGTATAAGCACACTTTCAAAATAACAAAAAAGTCATGTTTTTTTTAGTTTTAATAATTTTATTTGGCAAATCATATTTGTATTTGTGTTTTATATGATATTTTACTCTCGTTTAATAAAAATATTTAATCATAGCCAAGACTCCTAACTTTTCCTCGAACATGACCCATTAGCTTCTGCACAGTGGTACTTCCCACCATTTTGACCACTTTTGGCCAATCTTTTTTAAATTTTGGGATGTCGTCCGCTGGTTTTATGAATTTTCGAAGCTTTGCTTTGCCCGACATCATTATTTCCATCTAAATTCCTTTCGAAATGACATGACGCCATATCAGGCCAAAACACTACTTGACCTACGTGCTGCCGGATCATCGACAATAATCGCTTCTGGAGACATTCCTTAACGTATTTCTGAGTGTTCTTCGTCTCCGTTGTGATGTACGGACTAAATGTTTTACCACACTCGCATATTGCCTGCCAAACCATAACCTTATTACCTAATTTTTTGGTAAAATTTGCCTTCTCCGTTTCGGGGATGCCTTTGTCTTCGCTTACAGTATAGAATTGTGGTCCGGGAAGCGTTTTGTAATCTAGTTTCACATACGTTTCATCGTCCATTATTATACACCCAGAATTTCTACACAATAACGAATCGTAGAGTTTGCGGGCCCGTGGTTTCACGGACGCAGCCTGTTTTGGGTTCCTTTTGGGTTTTTTTCTGCTTCCGTTATGTTTTTAGCCCAAGTCTTTCTTTGGCACGCATGACGTTACTCGACGAGGTCCCTAGTTTTTTCGCAACATCCCGAACGGAAGTCGCTGGTTTTCGCTTGTAGGTATCCCTGATCTTTTTATCGATATCCGGACTAACAGGACCGGATTTACGACCACTCTTCGGCGCATCTTCAAACGTACACTGTTCTCTATATTTTCGAATCGCAGATCGTACCGCTCCGACGCTTACACCCTCTTCCTTGGCCAATTTTCTCAGGGAGAGTCCGCTCACAGTGCACCATTTGTGCACAATACTTTTTCGTTGTTCCGGAGTAAGACCGCGCATTTTGATAGGTAACACAAAACTGAGCACTTTTTTGATGCTATGTCATTCAGAAATGTGCAAACAAAAGGACGCAGCCAAAACATGTTGAAATATTTCATTATATTCAAAGTGACCGTTAAAATAAGGTGTGCTTATACTTTCTGCAACAGTCGTTAGTATATTTGCTCACAGTCTGCGAAGCGTTCGCAGGTCTCCTTCTACTTGATCGATTAACCTTGCTCGTTGCGCGCCTCTTCTTCTTGTGCCCGTCGGATCGGGATCGAGAATCGTTTTAACTGAGCTGTCATTCTCACGACATGCCCAGCCCACCGTAGTCGACCGATTGTAGCGGTGTGAACGATGAGAGGTTCTGCCAGCAACTGATGCACTTCGTGGTTCATTCGCCTCCTGCACGTTCCGTTTTCCGACTGCATTCCAATGTAAATCGTGCACAGCACCTTCCGTTTAAAGACATCAAGGGCGCGCGTTGGTCCTCTACGAGAAATGTCCATATTTCGTGGCCGTAGAGGACTATCGGTCTAATTAATGTCCTGTAGATGGTTAACTTTGTAGTTCGTCGAACTTTGTTCGATCTTAGGCGTCCTTCAGAGTCCACATTAGGCACGATTGCCAGCCATAATGCGCCTTTTGTCTACTCTGCTGGTGTCGTTATCGCCGGTCACCAATGAACCCAGATACACGAATTTATCTACCATTTGTCTGCCTATTATACGCTGAGAGGTCATAAGTGAGTTTATTTTTCTTATTGAGTCTGTTTCCTGCAACCAAGTGCCAATATCTAGAACTAGATTTAAGAGTAAAATACCACAACTGTGCCAAAGTGAATTTTGATTCGGTGTGCAGGCTTAGTTTGTAAATTAATCGGTGCAAGAAGAGTGTATTAGATATATATATCATCTTACAAATGGAAGGTTTCCGACACGTCGGCGACGGTCGAGTTGAAGTGGACGAGTGCCGACGGCAGCAGCTGCGAGTCCAGCAGGACTTGGCCATCTAGGACATCGAAGAGAGCTGGTTTGCAAAGCAACAAATAATTTATCGCTACCATATTTTGAAGACAATATCTAATATCCTGTTTTATTTTGTCTATTTTGTTTTGTTTTGTTTTTCGTTATGCTTGTCTATTTTCAGTCACATTGGAGCGGTCTATTGCTTTTGGCGGATAGTGTAGGTATGTACTTTCAGCGTATCGTTAACCAAAACGAACCCTGCTGTTAACCTTTCCCAAACTATCCAACATCCCAGTGATTTCTCGTGGAAGTGCAGAGGATTTCTCGGCTTCCTTCAAAGCGAGTATCACGTCAACACGTTCCTTCCTATTCCCTACTTGACCAGCATTCGGGCACGGTCGGCGCCGTGCTTTATAATGGGTCACCAGTTTTTACACATTGAAGATGTATTTTTGTCCCAAACATCATCTGTTGGTTTTTTGTGCAAATACTGCTGATCTGGCAATAACGGAATTGCATCCGTGGGCAGTCAATCATGCTCATGCTCATGCTCATTTGTCTACCTATTATACGCTATGTCCACAAAACTTAGTCGGGAGGGGTTTTTTGAGAACCTGTCTTTCATCGTTGGTTATTTGATAGGGTTTTCGTCTTTAAAATTATTTATTTATTCTCGTCCTCATTTTTGCAGAGACCATATTGTTTTCAATTCAGTTCGCATCAAAGAATGGCCATCATCTTCACCAAACCTCAACCCACTTGACTACTTCGTTTGGAGTTATATAATTCAACATATAGGACCTACGAAGGAGCTTACTTAAGATCGGAAGAAACGTTTGGTTGAAATTTGGAGCAAATTCCTCCGGAAATCCTGAGTGCCAGCTGCTACAAATCCTTTGCACAAAGTTATCAAGGAAAAGGGCGAGAGATTTTGACTAAATGAAAGTGGTTTATATGTGCAACATGCATATTTCAAATGAAAAACGAAATGATTTGATTTGGTTGATTTGTGTTGCTACAATCGCATTCAGTGACACCTTTTGTGAGACACCCTGTATATTGTACTAATTCTTGCATTTGTGTATGATTACTGGAAAAAATACGGGATTTTGACCTTTTAAGAGCAAAAATCAACCATAGTTAAAGCTTAATAACACGTATACTTGAATATCCTGTTCCAGTATTCAACTCAGGAAAAAAAAAAACAAGACCGATATGCTCCAATAAATACTTGTCACCTTCCACCCATTGCCATGCATTGGCGCCCTTCCAGTTAATTACAGTCATTACCGCTCGCGAGCAGCCAATAACTCATGAGGTGCTGGTTCATTTGCTTCCCTGAACCAAGCGTCCCCCAGCATAACCGAGATCCACCGCAACAAATCAGATCACACCAGAACAGAACACGTGCGAATGTCTATCCGTGAGTAGGATGTTGTTTGAGAGGGCGGCTTCTTGAAACAGTGAGCGGTACTTTTTAATTACTCCTGACTACCGCTACTTCATCTGGGTCGAGCGTAACCTCCTAGCTATTGAGTTTTATAATCGCTATCCGCACCGCTGATTACCACGACGACGACAACGAAAGAGCTGCCACTTGCAGAAGCGATCCCAGTGCTGGTGTTGTAACAAGGAAGAATTAAAACAACTCTGATTCAATTGCTCGCCTCGCGAAAACAACCTCTTACGCGGTGGCTTGTCATAATTTAATGATTTAATAACCATCCTTCTGGCTTCTGGCAAACAACAGGGCAGCGATATGGAACCGCGTTGCGAAGCTCTAAAAAGCTCCCTCGTCGCTGATGATGACGATGATGGGTTTTCAACTTTACGAACCACTCATCCGCGAGGTCTGACCGACTCGACTGTGCCGGGAGAGGTCGACCGGAAGTCGGCAATCGAAGCATCGAAAAGTTGTAGCCCTCTGCTGCAACGAACTGCGATGACGATAGTGGTGCTTCATCCAAAGCAAAAACAAATGCAACTCCACTTTATGCGGATTTGGCTTCTTTAGATGGGGTTTCGTTTTGGTTTTTTGGCATATTTTTTTTGTTTTTTATGTTCCGCAGTTGAGTTTAGTTGGTTAGCGTGCGGATAAGTGGCCCCCTACTGGTTGCATGAGGAAGCATTTGCATCAACAACCACGATGACGGCGATGAACCCGGTTTCAGCTGGAGGAAGTTGTTGAAGTTTGCATTTTTAAGGAGTTTTCGAGTAGCGTGCAAAAGTACGATCCTCGAACAGTTCGAATCCAAATGGTTTTCTCAGCGATGAATCAAGGATATGATTGAATCGGTCAAACACATCGTTCGTCATCTTAGCGCAAAGCTCCCTCCAAACTTCATAATTAACTACTCGAACACAAACTACTTAACGCGCATCAATCTGCTTCGCAGCTTATAAAAAGCGCCTCAGCGAACAACTTTCCAACAGCGGCGCATTGTCTGCAAATTTCCAGTTTTCCAACCCATCCGGCTACCATCGAGGGGAAGAAAATCCATTTTCCCTTTTTAAACAATAGTGGCTAATCTCCTCGCCGGTACAAATTTGCTTCGCATAAATTAAACAGATGCTTTGTGCACTCGGTTGGAGTATTGTACGAGATGTACTTTAGCCCACCTACATTGTGTGTTTGATGAGACTAGCAATCCCGCCCCCGCCCCTCCGCTAAGTAGCGAAAACCGCCCAGCTTCCGGCCCCGCACGCACCGAAGACGACGACGGCGACGACGACGACGACCAGCCGAAGGGTTGTTCGATTGGTGAGGAATGATGAGAAGCTAAGAAGCTCTTGTACATCTATTTGCGGTACGAGCTGCGCCCGGCACGGTAGAAAAATATTAATTTTAATTGAAAAACTTTCACGACTACTTATTCAAAGCAGTCAATTATAAAATTTTAATGAGTTTCAAATCGCTCCCGTACGGAGGGGGTGGTTGTAGTTTTCTTCGGATATGCTATTGTGCAATAAGAGATAGGTGTGTACCTACTTTGTACTTGTTTGGTGGGTAGGATGAAGGAAGTGGGTGGAGGGGGGAGGGGAAGTGATCTAAATTGGGTCGAACATGACGTCAGTTAGTATAAACTGTGTTCAAGCTGTTGCCAAACCAATGGTTAACTGCTAATTGACTTTTTAGAGCCAGACAGAGCTACTTGGGCTAATGCGAACTTTTGCAACTCTGATTTTGGTAATGAGACGGTTGGCGAAGTGAAAAGCACTTGGAAATTGTGTATGATTTGGATGAATTGCAGTGCAAATGTTTAAGCAAATATAAAATTTAAATTACGGGATGTATGAATTTTATCAAACGCATTATGGTAACTTGAAAAAAAGTGATCGTTTTCCCGATGCCGTAAATAGAAATGAGGGTTAAAATTCAAGTGGTGGACACGTGAGAAAGAAGTCTCGATGACAAAATAGCAAAACGTTTGGGAATTCATCACAACAGCGTAAAATCCATCATCAACAAGTTCGGAGAACACTACTCGTTTGATAAGCGGCCAAGAAAAGGAAGAAAACCAGGTCCAGCTGACTCAAAATTGGATCGGAAGGTAGTGAACGTCATCCTTCGGAACAGATCGATGTCGAGACGTGATTTGGCCAAAAAGGCTGGTACCTCCGTCGGAATGGTGCAAAGAATCAAGAACACAAGAACCTGAAGACTTATAAGAAGCAGAAAATAGCAAAGTGCTGAGCAAAAATCAACGGCGAAAACCAGAGCGAGAAAGTTATACAGCTGACTTTTGCAACGACTGTCAGTCTACGTTTTGATCGATGACGAAATATAGGACCGCAATTTACACCAAGGTCATTGGCGAAGATGCGACAATCTCCGAAAAGTCGTTCGAAGTGGAACAAATTCGCCAGAAGGTTCTCGTATGGCAGGCAATTTGTTCCTCCGGCTCCAAGTCATAGATTTTCTACACTAAAGGTACGATCAATGTCAAAGTTTACGCTAAAACTTAGGATGGGTGCCAATTCGCGAATTGATTTTAATTATCACTCAAACTTGACAGATGGAAAATAATCGATAAAGTCTGCTACTTGAGCTGGCAAATTTCTGACAGACGGCAACTCAATTTTGACAGACACCTCACCGAAAGTTTGTTGCTCAATAACAAAGGGAGTTTAATCGATAAATCGATTATTTTCCTTCTGTCTAATTAAAGTAAAATTAAAATTGATTCGGTGTTTGCAGAGAATCATGCTTCCATTATTCAAGCAGCACAAGGTCTTTCCTTTATTTTGGCCTGATTTGGCGTCAGCCCATTACGTCAAAACCACAGTACAATGGATGCAAGAAAATGGAGTAGATGTCGTTGAAATGGACATCAATCCTCCCAATTGGCTATCGTCAAGCGTAACTTAAAGAAGAGCGGTAGGGAGTGCAAGACCATGGAAAAGCTAAAAAATAATTGGTCTGCGGCTTTTAGACAATGCGACAAAACTGCTGTCCAAAACCTCATGAGTGGAGTCAAATCCATAATCAAACAATTCTGGAAATAAAGTTTCTTTCACCCACTTTTTCTTCACGTCTTCTTCAGAATTGACCTCCTTCGGATGTTTTCATTACAGGACAACATTTGAATAGTGGCACGAAGCTAGATTCGGCCAGAAGATCGTAGTGCCCTCGTGTTGCTTCAACAGAGGAAGCAGACGCTTCTGTAGACAGTCCTTGAGGTAGATCTCCCCGTTTACAGCCCCGGTAGTCACGAACGGCGCACTCCATCAGAACCGAAAACCATCAGAACGATTCTCAAAGAAGATTTGGGATTTAAACCATATAAAGATTGTACTCGAAAAAATACAACACGTTCTTTTGTGTGTAGCTTTTTATTACATGAGTAAAAAATGATGAAATTTTGGCTGAAACTAGTTTGGCGTGTTATGTATACATCTGCAATCTGTCTGTCATGTGGTTATCGAGATACCTTCCAAGCAAGAGGTGCTTCGACAAAAAAATATGGGCGCGGTCGTGGAAAATCCAGGCTAGTCCCATAGGTGGATCGCGAAACTGTTGGGAATCGACTATTCGATCGTGTCCCGTGTAATGAAATCGTTCAAAGAGACCCAGACGACCCAGCGGCGAGCTGGCAGCGGAAGAAAAGCGAAGACGACCGACCCTGTGAACGAAAGGAAGATGAGGGATTGTTTCAAGCGCAATCCGTGAGCCAAGAAGGTCTATTCTTCCGTCTGCTTCGTGCAGCAGACAATGAAGCGGGCCGGACGTCATGTCTTCAAGGTGAGGAAGGCACCTAACCGAACCGATTAGCAGAATACGGCGGCCAAATCCCGCGACAGGAAGCTGTACCGCGAGTGGTTGGTGCAGCCGAAAATCATCGTAATGGACGACGAGACGCACATTAAAGCGGACGCCAAGCAGATCCCCGGTCTGGAGGTTTTCGTCGGCAAGTTCCACCTGGTTGTTCCGGAGAAGTTCCGGAAGAAAAAGGTCGACGGATTTGCCAAGAAGTGGCAGAGGATCTGCGGGTGCGGCAAATTCAGCAAGCCGTACATAACGACCGGCACCATCAACGGCCAAATAGACTGAGAAGAACACCTCCAAAAGCGCCTGCTGCCCGTCCTCCGGTCTCATGAAGGGGACACTCTGTTTTGGTCGGATCTGGTATCGTGCCATTACGCGAAACCGATGATGGAGTGGTCCGTAGCCAACGATGTTCTTTTTGTGCCGGAGGAAGCAAATCCGCCAAACTCACCAGTACTTCGCCCAATAGAAAAATTCTGGGCGATTATGATGGACAAGCTCCGGATAACAGGGAAGGACTTCAAAAACAACAAGGATTATAAGAAAGAGTGGATGAAAGTGTGTAAGAAAAATGGCGCAAGTGTTGCACAAGATTTGATGGGAAGCATTAAGTCCAAGGTGTGGGCATTTGGCCTAGGAGAGGAGGTTGAATAAACCCACTTTGCAAAAACATAGCTTAAGGGTGTTTCGATCAAAATTTGGTCGACTTAAACTTGACGCATTTCCTTTCATCCTGCATTCAAAAATTTTGCACACCCCTCATTTTGAAGATGTGTGCGTGTAGCATCATGCCTCTATTTTGATTTTGAAATTAGCACTTCAGTTATCAAAATGTCGTCGAAGGAAGAGAAGCAACGCATCAAAATTTTGCACGTGCATGGCGAAAATCCAAACTACTCTCACGCCAAGTTGGCAAAATTGTTGAATGTGGCTAAATCAACTGTTACCAACGCATTAAAAGTGTTCGGTGAACGTTTGTCGACAGCCAGGAAAGCTGGATCGGGGTGAAATCGAAAGCCGGAGGCCACAGCGACGACAAAAAGAGTTCCCCTCTGGTTCGAGCAGAACCCCAACCTCTCCGTCCGAGATGTCGCAAAGAAGCTGGGAGTGGCGCCTTCAACCGTGGATAGAGCTAAAATATGAGCTGGACTGTCGACTTACAAGAAAGTGGTGACTCCAAATCGCGACGATAAACAAAACACGTCGGCCATCGTCGGCGTTGCACACGACGATGCGGACGAAGTTTAAATGCGTGGTACAGGACGATGAAACTTACGTCAAGGCAGACTTTAAACAGCTTCCTGGACAGGAATTTTACACGGCAACCGGACGGGGAAAGGTGGCAGATATTTTCAAGCACATTAAACTGTCAAAGTTCGCGAAGAAATATCTGGTGTGGCAGGCCATCTGTGGCTTGAAGAGCAACGTTTACATTGCGACCGGAACCGTCAACCAGGAAATTTATCTGAGCGAGTGGTTACAAAAAAGTCTACTGCCTTTCCTGAAGCGACACAATTGTTCCGTTCTATTTTGGCCGGATTTGTCATCTTTCCATTACGTAAAAAAGGCCATAGAATGGTATGCTGCCAACAACGTTGAAGTGGTGCTCACGGACAAGAACCCTCCCAACACGCCAGAGATCCGCCCAATCGAACAATATTGGACCATCGTCAAGCGGAACCTTAAAAAGACTCAAAAAACTGTTGTGAGCGAGAAACAGTTCAAGGCAAACTGGCGTTCTGCGGCGAATAAAGTGGACAAGAAGACTACAAAATCTTATGGCAGGTGTTAAACGAAAGACCCGGTAATCCGCATTCGGTAAAAAGGAAACTTAGCTGAATATTTCTCCTGTATTCTGTATTAACTGAACTTGAAAAAGAAAAAGAATTTGACTTATTAATAAAAACTTTGATCGACTCACACACATTACTGTTTGACCAAATTTTGATCGGAACACCCTTTAATATGTGTTTATTTATTCCCTGAGAGCTTCAAGAATATCCGACTAAAAGTAAATTTTGGTGATCATTTTTGTCTGTTGCATATTTTTCGAGTTCAATCTTTAACAAAAAGAATGTTCACGGACTTTCGGAAGCTAATAAGAGGAATAGAATCCTTCGCTACCAAGAACTGAGTCGTCGGCACAGTTATGCCTTCATTTTGTTTTCGAACGAGAAGAACTTCGAGCTACAGCAGAGTTTCAACGCTCAAAATGACAGGGTCAATGCCGCGTCGGCTCAAGATAACTCTTCTTCAATCCGCGCAGTTCAACGATTCCAAAACCATATTTCTGTTATGGTTTGTGGAGCAATTTCTTCCGGAGGTCGTTGACCATTGCTATTTATTGACAAAGGTGTCAAAATTAACGCGGATTACTACGTGAGAGAGATTCTGCAGAACCATTTGAAGAAGCACGCTCCAACAATGTTTGATGAATGCAAATGGGTGTTCCAACAAGATTCCGTCCCACCCCTCGGAGGTAAGGTTACCCAAACGTGGTGTACCAAGAGTTCTTCAGACTTTATTCCTAAGAAATTATGGCTCGTTTCTTCGCCAGATGCAAACCCGCTGAACTTCTCTGTTTGGGGAATCATGGAAGCCCGTTGCCAAAACCTTAAACCAATGGGTATCGAGTCATTCAAGGCTACCATACAGAAGATATGGGATGAAAACCCTGAAAATCAGGTGCGTGCCGCTTGTAATACTTCTTTAAGGAGACTAAGAGCAATAGTTAAGGTGAATGGCGAAAGGATCGAAATGTAAATATGTATATACAGTAATTCCATCGAAAAAAGATATAAAGGTTGTACGGAATCAAATTGCACCACTTTTAAATGGCTGTAACTTTTTACCCGTTGGGTATTTTCTATTGAAATTTTGGGTGGAATTAGTTCAATGTGTTTTTGTTTACTAGTTTCACTAGCAGATGTGCAATCGTTGCGAAGATGGAGTTGGAAGAACAGCAGCGGCGCTAAGAAATTTTGCGCACGTAGCTCGAAAATCCGGATCATTCTCATCGTGCCATCAGCAGGAAGCTGTGAATGGTGCATTCTACGGTGTCTCGTGTTTGGAAACGGAACCACAGACGTTTGACCATCGATCGGAAAGAATAAAGTGGCAAAAATGGATCTCCGTATACTGTTAAGGATCACAAGCGGGTAGTTCAAGCTTTCAAGAGGAATCCCAACAGTTTAGTTCGAGATTTAGCGAAGAAATTGAATCTAACCAAAACTGTCGTGCAAAATGCGAAAAAACGTGAATCTCATAGTCCAAAAGGCGCCTAATTGCGATGAACGGCAGGATACGGTAGGTAGAACACGTGCACGGAAGCTCTACACCCAGATGTTGACGAAACCACATTGCCTCGTTATGGATGATGAGACGTATGTAAAAGCAGACTTCCGGCAGGTTCCGGGGTTCCAGTTTATCACTGTTCATCATAAATTCGATGTCCCTGAGGACGTTTGAAAGCAGAAGATGTCAAAGTTTGCCAAAAAATATATGATTTGGCAAGCAATTTGCTCGTGTGGAAAGCGGAGCAACCCATTCGTGACAACGGGAACGGTCAATGGGTAGGTGTACCTAAAGGAATGCCTCCAAAAGCGTCTACTTCATCTTCTGAGATCATACGATGGTCCTACGATTTTCTGGCCAGATTTTGCCTCGTGTCATTACTCGCAAGAGGTTTTGAAGTGGTACAAGACTAAGGAGGTCAATTTTGTGCCGAAGCATCTCAACCCGCTGAACGCACCGGAACTGCGGCCAATTGAAAAGTACTGGGCCATCGTGAAGCAGGCACTTTGGAAGCATCCTAAGGAAGTGAAATCGGAGGAAAATATGAAGAAAAAATGGATTTCCACGCAAAAAATGTTGGTCCAGATGTTGTACAGGACCTTATGAGTAGTGTAAAGAAGAAGGTTCGTGCGAAAATATTCATAACATGTTTTATTTTACTCCCCGAAAGTTTGAAGATGATTGGTTGAACGGGTGATTTTTGTCGAATATTTGTGTGTGTCGCAATTTGATTCTGTACTTCTCTCAGAAATTCATAATAATTGGTAGTTTTGTTCATCATCGAAAAATACTAGACCGGTATTTTTTAATTTTGTCACTAGCTGAACCCGATGCGAGCCTCCCTGCGCTTGCAACTAAATGAATGAAAATTTAATAGATTTGGCGTGTTATGGTTGTTTTTCAAAATAAGTTTTGTTAAAATATTTTCGTTTGCTAATGTGTGACTTCGATTATAGAGTTTTATTTTTTTATTGTTTTTTATTTTTTATTGTGTTTCCTATCTAACCCTCGGATCGGTAGTTTCTACAATGGGTTTTCTTTCTGTGTAGAAGTATTTCATAGACAAAATTTTTATCTTCAAACTATGCCGTATCCTGTCAGTTAGAACGTAATTTTCCCTTGCATAACCTTAGATTGACTTCTTGTGCATAATATAGCACTGAGAGTAGCTCAAACATCCTCATTTCTCCCTTTCTTGACTAATGAGAGGTTCAAACATCTATCAGAACATGCTTCTTACCCGAGAAATACACGTTTTGAGTTTTAGTAACCTAGATAATTCTCATGTTTGGTTGAAATTTGTGTTTCATCTGTATGAGAGCCCCCTCCCCTTCCAGAGGTGGGAGGGGTCTCGAACCACCATAGAAAAATATCCTGCCTCCAAAATCTCCACATGCCAAATTTGGTTCCATTTACTTGATTAGTTCTCGAGTTACGCAGAAAGTGGTGTTTCATTTGTATGAGAGCCCCTCTTTTCAAAAGAGGGAGGGGTCTCAAACTATCATACAAACATTTATTACCTCCATCAACTCCGACATGCCAATTTTGGTTCCATTTGCTTGATTAGCTCTCGAGTTATGCAGAAATTTGTGTTGCATTGGTATGAGAGCCCCTCTTTGTAAATAAGGGAGGGGTCTCAAACTACCATAGAAACATTTTTCACCTCCAAGAACTCCGACATGCGAAATTTGGTTCCATTTGCTTGATTTGTTCTCGAGTTATGCAGAAATTTGTGTTTCATTTGTATGGGAGCCCCCCCCCCCCCCTTCCCACCCCTTCCAGAGAGAGGAAGGATTTCAAACCATCATAAGAACCTTCACCGGCCCCAAAAATCCTGGCATACAAATTTTCACGATGATCAGTTCAGTAGTTCAGTATTCTTTAAGAGTCAGACAGACAGAAAGACAGAAATTCATTTTATATGTATAGAAATCCTGCCTCCAATAACCCCCATATGCCAAATGTGGTTTCATTTGCTTGAATAGTTCTCGAGTCATGCAAAAACTTGTGTTTCATTTGTATGAGAGGTCCCCTTTCAGAGGGCGGAGGGGTCTCAACCCACCATAAAATTCTTACCTTCAAAAACCTCCACCTGCCATTTTTGGTTCTATTTGCTTGATTTGTTCTCGAGTTATACAGAAATTTGTGTTTCATTTAAAAGGGAGCCCCACCCCCTTTCAGAGGGCGGAGGGGTCTCAAACTACCATGGAAATATTTCTCTCCTTCGAAAACTTCCACATGCCAGATTTGGTTCCATTTGCTTGATTAGTTCTTGACTTATGCAGAAATTTGTGCTTCATTTGTTTGAGAGCCCCCCCTTCTAGGAATATGAGAAACATTGGATTGCCTTCAAAAACTTCCACATGCCAAATTTGGTTAAATTTGTTTGATTAGCTCTCGAGTTATGCAGACATTTGTGTTTCATTTGAATGTAAGCCCCCCTCTTCCAGAAGGCGGAGGGGTCTCAAACTTCCATAAAAACATTTCTTGCCGAATATGGTTCCATTAGCTTGATCAGTTTTCGAGTTATGCAACAATTTGTGTTTCATTTGTATGGGAGCCCCCCCCCCCCCCTTCAGCAAAGGGAAAGTTCTCTAACTATCAAAGGGGCTATTCATAAACCACGTAGACTTTTCTGTGGGGAGGGAGGTTTGACCAAAGTCTACGCTCCATAACAAATTTCAAAAAAATGTATGGAGAAAAGCCTACGAGGTAGAGGCGGGGGGGGGTCTGATATTTTCAAAAATGAGTCTACGTGGTTTATGAACAGGCCCATAAAAACCTTCCCCGAACCCCAAATACCCCTGCCTACAAATTTTCACGCCGATCGGTTCAGTAGTTTTTGAGTCTATAAGGTTCAGACAGACAATCAGGCAGACAGATATTCATTTTTATATATATATATATATATATATATATATATATATATATATATATATATATATATATATATATATATATATATATATATATATATATATATAGGTAGATAGATAGATTTGGGTGACAATCTCTGCCTCAAGGTGGTCCGAATAATTGTTTTTTTTTTTTTGAATGTATTTTTTCAAAAATTTATAACTTTTGAACCACTCGGCCGTTTTTATCAACCAAACACTTTATTTTAAAATGTATAAAAGTACACCTATATAGCGATATTTGTCATGAAAACATGGATTTACTCGGGACCAAACAGCCCCATTGGACATTGCCACGACCATAAACCACGTTATCTTTTTGAAATCGGTAGAGGGTGAGGGAGTTAACTAGAACATATGCTCCATATAAATTTAAAAAAAAAATGCTTGGACAGAGAACCACAATGCTGGGGAGCGGGGACTGAATATCTCAAATATGAGATATTAGCTCTCAAGATGCTAAATGAACTGAAAATAATCACATTAGATTGATGGGGACGCATGGTTTGCAAGTGACTTTGCATAAAGGAAACGCGTGGTACAATAGTCTGCAAAAACAAAAAACATAGCATTTTTGGAAAATTGCAGCTCAAAAACTAAAATACATACATAGCCAACTTTTTGATATACTATCTAGAAAGGTCTAAATTTTCAAAAAAAAAACATAAAAACGAGGGAGCTCTTTGATCTCGAGACCATGAAAACAAAAACAAACACCTTTAAGAGGCCGACAGGGAACGTTTTTACCCACGGAACTAAAATGACTATAATTATAGAAATATCCAACCGATTTGGAATATTTTCACAGTTTTGGATTCAAAAACTCAACCGCTTTCTTATTATTATCTATGACCGATGGCCATCATCTGTTTCCGAAAATACCGGATATCCGGAACCATGTTCTGAAAATAGCATACTTATAAAAGATTCCAATATAAAATCAGCAGTAATGACACTAAAAGTCATTCAAAAAATACACAGGAATAGGTGTGATTGCCAAAAGATAATCCGGTGACTTGATCCTGGACCAGTCACCCCGGAGCAGGTTCCCATGGGGTCACGGATGGCCAGAAAATTATTTGAATTGAGCCCTAACAATATGGGTGTCCAAATTCTTGGAATCGTTCCAGAAGAAAATTTCTTATCGTTATCGGTACATTCGATGACTTAGTTACTGATTGGCCAGTCTAGAGTAAGAAACGCGAACTATCACTACAGTTATGTTTGTCGGCAATAGAATCCCGGATGGACAATCCAAAAGTGTTGGCCAAATTTTTCACACGGACGGCTATTGATCAAATTCTTGGAACAGAACATGCAGTCACGCCTGAACCTGTAAAGAATTTAGCTGAACCTGATGCAGCCGCAATAGACGTACATAATGGTGCCTGCCTCATATTTATTTATTTATTTTTTATTTATTTTATTCATCTGACAACATTTAATAGTCTTAATGAACATATATTCTAGGGATGGGAACTTATGGGAACCTACTTTGAACTGGCCAATCCGAAGCCAAGTGACCGGATAGTTCAATAACTACGGCAACCATTCTTCTGGAACGATTCCAAGAATTTTTATAACAATATTGTTAGGGCTCAATTCAAATCATTTTCTGGCCATCCGTGACCCCATGGGAACCTGCTCCGGAGTGACTGGGCCAGGATCAAGTCACTGGAATATCATTTGGCAATCACACACATTCCTGTGTACTCATTCCACAGTTTTTGTATAATTATTGTTGGTTTACTATTGAAACATTTATAACTATACCATTTACGGAACACGGTTCCGGATATCCGGTTTTTCCGGAGACAGATGATGTCCATCGGTCATATTAGACAATTTAGAGAAAGCGGTTGAGTTTTTGAATCCAAAACTGCCAAAATATTCCAAATCGGTTGGGTATTGCCATAGTAATGGTCATTTTAGTTCCGTGGGTAAAAACTTCCTTGTCGGCCTTTTACGTAATAAAAAAAATCAGAAGAACCTCCTCGCACCCCCCCCCCCCCTTCCCATTGGTCATTTTAGTTCCGTGGGTAAAAACCTTTCCTTGTCGGCCTTTTACGTAATAAAAAAATCAGAAGAACCTCCTCGCACCCCCCCCCCCCCCCCCCCCCTATGCTATGCCATCATTATTTCACTCCAGGATGATAAGTATTAACGAGATATGAGATGTCACAAAGTTTCAAGAAAACTGAATGAAATATCATGTTTCGAAATCTAAAAAGGCAACTTTGTTCCCTGTTGGACACAAAACGGTTAAGGTGCTTTTCCATTCTTCCTAAATCACTATATTTAATTACCTTTCATTTGCGTACTTGATTGATAAAATCGATTCATTAGTTATAAATTTTCTAAAGGATGCAGTTTTTTAAAAAGTAAATTTTTCGTACGGCCCTTACTTATGAGGGTGATGAATTTAAAAAATATGGGTCAATTGTTTTTTCAAAAGAGACAAAACTTTCAATTATTAAGAAATTCTTAGAGATCGTTTATATCTTTTCTATGGAATTGCTGTATATTAAGTATTGAATATAAGAAACAGAGTACAAAAAGAACCAATAAAATCGATTGTTTTTCTTGGCGAATCCGATATTTGTTTCATGCGTCAGTTGTTCGGACCTACCTTGTAGACGTGATAATAATGTGAGCATTTATGAGGAAAACTGAAAAATACGGGTGTGCACTTTATTTTTACCAGTACTGTAGTTTACCGAACATACGGCAGACCAAACCATGTTGAATAACTTGGTCCGATCTAGGAAGAACACTTTCAAATGAAACGTCGCCAACACCGAAACTCTCACTCGCCATGGATTAAATCAACCCATTGTGAATCTAATTGTCCTTCACGAATTTGGCGTAATTTGAATAAATTTGAATGCTTATCCATGCAATCCTCGCCTCGCCGGGTGATGCATTCAAACCGCGTTTAATGCGATGCATTTCCATCCTGTCCGGAAAAGCCCCATCGCATTGATGCCTCGAGACCAGGACCCCCCAACTGTTATTGAGAGGTGTGAACAACGGCTAATTATCCTTAATTCTGCAATAATCACGATTTCAATGTGAGCTGAGTGAAATGCTTCCCGCACAAATCGCACAACGTAGCGTGCAATTCAATTTCACCTCATTCATTGTTATCAACAATCAACAAGCTGCTGTGCTCCACCGACCGCTGCGCTGCGAAAATTACCCATCGCTATTCAAATGAGACCACCGCAAGAAAACCAACCGCCAACAAGGCGATCAACTCCAAATTGAGCGGCTTGAGAAGTCATTAATTGATAATTATGCTGGGTACGTACCTTCTTCTTCTTATTATTATACAGTTTTTTTCGGTGGACCGTTTCTCGTTGTTATGGTGTTGTTTGTTGTTGGTTCAGGTAGATGAGCGATCCTTCACTTCAATTAACGCCCTGCCGCACCTTCAGTTTCTGAGGAATTCAGTTTCGCTGAGCTATTGTTTCGTGAACCACCTTCTCCCAAATTTTTTTTTTAGCACAAGATTTAATGAATGCACTTTTGCTTCCCACCACCTTCACTCGAGCACAACAAGCGCGCAAAATGACAGTAAATTTGACAATTATGCTATTGTTTGGCTGTGACATGCACTCAACGTCGCTGGAAAGCGAAAAGGTTTTCGCTGTCGGACCTGGGAATTAGAACAACCCCGAAGAGAAAAGAGCAGAAGATTCACCTCCACAGGGTTTCTTTCAATTTCCGAGACAACGCGGAAATAGGCTAATGAGAGATTGTAAAACACAAAAGTAGACTTGCACGAACAAGTGCTAAAACAACACTCTCGCCAAATAGCGGCTCACACGATTCACATTCACTTGGGTTGTAATAATCGCGCACACTGGGAAACTTTGATGTTGTACGACCTTTCCAACACTGTACAAACTAGAGCGAATAAACTGCACTGCTCCCTTTGGGTCGGTCTCAATGGCAACCTACGCACCCTGGACAAAACACTGTGTGATATTTCCAAGCCGGACGGGGTGGGGCTCCATCTCACGTAGCGTGGGAGTTTTCTGTTGTAGCTAACGCAACCACACTCCTGTCGGCTATTGTTGCCAATGCAACCAAACACAGGATATCCCTGAGTCTGTTTGTTCTCACTCTCCTTTGACCACAGGTAACGCACAATACACCACAAACCACTGGACCTCGTTTCTGATTTCACTTTTACTCTTCTCACCCCTATTTTCCCATGCGCACCAGCAAGATTATTTTCCTTCACAGAATTCCGGATTCACGCACCGGCTTGATCCGTTTAGTACGATGAGATATTCGACGATTTAACCGACTCGTCCGACTCGTCCAGCCGTTAAATCCACGGAAGTAGTAACCACGCCGCAATCCGACACACCAGACACTGACTGTTTATGCTACAGCGGCTATTATTAGTCTTCGCTGCTGAACTGGGCTCCGAGTAAAACAAAACTATAAACAATCCACCCGCTCGAGTTGCCACACATGGGCGCCCTTCGAGAAGCAAAAAAAAACAAGGAACACGCGCGCCTGCACTAAATGCTCATCTTGTAGGCATTGCACTTTCCCGAAACCCGCACCCGCACCCGCGTGACTAATGAACGCCGATGATGATTGTTTGGAAAAATCGAAAACTGGAGCACACGATTTCTTCCAGACGCGGGCTGATTCAATAAACCATAACACAAACAGTAAACTGTTTCAGAAGGGGATTAATCCGTCCCAGACCACAACCACAACACAACACCTGCAACTCGCAAGACCCGCGGAGAATGAACCGTACGGATCAACAGCTAGCCGGCAACTGACTGAACGGAGACGGCGACGGAATCCTAACGGAGTTCCCCCGGTTTGAATGGAGCAAGTTTCGCCGCATTGGAGCACCCAAAGCAAGTCAAGCCGAGTGCGAGCACTCTGTTGCATGTTTTTCTTTCTATGCTGCTGGTGCTGCGAAGGCCGCAAGGTGCTGGAGTTCTGATGTTTGGAGCTGCTATATTAATCAAAATATTAAGTATACCCGAAAACTCATGATCGGGGAGCGGTAGTCATACAAATATTCAGGAATTTATCTATATATTGTTCGTTTCATTGCTCCTTAGACTTTCTGTCTTTTAGTCAGAGACGTCAAAAATATGCGCATGTCTTCTTTTGTTCGCATCAATGTTTTCTTTGAACTGTCATAACATTGGAAAAATTCGTATATATAAACAACAATAAGCAATTCCGTTTGCTGTTGCTCAAGATTTTGTATCATCCATCCATTCGGAGAATAATCTCCTGCCCGTCTCGCTGCCCGTATCGCGTAGGTAATCTCATCTGGTAATTGAATTATGTTAACACTTTTTTAAATTATCATTATAGAATGGTGGATATCATTAACTCTGTAAAACGTCGAAGAGCTTCCGAAAATACCATGTACCATGTCTTGTACGGATATTACTTTCTTGGATTCAACAGAGCAAAATTGTCATTGATATATGGCAAACACAAGACAACGATATCGAACTGGATTCAAACATACGAACGCTGTGGAACTTTGGAGCGGAAACAGCATGACGCTGTTGCCCGGAAATTCAATTACGAACAACGCATCTGGCTAGTGGATTTGTACAGACAACAACCGCTGTTATATCTGAATGAAGCCAGGGCTGCTTTCGAAGAGCATTTTAGAATAGGTATCTCTGCCTCATCCGTTTGCCGGATTCTTCATAGCGAAGGCTTAACTTGGAAAAGCCTTGAACGAAGAGCTATCCAAATACGACAGGATGATATTTATAGATTTTGCTTCGAACTGAACAATTTAAAATGGCACTATCTCAATTTATAATTCTTAGATGAAGTATCATTTGATAACCGGGGAATGTTGCGTACCCGTGGATACGCTGTGAAGGGTAAGAAGCTTATCTGTAAAGGAGAATTCATTCGTAAACCCAGAGTTTCTTGTCTTTGTATGATAGGCCAAGAGGGCATGCTAGAATGTTCGTACACAGAAGGCACGTTCACCCGAATGATTTTCTTTCAACATTGCAGACAGTTCGCCCTTAGAAGCAAACACATTGAAACATACCCCGGTTATCACTCGATATGGATTCTTGATGGTGCCCGTATCCACTGTGATGATAAAATCGTAGGGTATTTCCGCTCATTGTGTATATTCCTGATCTTTCTTCCAGCGTATACACCTTTCTACAACCCGATTGAGATAGTGTTTGGAATTGCTAAGAAGAGAATGCAACAATTTTACAAAGAGAATAGTACTCAGGATCCGAAAACGCTAGTAGCTGAAGTTATGACATCTTTTTCCAAATTCATTATGGCTAAGCTATTCAAAAAATGCGGATACACTAGTGGGGGCAAGTTCGATCCAACAATTGCAGCTCCAGAAGAAATGATTGACATAACCTCGAAAGAAGACAGTTAGTTTATTTAATCACTTGTTTATTGGTATGAACTGTAACATTAGTGAACTTATTTTTGTAGAAATATTTGATGAAATAAATGGTTGAATAGAAATTGCCTAGATGTGATCAACGTCGTCAGCATCGGTAATCTGCATGCTCAAAGTCTTGCCTTGTTGATCTTCTCGAACATTAGTGGATGACTCCATAGCACTGATGAGACTTTCACTAAGCTTGTCTCTAATCTCCAAAGCTTCCAAGCGGTTTTTCACGATGTTCATCGTTGCGGCAACATGTGCAAAGCTCGATTCCAGTACATCAAAAGCCTGTCGAAGAGACCTGATCTCATCATGAAAACTATTATTTACACTGTCGGCTACATTCAATTCCCTTTTTATTGCACAGATTCGAGGGCCTTCTTTAGAACGGAACAAATGAGATAAATGTTGAGGAGGATAGTTTTTCATCGCTTCTCTTAGGTGAGCAGGAGCGTTCAAAATACTGTTGGCCCAAAACGACCAAGCCATTCCATGTCCATCCAAGTGATCACCATGGGCGACTCTGAGATCATCAGATAATTCAAACACAGCTTGAGTCATTGCTGCTCCGGATCTGTCCTTTTCAGCT
The DNA here is from genome assembly GCA_024533555.2 of Aedes koreicus. NCBI lineage: Eukaryota > Metazoa > Arthropoda > Insecta > Diptera > Culicidae > Aedes > Aedes koreicus. Next base: position 108,745 of record JAHHFK020003223.1, on the reverse strand, counting down.
GGATCAATTAGCACATCCTTGACCGAGTTCCAGACTGCACGACTACTTATGGATAGCGAGTACATGTGCAAAAATAAAGAAATTTCTTTGTCTCTCCAACTTTGTAAAATAGTAGACTTTCCATCGGTTACTTTCTCCAGCGTATAGTTTCGCCGACCAGATTGGAAAAGCACGAATTTGTGGAATTCACTCTCGATGGGCGTTTCGTTGGAGCTCCATGACGGACTAGATGACCCATCAGCATTGGACAAGAAAATCACTTCACGAGCCAAATGAACTTTTGACAAATTCCAAACTTTATGCATGAATTCGCTGTTGCTTGCTGCTGACAACTCCCAGCGAGCGATGAAGGTTCCCGATGACTGTCCTTTGAACTGTCGCTTATAAACTAGCAACGTACAGAAGAATAAGTCATGACGGCTGTTTGATGCATTGCTTGTATTGCTGACTTCCAATGGATCTTCGGGTATCAGATTTATTGAGTATTCCATTTCGTCATCCAGTACCTCAAGTTCATAATCGATGGTCGATCCTCCAGCTGCTTCGTAAGTGGATTCGTTGCCGTTTCCGAACGATTCTTCGCTGATCATTTTCTTTACTGCAATCTACTCCCAATTAAAATTATGAATCAAGCGAGTTTCTATACAAAAATACTCACCGAACGAAAAATCGTTGAAAATAAAACACAACCGCAGCAATAAACCGACCGCGAAAGCAAAATATAAACAACCATCTGTCACCTCAAGCGAGGAATCGGATTACAGTACGCACTTGCAAGTTGGAACCTGTATTTGCGATTTTTAAGCACATGATTTTCAACAGTTGATAAGTAGCATTTTCTTGACGTAAATAATAGTTGCAAATTGATTGAAATAGTAGCGCATCACACTTTTACAAAGGTGTGTTCTTAAAAACGAGTAAAAAACCGAGAGAAAAACAAATTGGATATTTTTGTACATTTATTGACTTCTGGTTAAAATACGTGGGGGAGACTGTAAAGGCGAGGAGACCGATGTGAGAGTATTTTGGTGCGACAAAATTATTTGACTGTGAGTCTATTGAGAGGTGAAACGCGCAATAATTTTCTTTTCTTCCCCAACCCCAACCCACACCGAACACCAAAATAGAAATTTTGGGCGGAAAATTTTGGTTTCCCCCCCCTCCAAAAGCCCACAAATGAAACACTCATTTCTACATAACTCACAAACTAATCAAGCAAAAGAAACCAAATTTATCATGTGTGAGTTTTTGAAGGCTAAAAAGTTTCTATGGTGGTTGGCGACCCGTCCCCTCTATAGAAAGGGTGCTGTCATACAAATGAAACTGAAATTTCTTCATAACACTAGATCTAATAAAGCAAATGGAACCAAATTTGGCATGCGGGGATTATAAAAGCAAGAAATGTTTGTACGGTAGTTCGAGACCCTTCTTCTCTCTCTGGTAGGGTGGGGGGCGATGCATTCATACAAATGAAACACAAGTTTCAGCATAACTCGAGAGCCAATGAAGCAAATGAAACCAAATTTGGCATTTGGCATGTTGAAGTTTTTGGAGGCAAGAAATGTTTCTATGGCACTTCAATACCCCTCCCCATTATGGAAGGGGGGGGGGCTCCCATACAAATGAAAAGCAAATTTCTGCATAACTCGAGAACTAATCAAGAAAATGAAACCACTTTTAGCATATGGAGGTTTTTGGAGGAATTGCTGTCTGTCTGTCAGACCCTTATAGACTCCGAAAGTTCTGAATCGACCAACGTGAAAATTTATATGAAGGGGTTTTTGGATCTGAGAAAGGTTCTAATGATTGTTCGAGACCCCTTCTCTCTCAGGAAGGGGCGCTCTCATACAAATGAGACACACATTTTATCATAACCCGAGAACTAATCAAGCAAATCGAACCAAATTTGGCATGTGGGGGGTTTTGAAGGCAATGATTGTATGGTGGTTTGAGAAACCATCCCCCTCTGGAAGGGAGGGCTCCCATGCAAATGAAACACAAATTTCTACCAAAAATGAGAATTATCCAGGTTACTTAAACAAAAAACGTGTATTTCTCGGGTAAGAAGCATGTTCTGATAGAAGTTTGAACCCCTGCTTAGTCAAGAAAAAAACTCATTCCGAAAAGACATAAACATACCGGTTCTATTAAATTTTCATTCATTTAGTTGCAAGCGGAACAGCGCTCGCACCGGGCTCAGCTAGTATATAGATTGAACGAGCCCCCGGGAAGGCACTGTCACTTTTTTTTAATGAAACGGTTAGATCCGCGCACAAAAATGTGATATATATTTTCTCGAATGAGCTGCACTACTGATAATTCTCAATAAAGTTATATTTATAAACTTTGACAGACTTGCGTCGATCTAATCAATTAACTAATACACTTATGAACATAGCCGATCCGATATTTTCTTCAGTTTTGTTTGCATTTAACACTGAAATTAATTCTAAACTTCACTAACTTCACTGCCAAAGTCCAAACTGGCACCGTCCTATATCAACGTCGCGGAACTTAACGGGCAGCGTAACGATGCTGCTTTAAGAACTTGAAAAAACCGAATCCCCTGTTATTTTCCCAACTTGGGCTTAAATATGGGCCCTCTCTGGCCATGTTCTTCAAAAATACCCTCTAAACAAAACGCGGGTTCTGGTCACTCATTCTCATCGCGACCTATGGACTTTTCGGTCAATGCCCGCTATAATGGGCTGTAATATTTTTTGCAGAATCGATCTAAAATTTAACCGCCCTTGCGCTGAACTGGCCGGCTTGACGTGCCGCAAGGGCTCAGTAGGGATCAAGACCCGAAGCTAAGAGTCAGTTCCATTGTGGTTATATCACATTTATTAGCAGAGCAGCACATCGAAATTTTAGGTTCATTATTCTTTATATGCTATACAATTTCAGATCATCCATGGATATCCCAAGTTTTGTAAAATAATTTAAAATAATTTTTTTTTCTGGTGGCCATGATACATTATCTAAGCTTTCAGGTTCATGGTGGATGTGCGGGTCCGTATACAATTGCAGCAGGACCACAATCTGCAGACACATAAATACAAATGAAATTATTATCGTTTTATATTATAACATCCATTCACTACATTTTGTATGCTTTTTTATAAGTCATTTTCAGCTTCGCATTTATGCATCCTTGTCAGTTATAGCTCATCTAACTTACGTTATGTATTTGAAAAGATAGGAAGGTTTTTACTTTTTTTTTTTTTTTAGAAAGGATCATATTCGAAAAATTCGACTTAAAAAAGCACTTTCCTTCTTCATCAGAAATATATATTAATTCAAAACCTAACAGTTTACAATCATTCATTTCCTATTTCACAGACATGAGGAATCATTTATGGGTGTACAAGAGCTATAGAAAAATTCAATTTCCCATTTTTTAATTTTTTTAGTTTTATTAAGATTCAGTTTTTAGATTCATACTCATCTGAAATTTATTTCGCCTTATTATTAGCTGTCTTCAGTTTTTCCAATATTATTATGAAATTAATACACATCTAATTTTTATTTTCAGTAACATACCAGTAGATGTCATACATATCTTGTACCTACGCTTATTATGTTCTCTGACTATTATTGTGAAAACAAATTCTAATCTTAGAAGATCATAATCCAATAGAAACTGCAACAGTGGAAGTCTTTCGATGAGTGGATGTTCAGCTTAGTTACGGATATATGTATTCTACTATAGTTTACTGGCCTGCTGGTATTATTATTTTATATTATAACGTCAGCTTATTATTTTATGTTATGATATTAAATGATGTGACATAATTGCATTTAAATTCATTTCATTAAAATCACTATTTCCGATGAGACTCACTACATAAATTATTGCAAGGAAACGGAACAGCACATCGAAATTTTAGGTTTACTATTCTATTGCTATACAATTTCAGATCATTCATAGGTATCCCAAGTTTGATGAGATAATTTAATATCAATTTTTTTTCTCGCAGCTACATTGTCTAACTTTCAGGTCCACAAATGGAAGTGTTATTATCATTCTTATATTCATTCACTATATTATTTGTCATTATAATATTCATTCACTATATTTTTATAATTATAATATTAATTCACAAGATTTTAAATATTACTATATGACAATGAATATATATTGGGAAAGGAGGGAGCATCAGGGTATCACTCAAGCTGGAATCGGACAATGGAGTGGTAGGACAACCGGCGTCTAGGAGGGAACAAACAGTATCATTTTCTTTATCCTACCGATTCAATCGTGATGCTGTGTATTCTACTCCAACAGTTTCAGTGAGAGTGACGCGCCCTTCTTAACAAGCCATCCCGTAGAAAGCTTAATAAGTATTGCGAATTGGGTTATTCGATTTGTTGGATCGTATCGTTGGAAGGAGAATCTCATGTTCCCGTGGGTTTCGCGTAAGTGTTTACGGGTCCGCCCCACCCTTTTTGGCCCTTCATACAGCGTTACTGTGAATACAACCTGGCAACTCAATTTGATCTTGCTATTAAGTGGAGCTGCATACATGACAAGGTCTTAGAAGGGATGGTGGCTACCTTACATACATACATACAAACACACCAACACAACACGGATATATTTTTTTTTTTTTTTTCCCCCGCGGGTGGTTTTTTTTTTCTTTTTTTTTTTGCTACCCACGCCCCCACCGGTGGGTTCGGTTTCTGTTTCAGAAAGATAGTCGCGCGCGCATGATTCCCTAAGCAAAAACGCGAACCTATAGGGTCACAAACACTGAGGGCTGCATTTATGCGGAAAAATAGGCGCTGCAATATATAAATGAATTTCTGTCTGTCTGTCTGTCTGTCTGTCTGTCTGACCCTTATCGACTCGGACTGAACCGATCGGCGTGAAAATTTGTATGCAGGGGTTTTTTGGGCCGGAAAAGGTTCTTATGATGGTTTGAGACCCCTCCCTCTTTGAAAAGAGGGGCTCCCATACAAATGAAACACAAATTTCTGCATAACTCGAGAACTAATGGAACCAAATTTGCCATGTGGAGATTATTGAAGGCAAGAAATGTTTCACGCAGAAAAAAATATCGTCATAACAAACATATGCCAACATATTCCACATAAAATTAGTTTATTCTGGCCGCAAACATAAACTTACTTTATTTCAAACATATTCAATGTTTAAAACCAAATGACTACAGTTTTTGAACTTAAAATCGTGTTATGTTGCATTTTAAACATATTTTTGATAAGAATAAATGAACAAATTTTGGATACAAGAATATTTTTCTTAATAATATATGGATTTTACTGGTTGCGTTCTAAATTTATTTTATTTATTCTATGAATCTGTGTTATCTTGATTTTGGATTTGGCTTGAAAACTAACAGGTTCCAGGTTCAAGGAGTTTGCTGGAAGTGAGCAAATAACCTACCGATAAATGTGCCGACTGACTCATGCCTCATGCTCCTTCGCCCTCTGGAAGGGGCTCTCATACAAATGAAACACAACTTTTTGCAAAACTCAAGGACAAATGAAGCAAATGAAACCAAATTTTGTATGTGGAGGTTTTTGGAGGCAATAAATGTTTCTATGGCAGTTCAAGACATCTCCCCCCTGTTTACGAGGGGCGGCTCTCTACAAACGAAACACAAATTTCTGCATAACTCGAGAACTAATCAAGCTAATAGAACCAAACCTGGCGTGTGGGGTTTTTTGAAAGCAGAAAATGTTTATATGGTTGTTCAAGACCCCTCCTCTTTCTAGAAGGTTCAGGTCTTATACAAACGAAACACAAATTTCTGCATAACTCGAGAACTAATCAAGCTAATGGAACCAAATTAGGCATGTGGGGGGTTTTGAAGGCAATGATTGTATGGTGGTTTGAGCCCCTCCCACCTCTGGAAGGGGGGCTCCCATACAAATGAATCACAAATTTCAACCAAACATGAGAATTATCAAGGTAACTATATCACAAACTGTGTGTATCTCGGGTGAGAACATGTTCTGATAGAACATGTTCTGAAGTTTGAACCCCTTCTTAACAAGTTAGTCAGGAAAAAAACTCATTCCGAAAAACAACCAAAAAGCCTGTTCTTTTAAATTTTCATTCATGTAGTTGCAAGCGTAGCAGCGTTCGCACCGGGTTCAGCTAGTGTATTATAAAAACGTCTCAATTTGTATACACAGGGGACAGACAAAATGATCGGGACAGTCAAGTTTTTAGTCATGGAATTTTATGAACCATGGAATTTGCAAATTTGTGGTGCACTAGCTTCATGAAATATGGTCAGTTTTTAATTCTTCAAAAAGCATTCGACAGTCAAACTATTGTAGTATTGTATCAAGGTGACGAAATTGCCCATGAATACCGGCTAATATCGATGTTCCGGGTATTCCGAGGGGCAACCTCACACGTTAAAATTGTGATGAGATTGTGTACAAGATGTTGTTGTACAACTTTTTTTTTTAGTAGATACACAAACAGACAAAATATTTTTCAGGTGAATCACAGAAACTGGCCTTAAATTGAGTAGGATATGGTCATTTCCGTGAAACAGGTTCTGATTTAGGGTTCTGAATGCGGTCAGTTCTTTCGTTTACCCAAAGTATGCCATGTGGGAGCTCTCTCATCTTGATTTATCATCACAAAGCTAATTATAAACTTAACGTGGATCTTTGATCATATTGACCACTCTCAAAACTACCGGCACGTCCTGTAGCTGGCTTAAGTCGGCTGGCCAAGATCGGTCTACTAGAGCGTTCCAGGAATTAGGGTTTTGAAAAAAATGGCTTAAGCACCACCTCAACAGAGGACCACTTGTCATTTTGGGTGCCCAGCAACTCAAAACTCAGGGCGAGTTCAGATGAAACACAAATGCATGGATTGAACTAGTAACGTTTGAATTTAAAAAAAATTGACAAAAATTGCCGATTTTTCATGGGTTTACCTTCACCCGCACTGACAAAACTACCCATGCAGCATCAATCATAGTAACCCATGAGTCAGCAGACAAAATTTGACAGCTCCATCAGTCGAACTCTAACCGTGATGGCAAAAACAGTGAAACAACTCCGTTCAGAAGTGTGCGCGTTCAAAGAACGGCACCCCGCCGCGTCGGAAACGGACATCGTGCGGCACTTTGTGGACGCCGGATACGCCCGTTCCGGCATCTACAACATCTTGGCACTATTAGACAACAATCAGAGCATCGAAAGAAAGCCCGGTTCCGGACGGCCGACGACCCTGAGCGACAAGAAGCTCCAAAGGATGCTGAAGAGGAAGACCGAGTGAAAAATGGCTACATCGCTGCGTGCGCTTGGCCGGGAGGTCGGTTCAACCGGCCAAACAGTGAAAAAGTACCTGGCGAACATGAACAAACATGTCAGGAAGCGGAAGTCACGTCCACTGGTTTCGGAGCTGTAGGCAATGACGCAGCGGCAGCGTATGAATAAGATGGTCAACTCGATTATCCCGGCGAATCGCGACGTGGCGATGGTGATGGACGACGAGACACATCTCACCCCGGATAGCAACGACTGGCAGGGCACTTCGTATTTTACTTTCCCCACGAAGGAATCGAGCTCCGAGGTGAAGTTCATTTCATACACCAAGTTTCCCAAGAAGGTGCTGCTGTGGCTGACAATCAGCGAGAAGTGGATGTCAAAGCCGCTCTTTTTTCGCTCCGGACTGACCGTGAACGGGGAAATTTATAGTACTAAATGCCTGCCGGAAGTTGCGTCGTTCATCAAGAAATACCATAAGGGCGAAGACACGGTGTTCTGGCCGGATCTGGCGTCATCCCACTACTCGAAGCGATTGGTGGAGGAGATGGAGCGGCTGAATATCGATGTGGTACCCTAGTTAGCGAACCCACCCAACGTCCCCCAGCTTTGTTTTGTCGCGAAAACTGAGGAGGAATTGATAAATAAAACGAAGAAAGAACTCAAAAATATGCCTAATCGCATGTTTTCAAACAAAAAAATACACACACACACATATATTTTTTTTTTTTTTTCTTTTTATTATATTATATAAAAAAACAAAACAAAAAACCCCCACATAGCGCGGGGGGAGCCCCCCAGAAATCCCCCAAAAAACCCCTATCTACCCCCCCCCCCCACCTTTCCCCAAAAATTTGGGGGTTATGCCCCCACTCCTTTTTCCCCCCCCGTCTTTACAACTAAGTGCTGAAAACCCAAAAAACCATCACGGACGTTCAAGAAATAAAGAACTGGCGAGTTTCAATATTTGTGGAATGGTTTTATATGTTCTAAATAGCTTACCTTTGATTAAAATTGAATAATTGGACTTACCAATATCGAGCCGGAGTCGGAGAATCACGTTCATCCTCTCATTCATTCATAAATACTAAATACACACATACACACATACATATATACATACAGCAAGCGAGTTGGCCAGATAGGAGCTCAATCCTTGCTCGGTTACTGCCAGCGTGATCAACGAAGGCTAGCTCTTGTCCAGCTGTTGATCCTTGGCAACAGTGTTAATTACAAACACTCGACGAGATGCGGAAAACGCATTTTGAACACTACCATTAGATAATACATCATTATTAGTAATCGCGCTAATGGAACGCGGTCATCAAGTAGACGCCATATACACAGATCTCTCTGCGGCCTTCGATAAAATGAACCATCAGATTGCAATTTCCAAATATGACAAAATGGGGGTTCACGATCAATTGTTGAACTGGCTCCGCTCATACCCGACTGGTAGAACTATGTCTGTGAAGATTTCAGATTATGCCTCGTCCAGCTTTTCAGTAACATCCAGCGTTCCGCAAGGCAGCCACCTTGGTCCATTCCTTTTCCTGTTATATATGAACGACGTGAACTTGATCCTCAGATGCCTGAAATTATCCTACGCGGACGACCTAAAGCTGTACTGCGTCATAAAATGTCCAGAAGAGGCCGATTTTCTTCAACAGGAACTACAAGTGTTCGACGACTGGTGCCGGATCAACCGAATGTCCTTAAATGTACCAAATGCTCGGCTATCTCCTTTGGCCGAAAACGTGCGATGTATCTCCACGACTACATCCTTCGAGGAACACGCTTGAAACGTGAAACAACAGTCAAGGATCTGGGAGTAATGCTCGACTCCAAACTGTCATTCGAGAACCACATTGTCTACATTGTTTCTAAAGCCTCATCGCAGTTAGGATTCATGTTCCGCTTCGCAAAGAACTTCAAAGACGTTTATTGTCTGAAGGCACTATACTGCTCTTTGGTTCGTCCATTTTTGGAGTACTGTGCTGTCGTTTGGTCCCCTTTCTACCAAAATGCAGTCCAGAGGATCGAAGCTGTTCAGCGAAGGTTTATTCGCTTTGCTTTGCGGCGTCTTCGTTGGCAAGAACCTCGCAGTTTGCCAAGTTATGAAAGTCGGAGTAAGCTCATCAGCCTGGAATTGTTGGAAGGGAGGCGTATGGTGGCCAAAGCGTGTTTCGTTGGTGACCTCCTTCAGGGAAACATCGACTGTTCCACTTTACTTGGTCTCTTGAACATCAACACTCGACGACGAAACCTACGTTTACAATCTTTCTTTATAAACCGGCACTCAAGGACCAACTACGGCAAACACGAACCTATGCTAAGCATGTGTCGCGTTTCAACAGCTGCTATAGCGTGTTTAATTTCAATGTACCTCGTGATGTAAATAAGCGTTGTTTCCAAAGATGTATGTGTTAGTTATTGTATGTAATTTAGTGTTATTGGGATGAAAAGTGTTATCTGTTGACGAATAAATAAATAATAATAATAATGATCTAATCTGTATTTGAATTGAATATTGTAAAAAAAAACCTGGGATTTTACGAAGCTTTCTATGCAAACGACCAGCTGCTGTCTGAAATGATTTTTTGGCAACACTATTCTCACTCCATGCTCACTACAAAAAAAGTTGTCGCATCAGAGTAAGCTACACAGTCTCGTCAACACCAACAATCCCAGGGGTACACGCAACATGCTGCTCAATTTTGTTGGACCCTCATGGTCATTCGCTCTTCTACATCCAATTCATCTCGAAATCGAGAAAGTGCGAGATAGAGCTAAAAGAGAGACATCTTATCAACTCCACCAAAAATAAAGCGTCATAATCAAGGTCCAATCTCGCGGTAGCTATCAGCCTTGGAGAGCCAGGTTACTCAGCTTGTTACGCGTCCACAGAAGCGCAATTTTGCCTTGCACTTAATTTTCCGCTCTCGTGACGTTGCCCGCGATAATTTCCGTCTCCAAAATACGCATTGTCGCCGGTAAAATCAAACACCAGTAGCATGACTTCTGGTGAGTGAAAGAACCCACACATAACTACCGAAAGCCCAAGCGCCTCGTAAGCAGCATTTGGAATAATCCGATTGATCTTGTCGCATTCGGAACGCTTTTCATGTTGTCATGCACCCGTGATAGGATTCGACGTCAGTACCATGGCGAACTGTTTGGCGCCGTTATTTTCTATTCAGCTTCAAACATTTCACAAATCCAAATCCATCGCCTTAATCTAGTGCCGGTTCGTCCAACCAACGAAACAAAGCCCTCATACATGATCCCAAAACCACTTATGAATGTGCTGTAATTAAACCACAATGAACGAAAATTCCGAGCTCTGCCCGCAGGCGTATAATCCCTTATCATAAATATCCCTCGGGAAATGGGAAGCAACAGACGGAGATCCAGCGTAAAGGTAAAGCTACCTCTTCCTACTGTGGTTCGAGCTGAAAACGAAAACTTGCCTCGCGGCTGTGCATCGCATTGGCAGTGAACTGTATTTAGCAAACCCCAAACTCGCCAGCCAGCCAGCTGTCGGTGGCCATGTCCTGACCGCAAATCCGGGCATTTCGAATCAATTCGACCGAGGTCTGTGTGTGCGTCTTATAATAATCATAAATTACATGCTATTCACATATATCACACCGAGTGCTGTGGGTTTGAGTGGCTTCCTTAAGATGAAAGATGAGACCTCGGAGGCCTTGAATGGGAAAGCAAAAAAATAAAATAAAAACTGAACGTCGAGATTGGACGGATTAACTAATGCCTTTGAACGGAATTCGGGGAATGATGGCACACTGTCAGCTTTATGTTCTGGACTGGCATATGCAGGCGGAGAGGGAGTGTTTTTGCGTGGCGATCCATCTTTTTCCGAGAAAGCCAGATCTTGTTTTTTTTCGCTTCGAGTCTGAAATTATTTAGTTGCCACATTAACTTGCAGTTATATCGAAAGCAAGAATCTTTTCCCACCTACACAAACCGTATCCCCGGGGGAATTCTTCACCGAGCATTCATGTCTAGCAGCAGCTGAATGGATCTGTGATGTAACAATGTAGAAATTCCTCAGAACACAGCCCCGATTGACTTCTCTCTCGCTCTATCTATCCAGGTGCATGCAAGTTCTTCGCTAAACTCAACCACTAAACGTGTGTTTCTATCATTGCTATACGCTTAAACATATTTTCCACATCAAACGAATGCGAAAGAGTTGCAAAAAAATGCAGCCTCGTTTCAGAGATAAATCGCTGAAACATCAGGAAATGGCGTAGAATATCCGACCTGGTACATGCAGATGAAGGAAAAGAAGCCCCAGCCCAGCATCCATCCATCCATCCATCCATCCATCCATCCGCATCCGGAAAGACGAGAGGGATTATGATTACTACGCTTGACTTAATCTTCCTCCACACTTCTTCTCTGCTATCATCACACATACTCACCAGAAGTGATGTAAAGTGTTCTAGTTTTTTTTTAGGCTGAGAGGGAAAGACGGACCCATAAGTCATTTATAAACCACACATCGCACATTCCTCCTTGAGAAGAGAATATGAAAGAAATCCACTTCTCGCTCACTCCATTGACGCGATTATCGCGGTTTGCATTTCCTGTTCAGGCTGAATGCTTTATACTCGTCACACACGGTGCTGAAGGCTAAGGTGTTTTGCCATCGAGCTGCTTTCTTCCAGGGAAATGTTGTCGTTTAAGTTTGAAACTGGAAAACTACACAAGCTAAAATGGATTCATTCATTTTTTTTTCGAATGCGCACTACATCAGTTCTTCCAGCACCAGGAAAAAAGACGTTTTGAAATAGTGAAATTGAAATTTTCCAAATTTCAACTTTGTGTGTATATGCGTATTCAATCCCCCCCCACCCATTTTTAAAAAAATGTTGTATAAGAGTATTGTTTTATCAATCAGGTATTTTGGTGAAGAATTATTTGTCTACCAAACCCCCCCTCCTGAAAATATTTTTTTCCGTACAAATAAATCATTCAAACTTGTCGAAAGGATTATTTTTACTGAACACATATCAACATCTTTAATTGAGTTGATGATTTGTCTCCATTTTTTGTACTGCAGGGATGAATATACCACAAAATAAAACATAGTTTTCATTGATAAATTGTCATAATAAATTTTATTCACTAACTTTCTCCTAAAACTAAATCAAATTCACAAGCAATTCTACTCATTTTCTACATTTTCATCAATTGCAAAATTATCATCCAGTTGTTCAACATCATCCATTAATTGGTCTAGTGCATTGCTTTCAGTGTTTAAATTTTCAGAGCTGTCAAGATCTTCGAATAAAGACTGTATTCGATGAAATTTGGACACACAAATAAGGTCACCAAAAATTTTCCTTAAGCCCGATTCTTTTCAAACTTTCTGGAAATAAAGTACTACTAAATGGTTAAGTTTTGACATCATTGGTTTATTGAACCTCTTCTCCCAACCCAAATGCCCGCACCTTTGCCTTGACCCCTTTCATCAAATTTTGGGCAATGAGACCGACTTGCTTACTTACTTTTAACCACACTTTCTTAAGTTCAAGTTCATTTTCTATCAGTTTTGGAGTTTTAACGAGCTTTGCCTTCATGATTGCCCAACATTTTTCAATTGGGCGAAGTTCCGGAGTGTTTGGAGGGTTGACGTCTTTTGGTACAAAAACTACATTATTATCTTTGTACCAGTCTAAGACGGGCCGGGCATAGTGGCAAGATGCCAAATCCGGCCAAAACAGTGTCGGGCCATCGTGAGATCTCAAGAAGGGCAGAAGTCGTTTTTGGAGACATTCGTCCTTGTAGATTTGTCCGTTGACGGTCCCAGAGGTGATGTAGGGCTGACTCATTTTGCCACATCGGCAGATCGCTTGCCAGACAAGGAATTTTTTGGCGAATTTCGACAGTTTCTTCTTCCGTACACTCTCCGGAACGGCCAACTTAGAGGTGGCGACGTAGTGTTCCAGTCCTGGCATTTGTTTGGTGTCGACTTTAATGTAGGTCTCATCGTCCATCACAATGCAGAACGGTTTTGTGAGCCACTCCCTGTACAGTTTTCTTGCACGAGTTTTGGCCACCGAGTTCTGTTTATCGCTCCGGTTCGGTGCCTTCTGGACCTTGTACACATGTAATCCAGAACGTTTCATTGTTTTCTGCACAAAACAAACTGAAACTGTCGCCTTTTTCGCAACATCCCTGATCGAAATGTTGGGATAACGCTTAAATTGGTTCAATACCATCCAGGCCTTCTCCGGATTTGATGTGCCACGTTTTTTGCCACTACCATTTTTCCGCTTGGTTGTCTTACGGTCTTTGAACGTTTTGATCACATGAGATACGGTTGAATGTGCGATTCCGAACTGTTTTCCGATCCATCGATGAGAAGCGTTTGGGTTTTCGAAGTGAGTGCCCAAAATTTGTTGGCGCACTATTTCTTCATTCGAAGCCATCACTGAAATCACTCGACCGATTTTCACGAAACTCATTACACAATTGACACAACACAATAAAATACATTCAGTTAAAATTTCAATATTTTTTGGATATTCAAGTGATACCTTCTTTCGCATTCTGTTACCTAGATTTATTGAACTTATCAAAGGATCAGAGTTCATAGCTCGAATAAAGACGTCATGTAGATTATCAACTCGTGACCTTTTCCTAGCTTGATGGGTACGACATTTTTTTAGTAGTTCATGTTGGCACTCTGCTGCTTCTTCAGCTAACATGCCAAGAGGAGCCGGTGAATGGATTATTATGCTTCCAGCGTGAGCGAGTACCTTATGCACTGTTGCTGGAATTTTATACCAATCATACAAATTAATATACCGCCGATATGTTTCTTTACAATAGGCATCCATTTTTTTTTAGGATTGATCGGATCTTGGCAATTGATTACTATTAAAATATTACGAAATCTAACAATCATTTCTTCGTCAATGTCAATGTCAAAAAAAAAAAAAAGTATTACCTCATTACATTTGGAGTAGCTCCACAAATTGGACAGTTGGACATGGAAGAAGTATCGGTTACATAATTTAGAACTTTGCCGTCGATCATACTCATAACGAAAATAAAATCAACCAAAACATATTCGCCGCCGGCGTCGGTGGTGTAGTGGTAAGCGTGACTGCTACTTGGCACCCCGGTGGGTCTGGGTTCAATCCCAGTCGACGTCGGTGGTTTTTCTGAGGCGAAAAAATCTTGTCACGTCTTCCTTCGGAAGGGAAGTAAAGCCGTTGGTCCCGGCTCATATTCATGAGTCGTTAGGTAGGGTCCAGGTGGTGGAGTCGTCTTCCTGGCGTCGGTGATTGTCACCATGTGAGGAAATAGGCCGACGGAAGATAAAAGGAAAAAATAAAACAAATTCGCCATTCGATAATTGGATTTTTACTGGAACAAGCTCACTTATTTGATTTTCAATAAATCTCTTGGTGTTAAGTCTCTTTTGATTCTATATAGCCTGTAGAGCCATCCATACCCCAGCTGCTTAAAAGCACTAGCTCTGTGTCATCGTTGGTATTCATTTGTTGGATGATTTCCGCATCGATGAACTGAATAATTCTTTTTGCTGTATGATTCATGAGTGCCTGTAATTTGACCTGAAAAGAAAGAAACATTTAAAGTTGGTGTACTGGAATAACATGTGGATATTTATGTCTACTTGAATTTTTGATGATGACTCTTTGATTGACTCGGCTAAAGGTGAGCAAACTTTTTTCATGCTCTTGATTACATGGTAGCTCGGAAACCTTGATGGGTTCTTTTTTGCTGTTTGCTCATATGCATATTTAGTACAATCGCAGTCTAAAAAATATTCGAATGCCTCTTCCGGTGACATCATTCCATGTTAATCTTTGAGAGTTTTAAACATCGTAGATGCACTTTCATGATTTTTGAGAACATGGCTAATCAAATTCACCATATTTGAATTGTCATGTCTATATGCAATTTTTCTTGTGGCTAAAAGAGCCTTTTCTATAGTATCAACATTACCGCCGAAAATTTCAACGGTTTTCCTTCGCTTACTTCTATCACTAAGTTCATCAAATTGTTTTTGTGGACGTCCACGGCCAGTTGACGTTGGGGGTGTTTCTGCGATGTACTCTGCAAGTTCCAAATGACCGTCGAGCCAATCCTTATTGTATTTCTCAAAGCACTCTTGTTTGCGGTGAGCCTTATGCCACGCATTGTAAAAATGTTGTGCTACGTACTTTAAACTTTTAAGTACTCGTTCTTCTTTGGCATGATCAATATTATATTTTAGCTTGATATATTCAAATGTTTTTGTTGCATTGACTATTTGAGATTCTTTTGGATCAAAAAGTAACACGATGCTCCTATGTTGCATATGTATGTATGTATGTAAGGTAGCCACCATCCCTTCTAAGACCTTGTCATGTATGCAGCTCCACTTAATAGCAAGATCAAATTGAGTTGCCGATTTGCATTCACAGTAACGCTGTATGAAGGGCCAAAAACGGTGGGGCGGACCCGTAAGCAGAGACACTTACGCGAAACCCGCGGGAACATAAGATTCTCCTTCCAACGATACGATCCAACAAATCGAATAACCCAATTCGCAATACTCATTAAGCTTTCTACGGGATGGCTTGTTAAGAAGGGCGCGTCACTCTCACTGAAATTGTTGGAGTAGAATTCACAGCATCACAATCGAATCGGTAGGATAAAGAAAATGATACTGTTTGTTCCCTCCTAGACGCCGGTTGTCATACCACTCCATTGTCCAATTCCAGCTTGAGTGATACCCTGATGCTCCCTCCTTTCCCAATATATATTCAGTGTCATATAGTAATATTTAAAATCTTGTGAATTAATATTATAATTAACAAAATATAGTGAATGAATATTATAATGACAAATAATATAGTGAATGAATATAAGAATGATAATAACACTTCCATTTGTGGACCTGAAAGTTAGACAATTTAGCTGCGAGAAAAAAAAATTGATATTAAATTATCTCATAAAACTTGGGATACCTATGAATGATCTGAAATTGTATAGCAATAGAATAGTAAACCTAAAATTTCGATGTGCTGTTCCGTTTCCTTGCAATAATTTATGTAGTGAGTCTCATCGGAAATAGTGATTTTAATGAAATGAATTTAAATGCAATTATGTCACATCATTTAATATCATAACATAAAATAATAAGCTGACGTTATAATATAAAATAATAATACCAGCAGGCCAGTAAACTATAGTAGAATACATATATCCGTAACTAAGCTGAATATCCAATCATCGAAAGGCTTCCACTGTTGCAGTTTCTATTGGATTAAGATCTTCTAAGATTAGAATTTGTTTTCACAATAATAGTCAGAGAACATAATAAACGTAGGTACAAGATGTATCTGACATCTACTAGTATGTTACAGAAAATAAAAATTAGATGTGTATTAATATCATAATAATATTGGAAAAAAACTGAAAACAGCTAACAATAAGGCGAAATAAATTTCATATCCCAAGTAACAAATTCAATTTTAAGGTACACTTGAAGAAGTTCTCAAGACTCATTTGATAAAACCACGCATAAAACTAGATATTCTACATAACATCGATAAAACAGCCATAAAACCCTCATAAGTTCAAAAAGGCCCATACTACAGGAGGTTCTCAAGACTATTTCCCAAGATTCGCTTAAAACTTGATAGTTTTATTTGTACATACTTGTAATGACATGCAGGACATGCTTAAAACTATGATAAAACTACCACAAGGTTTGGTAGTTTTATGATTTTCCTCTGTAAGAACACTTCCAGTCCGTCACGAATATGTTTCTAAGATTCCATTTTTGGATTCGTTCTGCTGAATGGGGACTTTTTTAAGAGAAAAAAAAAACATCGATATACATATGATGTTTCTTTTCCAAAGTGGATACGTATGTAAATTAATTGTAAAATTGACCATAAATGCATGAGTTTTTTGCCTGCAATTGATAATTTTTTCATGCGACGTTCAGTTTATTGGTGTTTTATAACATAAAAGTTCGAAAATTTTAATGCGCCACGGAATCATTGCTAGAACATTGATTTATTTGAAAAATAAAAAATACTTGACAAATCAACAATTAGGTGAAAAGGCTGATAAATTGTTAGATCTTGAATAAATTGTGTCTACAATCCATTTTAAGTTTCAAAATTTATTTTAAACAGCAGAAATTGTTCGTAGCATTGGAAAAACGAGAGTTTTGTATATGAAAATGGCTACCATTCGGAGGGAATCCAGAATAGCCACGCTCGCCATTTTTTCAGTGGTTTTATCTAAAACTACCATAAAACGCATATAAAACTAATATTTCTTGCACAAGACTAACAAGATTTTTTTAGGAGCGCGATAAGTTCATCTTTACTTGTTCTATTCTTGAAAAAGAGGAGTAACGCTTGAATAAAACTTGTTTGAATTGCTCAAGGTAAGCAAGTCTTTCGTAAGATAGCCATAAAATCATTGTGGAGAAGGCACATCATAAACAAAGAAAATGTGAACGTTCAAATCAAAAGTGCCTATGTATAGTTGTTGTTCATAATTACGGCTTATAATTTGTTGTTTTTAATCACCAGCGTAAGGCAATTAAAACATTTAAAAAAAACTCTAACTTGAATATGCTAACAATGGATTTGGGAAGAAGAACAGATAATAATATTGCGTCGATGGCTGAAACATCAGTTGAGCGAAAGATGATTTTTCTCTTGATCTGTGCGCTGAACCTAGCTTTGGAAGAAGTGCACTGTGTAGTGGATCACTGAGCGATTCCAGCGCAGTACTTCCGACTTTGGTTTAAACGTGCGGATCATGGGAAAAATCGATTTTCGCTCAGATGATATATACTATTTTTTACGGTATTTCCACGGTGGTGCACCATATAACGCACTACCTGAGACGTTAGGTTTAACTTGCATAACTGGCATAAAATCAAAATTCATGAGTTATGCATTTCGGCTTTCAACTGGCGACACCATTTTATTTTATTCATTTTACGCATAACGCATAGACCCTTTTGATAAGTTAGTCTCAGTAGGCTGCGAATCCAATGGAATGGTCAAAACAAAAAATTGTCGTTGGTGGCTGAGATGAAGGAGTGTTCAATATATTGAATAGATTTTTATTGAATTTCCGCTTGAACGATCCGCTGGTTTTTAATTTCTTCCACCTGTGAGCGTCCATTGTGACAGTTTGTTTATTTTTCACATAATGTTCTTTCTCAAGAATATGTGCTCTTATTTAAAATCAAATGGTTCTAAGAGAGTTTTATGGCAGCATTTCCAAGATACATTCATCTTAATGAAGAATGTCATAAAACTTTTACAAAACTTTTATCAGGTTTTATGCAAGTTGCGAAACGTCTTCTTGAGAGGGGAACCAAGTATCTCATAAAACTACTGATAAGGTGAAATACACTTATAAATTATGTAGTTTTATGGATGTTTCTTCAAGTGTTCTTTAATCACTCTTGAGAACTGTTAATGAATTAAAACCACCTTAACTTGGAAAATGCCCTGATAAAACCGGATGAACTCCATAATGCTCTGATAAAACTACCATAAAACATGAATAAAACCAATTTGCATTTGAATTGCTACTTGGGATGAGTATGAATCCAAAAACTGAATCTTAATAAAACAAACATACAAAGAGATAAAAAATTGAATTTTTCGATAGCTCTTGTTCATCTGGACCCATAAATGATACTTTATGTCTGTGAAATAGAAAATGAATGGTTGTAAACTGCTAGGTTTTAAATTAATATATATTTTTGATGAAGAAGGAAAGAGCTTTTTTTAAGTAGAATTTTTCGAATATGATTTTTTCTAAAAAATAAAAAAAAAACATCAAAAACCTTTCTATCATGATGTTGTTTTTGAGAAGGAAATAATTTCTCATCACTCGTGAGGCTCTAGGAGTAGACGGCACTTTTTTTGCTAGAACAAAGTTGTTAAGAGAAAGTATTGATAGTTCCGTTAGCGCACGGCAGGCTGTGAAGATTGAATAGAAGTAGCTTTGAAAATAGAGCGGAGGGCATTGCGAGGTAGTATTTCGAATCTTTTTAAATACATACCGTAATTAGATGAGCTATAGCTGACAAGGATTCATACATATATGCGAAGCTGAAAATGACTTTTAAAAAAGCATACAAAATGTAATGCATGGATGTTATAATATAAAATGATAATAATTTCATTTTTATTTAAATGTCTGCAGATTGTGGTCCTGCTGCAATTGTACCATGAACCTGAAAGCTAAGACAATGTATCATAGCCACGAGAAAAAAAATTGTTTTAAAATTATTTTACAAAACTTGGGATATCCATGGATGATCTGAAATTGTATAGTATATAAGGAATCATGGGATATAAAGCATATAATGAACCTAAAATTTCAATGTGCTGCTCTGCTAATAAATGTGATATAACCACAAAGGAACTGACTCTTAGCTTCGGGTCTTGATCCCTACTGAGCCCTCGCGGCACGTCAAGCCGGCCAGTTCAGCGCAAGGGACGATGCTCCTATGTTGCATATTATCACAAACAATTCTTTTCAAAAAAAAAAACTTTCGATTAAATAACTACTGCACAATATACACGTTGTTAACGTTAAAGACGAAAACAAACTCATGATTTGAAAATATTGTCCTCGTCTTTTAAATGCAAGTAGGTAGGTAGGTAGAATGTAGTAGGTGGTAGGTACAGTAGCGCTCAAAAGTCATTTGACAAACAGTATTTACGTTATCATTATACTCAATTTAAACTTTTTCCGGAAAATCTCAAAGACGGTGGAGTGTATTTCAACAATATTCAATATTTATTTGTTTTTGAATCAAAAAATAACAATTTCATCGAGTTCAAAAGTGATTTGACAAATGAGAAAAACAAAGAAAAGTCAACATATTGCACAAAATAATATCATTTTCAGTAATCGCAGGATGGCTGACATCAGTAAAGGGCGATACGGTCAAAATTTGGTCAATATCAACTTGACGTATTTCTTTCAATTTTGCATTTAAAAAACCTGAACACCCCTCATTTTGAAGGTGTGTGTGTGTAGAATGTTGCTCCTATTTTGATTTTGGAATTCACTCTTCAGTTGTCAAAATGCCGTCCAAGCAAGAAGAGCAGCGTATCAAAATTTTGCTCGCGCATCGCGAAAATCCGAGCTACTCGCACGCAAAGTTGGCAAAATCGCTAAAAGTTGCCAAATCAACCGTTACAAATGTAATTAAAGTGTTTGGGGAACGTTTGTCGACAGCCAGGAAGTCTGGATCGGGGGGAAATCGAAAACCGGAAGCCGCTGAGACGACAAAGAGAGTTGCCGGTAGTTTCAAGCGAAACCCTAACCTATCTCTCCGAGATGCCGCAAATAAGCTGGGTGTATCGTCTACAACCGTGCATCGAGCCAAAAAACGAGCCGGACTATCGACTTACAAGAAGGTAGTGACTCCAAATCGCGATGATAAACAAAATACGACGGCCAAAGCGCGATCCCGGAGGCTGTACACGACGATGCTGACGAAGTTTGACTGCGTGGTAATGGACGACGAAACCTACGTCAAAGCCGACTACAAGCAGCTTCCGGGACAGGAGTTTTATACGGCAAAAGGAAGGGGAAAGGTAGCAGATATTTTCAAGCACACGAAACTGTCAAAGTTCGCAAAGAAATATCTGGTTTGGCAAGCCATCTGTACCTGTGGCTTGAAAAGCAGCATTTTCATAGCTTCCGGGACTGTCAACCAAGAAATTTACGTGAAAGAGTGTTTGAATAAACGTCTGCTGCCTTTCCTGAAGAAACACGGTTGTTCCGTACTGTTTTGGCCGGATTTGGCATCTTGCCATTACGGTAAAAAGGCCATGGAGTGGTACGCCGCCAACAACGTGCAGGTGGTTCCCAAGGACAAGAACCCTCCCAACACGCCAGAGCTCCGCCCAATTGAGAAATACTGGGCTATTGTCAAGCGGAACCTAAAGAAGACCAAAAAAACTGCTAAGGACGAGCAGCAGTTCAAGGCAAACTGGCTTTCTGCGGCGAAGAAGGTGGACAAGGTGGCTGTACAAAATCTGATGGCAGGGGTCAAGCGTAAGGCCCGGCAATTCGGATTTGGAAAAGCGGAAGCCTAACTGAATATTTTTCCTGAATTTTATACTAATTGAACTTGAAAAAGAAATTTAATTTGATTTTTTAAATAAACGATTTCACCGATTTACACGCGTTTTCCCTTGACCAAATTTTGACCGTATCACCCTTTACATAGTAGCAAAGCCTCGTGATTGCATTACAGCCCGACATCTGCGTGGTATCGATGCCACAAGATTAGTAATAGTATTTTATTCCATTCCTCCTGGAGGGCCTCGTAAAAAGTCGTCAAATTAGAGTAGTTTCGGGTTCGTACACGTCTTTCGAGGTCTTCCCACAAGTGTTTAATGGGATTCAGATCAGGACTTTGACTTGGCCACTCCATAACCTTGATTTTTGCTTTATTAAAATATTCCTTCAGCAGTTTCGAACGATGCTTCGGGTCGTTATGCTGTTGGAAAGTCCATTTCTTCGACATTTTCTTTCGTGCAAATGGTTACATGTGATTTTTCAATATATCTCGATATACCAGTTGGTCCATGATGCCGTTGGTACGTACCAATGGACCAACGCCTTTTTGGGAGAAACAACCCCATACCATCACATTACCGCCGCCATGCTTAACAGTCGGAACTTGATACCGAACATCGTTTCTGCGGTGGACAGGTCTGCGCACATACTTAATCCCGTCGAAGGAAAACAAATTGAATTTGCTTTCGTCGCTCCAGAGTACTTTCGACCAATGCTCCTGAGTCCAATGTTGGTGAGCCAAAGCAAAGGCAACCCTAGCCTTTCTGTTTTTCTCAGAAATGAGTGGTTTCTTACTCGGCCGACGACCATGCAATCCACCATCAGTCAAGCGACGCTTGACGGTTGAATTGTGAATTTTTATACCGTGGTGTTCGGCCAAATCCTTGTTGATATCCGTAGCAGTTCTTCTGGGATCAGCTTTCGACATCATTGCTATCAAACGATCTTGCCTCTCAGTGGTAACTTTTGGTCGACCTGGCCTCGGGGAACTTCCGACGTAGCCTCTTTCCTTGTTATTCTTGTTCCAGAAGCTCACTAATTGACGAGAAATGCAAAAATCCCGTGCAACTTGAGCTTGTGAGCGTCCTTCTTCCAAACATTTCAGCACGCCCTCCCTGAGCGCGAGCGGATATTCAGATCGTTTGGTTTGATCCATTTTCGCTATTTGAACATTCATTTAGTGATATAATAGTGAAATATTATGTTAAACTTTAAACTTACCACGAATAAGCACGTTGTCAAATGACTTTTGAGCTGTGGAATTGCACCAAAACAGGTTTAAACCCTCTGATCCAAACGGAAATGCGCAACCGATTATACCAAACGAATGGAGAACCATAACAAAACAAACAAACGTCAGATCGGTTGCGGTTTGCAGTGTTGCCGTTTTTATTTTTCAAAAAAATTGAATGTCAAATCACTTTTGAGCGCTACTGTAGATTTTTTAAAAAAAAAAAAAATTTAAGAATAATAATTAAAAAAAAAAAAAAAACAAAAAAAAAAAAAATAATATTAAAAAAAAAAAAAAAAAAAAGAAAAAAAATATATTATTTTAAAAATAATACCAAAAAAAAAGCAAAAAAATAAAGATGAGTTTGCCCCCCCTCCAAAAAAAAAGGAAAAAAAAAAAAAAAAGAAGAGCCCCCGGGGGGGCCCGCCCCGCGCCCCCCCCCCCCCCCCCCCCCCCTGCGGTGCCATTTTTTTCTCTGGAGAGAGAATAAAAAAAAGAGAAAAAGAAAATGAAAAAACCAAAAAACAAAAAAAAAAAAAAAACCCCCCACCAAAAAAAAAAAAAAAACCCCGAAAAAAAAAAACACCAAGCCACCCCAAAAAAAAAAAAAAAAAAAAAAAAGGGGAAAACCGGTTTATTCACTGGCCACTGCCCTAGTAAAAATGGGTAAACTTAAAAACCCGAGATTTTGCCAAGTAGAAAGCGAAACTTTTGAAGATTTGCACTTAGATTGAAGTGATTTATTTAGGACTCGGCTTTGAATTCTAAGAAAAGAGCTTCTACAACTCTATGAAGTCTGTCAGTTGAGTCCGAGAAAGGGAAGGTCCATTAAATATGTAACGCAGTAAGTGGGGAGGGTGTGTTTGGGAAAACGTGCCAATCCATACAAAAAAGGGTCTAAGAGTCACTTTTTTGAGTGACATAATTAATGGATGATCCCAAAGGTAATAGACTTTACAGGGACCTGACGGGCGGCCATTTTCTTGAAGCCAACATCTCTAACATCCAAACATCAAAATATTCATTGTTTGTTAACAATACTGATGTTCGTACCCGCAGTAACAAACGTCAGACGGGCCTTATTCAAATTATGCATACTGTCAAACGCTAGTAGCTAGGATAGGGTTGCCAGGCCCCTAAGACTTTATTTGGCAAGTCGACCCTAACTGGGACAAAACGCAGGGTCAGACATTGCCCATGACATCGCAATTGTGATGGGTAAACTGGTCTGCTAAATGTTTGGGTCCCTTCTCATTGTTCGATTCCTGACAATGAGAAAGCGGACTCGCTTGCAAGGGTGGATTTATGGATTTATGATATTTATGACCGACAAATCGCCTTCAACGAATTTTTCTATATTTTTCGTCAGATATCACTCGATAGCTGGCAGTATAAATGGAGTAAAGGAGATTTGGGGCGATGGCTACACTCTATCACTCCTAAGTTGTCTAAGAAATGTTGGTTCAGGGGATTGGATGTGGGTCGAGACTTCATTCGTGTGATGTCTCGCCTCATGTCCAATCATTATTCTTTGAACGCTCATTTATACCGGGTTGGGATGAGCGACAGCAATCTCTGCGAGTGTGGACAAGGCTATCAGGACGCAGATCACGTTATTTGGTTTTGTGCTGAGCATCGTGGAGTCAGATCTGAGCTTCATGATTCCCTTCGGGCTCGAGGTAGACAACCCAATGCGAAGACAATGATACGTTGTAGAGCTAATTTTTGTAGTCGATGTTCATTTGAATGAACTTTTTTTTTCATACTGTATCGTAGAAATGTGGTGGAAAATCTTAGAATAAATCTAATGTTAAATTAACAATCTTTCAAACCACATGGTACATGAGTTATTTTTCAAGTATGAGAGGAGAATCGGTCAAAGTGGGCCCTTTCCTGAGGTCAACCCTAAACGAAATAATCACCAATCGATTTTCCGGACGTTTTTACATAAAAACAGTGCAAGTGATAGTAATATTACTGGCGCCGATCTTCAGAACCGCATGGTATTTGAGATTTTTCAAGTATGAGAGGAAAATCGGGTAAAATGGACCCTTTCCTGAGATCAACCCTAGACGAAACTATCACCATTAAATTCTCCTGACATTTTTTACATAGTTGCAATGCAAGTAAGAGTAATATTACTAGCGCCGATCTCCAGAGCCGCATGGTATATTTGTTTATGCATGTATGCGGGGAAATCGGGTAAAATGGACCACTTCCTGGCATCCGATCAAAGTAAAATTGATTCCATTTAGTTCTTCAGCTTTTTTTTGCAAATTAACAGTACATTTGGGTTCAATATAAAAGCCCTAAGTTTAGTTTTTGGGTAATAATTCTAGTTTGCATCCAAAATGAGGGGAGAAATGGGCTAACACCATTCGATTCCCCGCATTTTTTCTCATAAGATAAGTTATTTTTCAGGACTCCTACCCTGCGCCGTCTAAATTAATGGGATTTTGGATCCATTTTTGCCCACTGTGCAATTTTTTTTTTTTTTTTTTTTTTTTTTTTTTTTTTTTTTTTTTTTTTTTTTTTTTTTTTTTTTTTTTTTTTTTTTTTTTTTTGTTGTTTGTTTGTTTTTGTGTGTGGGTTGGGGGGTGTTTTTTTTTAATTTTGAATTTTTTATATTCAAAAATGTTAATTTAAAATTCTTATTTTAAAAAACTCTTTTTCCCTATTCTTTTTTTTATATTGTCCCCCCTATTTTCCCCCCCCCTATTTTTTTTTATCTATTTTTCTCCTTCCCTCCCCCCTGTGATTGTCCCCCCCCTTAACCTTCGTTCTCAGATAACTTATGTTTATAAACATTAAAACTTTGCTCTTTTAAGTTTTTTCTCTTTAGGTTTTACAAATATATCTATATATATAAAAATGGATTTCTGTCTGTCTGTCTGTCTGTCTGTCTGTCTGTCTGTCTGTCTGTCTGTCTGTCTGTCTGACCCTAATAGGCTCGGAGACTACTGAACCGATCGGCGTGAAAATTTGTATGCAGGGATTTTTGGGGCCGGGGAAGGTTCTTAAGATAGTAAGAGACCCCTCCCTCCTTTGAAAGGGGGGGCTCCCATACAAATGAAACACATATTTCTGCATAACTCGAGAACTGATCAAGCAAAGGAATCCAAATTTAGCATGCGGAAGTTTTTGGAGGCAAGAAATCTTTCTATGGTGGTTTGAGACCCCTTCCCTCTCTAGAAAGGGAGGCTCCCATACAAATGAAACAGAAGTTTCTGCATATCTCAAGAACTAACCAAGCAAATGGAACAAAATTTGGCATGTGGTGTTTTCTGGTGGCGAAAAATGTTTCTATGGTGGTTTGAGACCCATCCCATATAATAAAAGGGGTGCTGTCATACAAATGAAACTGAAATTTCTTCATAACTCTAGATCTAATAAAGCAAACGGAACCAAATTTGGCTTGCGGGGATTTTAAAGGCAATAAATGTTTCTACGGTGGTTCGAGACCCCTCCTCTCTCTCTGGTAGGGGGGGGGGCTCCCAAACAAATGAAACACAAGTTTCTGCATAACTCGAGAACAAATCAAGTAAATGGAACCAAATTTGGCAGGTATAGGTTTTTGAAGGCCAGAAATGTTTCTATGGTAACTCAAGACCCCTCCGCCCTCTGTAAGAGGGGGCCTCTCATACTAATTAAACACAAATTTGTGCATAACTCGAGAACTAATCAATCATATGGCTCCAAATTTGGCATGTGGAGGTTTTTGGAGGAGAGAAATGTGTCTATGGAAGTTTGAGACTCCTCCGCCATCTGGAAGGGGGAGGGAGGGGAGATTCCAAACAAATCCAACACAAATTTCTGCATAACTCGAGAACTAATCAAGTAAATGGAACCACATTTGGCAGGTGGAGGTTTTTGAAGGCAAGAAATGTTTCTAAGTTGACTCAAGCCCCTCCCTTCTCTGAAAGGATGGCTCATATACAAATGAAACACACATTTCTGAATAACTCGAGAACTTATCAAGTTAATGGAACCCAATTTGGCATGTGGAGGTTTTCGAAGGCAAAAAATGATTCTATTGTGGTTTGAGACTCCTCCGCTCACTGAAAGAGGGGTCTCTCATACAAAAGAAACACGAACTTCTGCATAACTCGATAAAAATTAAAGCAAATGGAACAAAATTTGGCATGTGGAGGTTTTTGATAGAAATAAATGTTTCTTAAAAATAAAAATAAAAATGAAACATAATTTTTAGCATAACTTTAGAGCCAGTGAAGCAAATGAAACCAAATTTAACATATGGCATGTTGAGGTTTTTGGAGGCAAGAAATGTTTCTATGCCAGTTCAATACCCCACTCCATTTAGAAGGGGGGGGGGGGTCCCATAGAAATAAAAAAAAAATGTCTGCATAACTCGAGAACTAATCAAGTAAATGAAACCCTTTTTAGCATATGGGGGTTTCTGGAGGCTAGATTTCTATATACATAAAAATGAATTTCTGTCTGTCTGTCTGTCAGACCCTTATAGACTCGGAAAGTTCTGAACCGACCAACGTGAAAATTTATGTGAAGGAGTTTTTGGGGCTGAGAAAGGTTCTTATGGTTGTTAGAGACCCCTTCTCTCTCAGGAAGGAGCGCTCTTATACAAATGAGACACAAATTTCATCATAACCCGAGAACTAATCAAGCAAATTGAATCAAATTTGGCATGTGGGGGGTTTTGAAGGCAAAAATGTTTCTATGGTAGTTCAATACACCTCACCTCTCTGAAAAGGGGGAGGGGAGGGATTCAAACAAATGAAACTCATATTTTTATTATAATCGATGAGCCCAATGTGATGGTTCGAGAACTAATCAAGCAAATGGAACCAAATTTGGCATGTGGGGGGTTTTGAAGGCAATGATTGTATGGTGGTTTGAGAAACCACCCCCTCTGGAAGGGAAGGCTCCCATACAAATGAAACACAAATTTCTACCAAAAATGAGAATTATCCAGGTTACTTAAACACAAAACGTGTATTTCTCGGGTAAGAAGCATGTTTTGATAGAAGTTTGAACCCCTGCTTATTCAAGAAAAAAAAATTCAAAATTCATAAACCAGTTATATTAAATTTTCTTTCATTTAGTTGCAAGCGTAGCAGCGCACGCACCGGGTTCAGCTAGTCTATTAAAAAAAAAAAAAAAGGGGTTTTACCCCAATTTTCCCCTCTCGCGGGGGGGGGTTTTTCCGCCCCCCCAAAAAGGGCCCCCCAAAAAAAACAAGAGACAAATAAAATAAAACAACAAATATCCTTACACGCCCATTCGAATTTACCCAAAATTGAGTAACTTGTACCCATTTTCATAAAACAGGCTGAAAAGTCAAACCATGGGTAAGGTGATTTATGAAATTGGGTAAATCCTACTCTGTTCTTCATAAATCTGGTTCAATCCATAATTAAACTGTTAGACTATAGTGAATACCCAGCAGAGTCAGTCGCCATTTTTCCAAAGAAAGGTGGAAAATTTAATAAAAACAAATTTAAAAAAGGACCATTCAGCTAATGGAGCAGATTGCAGCGGCAGTGGATACGGAAACGTACTGCGAATTGAAAGGTATTATAATTATTTTTTTCTGTTTTCCAATAACTATCGAAAAAAAATCTATTCTCGAAATTCGATTTGTTCGATCAGCAAAAGCTAACCAACCACTTCCAGCAGCGAATGTTTGAGCTGATCGGACTGACGGCCAAGGAATTCCCGGAATGCGTGAAAAATGGGTTCTGGACACCACGATGAGGGTTGACGAGGATCAACTGCTGGAGGAGAGCTTCCCTTCGTTTATTTCGCTGGTGGGTGCCGTGCAGGGATTGGGCTACTATCTGGTCAACTTGCTCGCTGTATGTTTGTATGTGTGCATGTGTGTATTTATGAAAGAATTTAAAAATGAATGAAAGGATGAACGTGATTTTCCAACTCCGGCCCGATATTAGTTCAATATCCAATTCTTCCAATAATTAGATTTTAAGCAAATTCAATCACATGTGAACTTTATATTCATGTATAACCAAACCATAAATAAAATATTGAAATTACAAAGTTGACAAACTTTTTCTCAAAAGAATAAAAAAGAAAAATCCTAAATATAGCAGCCTGGGGTATTTTTTTATTTCAATATTTTACCCAATTTCCATAAAAACTATATTTTATAAGAATGGGTAGAGCTGACCCAAAATCAAATAAATCGTAGGTTTACCCAAATTCGGGTTTCAAGACGGTTACCCAGTTTTGAGTTGTTCCAGTTTTTATGATTTTGGGTTACATTTACTCAATTTTGGGTAAATCCAGATGAGCGTGTATGTTATCTAACGTCAAACATGCGGCCGTGCCTAACCCGGTGTCTCCACTAGCATTTGCTGTCTTGACAGATCTGTCTTAACATATGACAAACAACCTGACATTTTTTTCGATGCTGGGCTTAGCTCAAACAGATTTGTTAAGACATTTTCATCAAATTTTAACAATTGCAGTATACGATCCCGAAAAGTTTAGCATCTAGAGTAAGGATGGAGTCTCTGAAAACAATTTTAACGAATTGACATTTTTTTTAGCATTATTTTAGATTTCATCATGTTTATTTAAAAAATGGCTGCTTAAAAGTCTAGCATTTCTGTCAAGAAATATGTTTGAACAGATCTGTCTTAACAGCTAACATATGTGTCTCCACTTGCCATATTCTTTGACAGTGACACAAATGTTAAAACATAAAATGCTAGTGGAGAAACCAGGTTAAGCTAACCCCTTGTGTTTATCAGATGAATTGTAAAGTTCATGTTGAATAAATGATTAATACCAACAGACCATAAAAAACCTAAACTTACGAATCACGCATCCAAAAAAAAAACCACAAAAATACCAACAACCAGTAGACGCACAATCAAAACAATACCAAAACGAAGAACTCGGAATCAACCGTTGGCCATCACGATTGGCGGGTAGTTTAAAACACGATTACGCCCCAAAACAAGGCAGGGTTCCGAGTGTTCGCAGCCAAACCTGAAGAAGCTTTATGGGATAATGAAGGGGGTCATCGCGGGATCAAAAAGATTTAATTTTCGGCTTCCTTCACTTCTGCACTGAATATTTGGCGGCGGTCCGTCATGGCAACAGTTATGATGGTGCGTCTCAGCATCAACAACCCGCAAGGATGATGGGGATGAATCACTAACGATCGGCTTCAAAGTGAGCACTGTTTTTTTTTTTTTTTTTTTTTCTTACAGGAATTGTTCTTCGCCCGTATGCCTTTTTCTTTCCGGTTTTGCGAGCCGAAAATCGAAAACCCGATGATGACGACGGTTGCAAAACGTGAGCTGCAAATGCAAAATAATTGACCCACTGAACTGCCCGCGGATATCGACGATCGCACCAATTTGCGGACTAACGCCGCCGTCTCAATTGCCGGCTTTTGGTGCCGAGCTGCGTAACTGGCAGGACGATGGTCGGATGCGTACAGGATAAGATTCGATTTTTCCCACACATCTGAGCTGGTAAGTAGTACCAGCGGGTATGATTTTTTTGTGGGTGCCTGTTAGTTTGAATTTGGTACTCAGAAGTCATGAGAAAATTTCGGGTACCGAGTGCCTAAAGCAATGCACCAATTGGTATCTTTTTTCCTCGGCCAAAAGCAAGACAGTTCATCTTTAAAGTAACCTCGATTTCATTAGATCGATCGGGTTGTTTGTTTTATCTCTGCCGCAGTTCCTATAATCACACAAGTAATCACTCCATTAAATCTAGCTGCACACACTTAAAAACAAAGTTGCAACCGGGCTCGTTGATTAGCCCCGGCGCAATCATCATTGAATAAATTCTCGTTTACTAAACAAATGCAGCAATATATAATCGGCCTTCGTACTGCTCTAGGAAAAAGCAACATTTTTCCAACGTCCATAGCCAAACAGTTGCTCCCTTTCAAGTGTAAGCCACAAATTCTGCCAGCAAACCCCGCGACGTCGGCGGTTCAGATCGGGAAGAGGACCGGTGGTGCAAGAAAACCAATCAAATAATTTACCCATAATAGCTTATTACTAGTGCGCGTCTGCGTGTTCCTTCGTTTGTGTAGCTGCCAGGTTCTGTCCGAGTTAACGACGATAATCGCACGGAGAGCGATTACACCTACCTGCCCTGCATCCTCGCCATTCGCGTCATTTATGCAATCGGCATAGATTTTCCACGATTTGGCGTGAGTGTCTGTGTGTGTGTGTATACTCACAGATTCTCCGCGGCGATCTGGTTTAGGAACATGTTTCCCGTCTTGGCGCGTGATTTAGAATCTTGAACCCCGGAACAGGTTCGTATTCGGGGGTGATCTTCCAAACAGAACTTGGTTTCGATTGGTGGCCTGAGTTCAACCCAGTCAGACGCTTCCAACAACCAATAATTGGACATTAGAATGAGCAAGGCAGTATTTGCATGTTATTCCACCATTAAGTTCATTCATAATTTTCCCGCCCCTGTCTCGATCCAGTTTCATGATCCAGCAATCGAACATTGCAGTGGGGTGCACTTATTTCTCGGCCATGGGAAGAGGGATCCTGCACACGCACGGAGTTTGGTACACGATTCGGCAATGCGGTAGCTCCTTGGCAGGGATTTTTTGGTTTGTGGTTGATGCTCAATTATCGCAGTCTTTTCATGAGCTGTGAGGATGGTGATTATGGTGTTGGCTTCGTCGCCGGGGTGGAATGATGTTTTGCGGCGAATGTGCTGCACTTTGTTGATTGTTTGTAATGATCGTGTGGCCATTAAGGATCAGGTGGATCACACACTAAAAAAAACATGAAACCTACGAGAACTGCAATTTGAAAAAGCACACAATTTGTATCGACGTTATCGTTTGCTACTGTAAATGTCTGTTAAAATTATTAACAATAATACGAGTTAATCAAAGTAACATAATATTACAGAACTTGGGGGGACTGGCAGCACTGCCCATAGTCAATAGTTTGAAGAAAAATCTCTCTGTGGTTATTAATTAATTCGGATGGTTTAGATGCGTTGAAATTTTTTTATTTTAAAGTAGTGGCTCAGCTGTGTATATGGCTAAACAATGGAAAATGCTAGTTCTTACTCTTGCTAGTGGAGGACCAACGCGCCCTTAGAGTCTTTGAACGGAAGGTGCTGCGTACGATCTACGGTGGAGTGCAGATGGAAGACGGAACGTAGAGGAGGCGAATGAACCACGAATTGCACCAGTTGCTGGGAGAACCTCCCATCGTACACATCGCAAAAATCGGTCGACTACGATGGGCTGAGCATGTCGTAAGAATGTCGGACGACAGCCCTGTGAAAATGGTTCTCGAAAACGAACCGACAGGTACAAGAAGGAGAGGCGCGCAACGAGCAAGGTGGATTGATCAAGTAGAAGGCGACCTGCGGACCCTCCGCAGACAGCGAGGCTGGCGAGGTACAGCCATGGACCGATTAGGGCCTGTTCATAAACCACGTAGACACATTTTTGAAAATCTCAGAACCTCCCCCCCCCTCCCCCCTCGTGGACTTTTCTCCATACAAGTCTACGTGGTTTATGAATAGCCCCTTACAATGGAAACAACTTCTGTGTACAGCAGAGGCCACACCGGCCTTAGTCTGATTGGTAAGGTAAGTAGTTCTCACTCTTATTAAACCTGTGAAAGTTGGATGGAAAATCATTTTTTTCACCAAGGAAATGGTGAATATGCACTGAAACCGAACACTGAGTAAAAATTTTAAACATACCTTACCTTCCTTTCCACCTGGCCGGGGCTCTTCGGATTTCAATTCCGATATTTAAATGGTTTTTCATTGTACAGATTTAAACTCGGTTAGATCCAGAAAATGACGGTCAAAATCGATTGCACAATTTTCAGGCAAGCAGGAGTGAAATGAGGGGCTCTTACTTTTTTAACTACGTAGATGGTCGGATGGGTACCCGGGTACCCACGAAACTGAAATGCTTATATCTCAGGTGATTTTAGGCCGATTTGAACAATTTTGGAATCAATTGATTCAAAATTTATTCTTCTATCAAGCTGTTATCGGAATGGATCGATCCGGTTATTCTGATTTCCGGAAAATCCGGATTTCCATTGACATGTCTTGATTTGATGAACTGATCGTGGAATTCGGTAAATAATCAGTAATGTTGGTATCAAACTTCAGAAATTTCATCAGCAGGTTGGATTTTACTATCTTCGGTCCATCAGACGTGTGAACATCCTAGTGGCCATTGCGGAACAGGTTCTCCGCGGGGCCATGGGTGGTCATAAACAATTTCCATGGAACTCCAACAAATGGGTATCAAACTTCTTGAAATTTCATCAGCAGGTTGATTTTTATTGTCCTGGGTCCATCAGACGTGTAAACATCCTAGTGGCCATTGCGGAACAGGTTCCCCGCGGGGCCATGGGTGGTCATAATCATTTTTTCATGGAACCCCAACAATATGGGTATCAAACTTCTTGAAATTTCAGCAAGTTGAATTTACCTTGTGTCCATCAGACGTGTTATCATGCTAGTGGTCATTCCGGAACTCGTTCCCCGTCGGCCATGGAACCATTTTTCAATGAAATCCCAGCAAAGGGTATCAAACTTCTGGAAATTGTCTCAGTAGTGAGTTTCTCATATATTTGGGAGGTGAACGAGTTGAACGCGCAGTGGCCTATTCGGAACAGTTTTATCGTGGAACCCTCAGTGGCCATGATTCTCTTATTGATATTCTCACACTTTTTGAAAGTGCTTCATGAAAATATTCGTTTTAGCTCCACCAGACGTGTAAACTTCGCAGGTATTTAAAACTTTTCTATGGAAAGAAACACACTTAGATTTTTTTCAACGGAGAAAATATGAAATATTTGATTAATTAGCGTATATATTTTTTTCTGTTGGAATGGCTTCAAGAGGAGGTTTTTGATCATCACGAAACCATCAAATGTGCCGGTTTAGAGTGATTTTTGGTGTATTTGATAAAATTAAAAAACAACAACCTTTCAATAAACAAAATCTTCTTTAATTCAAAGGTATAACAAACAAAAAAACGGAAAAAACGGAATGGACACTAGAATGATTACACGTCTGATGGACCCAGGACAATAAAATTTAACCTGCTGATGAAATTTCAAGAAGTTTGATACCCATATTGTTGGGCTTCCATGGAAAAATGTTTATGACCACCTATGGCCCCGCGGGGAACCAGTTCCGGAATGGCCACTAGGATGTTTACACGTCTGATGGACCGAAGATAGTAAAATTCAACCTGATGATGAAATTTGAACAAGTTTGATACCCATATTGCTGATTATTTACCGAAATCCACGATCAGTATTATCATATAAAGACATGTCCTTGAAAATCCGGGTTTTCCGGAAACCAGAATGACCAGATCGATCCATTCTGATAACAGCTCGATAGAAAAGGAAATTTCGATTCGATGGAGCCCAGAATTGTTCAAATCGGGCTTAAATGACCTGAGATATAAGCATTTCAGTTTCGTGGGTACCCGGGTACCCATCCGGCCATCGACGGGTGTTTTTTTTTTCGGTCACACAACGGTTAAAAACATCACTGTTTCTATTGTCGCTCATATACTAAGTCGCACTTGCGATGCGGTTATGGTATTTTGACTGCCGAGTTTGCAACAAGCCTAGTTGTTGCGCTTTTTAGCCCACTTTGATTGCCCGGTGTGATTCTATAAGTGCGACAACGCGAATACAAGTCCGATCTAACGTTGAATCGTGTCTGGGAGGAAGCTCTATATAGGGTAGGGAACGGCTTAATCAGGGGTCACTATTTTAATCAGTTGTTAGGAAATAGGTCTATACTCCAACATTTTCTAAATTATTTCCTTTTTAATGATACGATCATAAGCTTTATCTATTGGGCCAATGATTCGATGTATGAATCATGATTGATTACCAATTTATTACTGTTATTTTGAAGATTTAAAATTCATCATCTAGAAACCATCAGTTTCTGACCTGCTGAAGAAGTTCGCTCAAATGTTGCCTTTGTGTATTTTGCATTTAATCGCGTGGAAAAAAAAAGCATGTCTCCATCAGCTCTCTCCCACAACTAGGCTTGTTGCCAGAATGTGATGTTGAACATTGAGTTAAATTTATTACATATTTAGATAATCTGAAATCGCTATTTATTTCATGTTTCTTCCAGTCATTGGCGGTTGATCTATGCTTATGATTATATAGTCCATCATCTGGCACTATCATTTGCAATAAAAAATATGTTTTGGCGCTGTCCAATAGTACCCAACGATAAATAATGCTTCGCTGTTGAGCTGCACCTACACGGTTGTTTGCAAAAACCAATTAATGGGTAAAAAATCACCCATTTTCAAATAGCATTCCTATCTGCCATAAAATGGGGGAATTTTCAATCATGCAATGGGTAAAAAAATACCCATTAGAAGAAACCTCATACAATAAAAAAATTGTTATATTTTTACACATTAATGGGTGAAAAAATAGTTCAAAACCAATCGTATCCGGTACATCGTTGTGGAAAGCGTAGCTTTTGCAGTTCATTAATTTTTCAAAATCTAATATAATATTTGAAACTATACACTCACGGAACAACGTAAGTAAGACTAATAATGTATTTATCTAATCTCAAAATAGAATCTAATCTAATGCTTCAAAATTATGCTTCCAGATCGTCGGAACATGGAGGAACTTGGAAGAAGTTGGATTCGTCGTTTCCATTATTATACCAGAAAAGGCATGAAAAAAACAAGTAAAAGTATTTTATTTTTTATGTTGCTGTATTTATTAATTTATTATTACGAATACCATGAATTTACAATCCAAACCAAACTGCTACATAATCTATATGCAAAAATGAGTAATTTTTCACCCATTTTGGCTTCATTGCAATGGGTGAATAAATACCCATTTTGGCTTCTTTGCAATGGGTGAATAAACCCCCATTTTGTGACATTAACTGCTTTTACCCATTAATGGGTAAATCGGGTTTACCCATTAAATGGGGAGAGGCACTTCTAGCGAAAATGGGTGTTTTTTCACCCATTAATGGGTTTTTACAAACGACCGTGTATGGCATCACTGTTGCTTTTGAGAGAGCCCATGTTTCCTCTCTTCTTTGTTAACCATGGATATAGCGCACCGGTAATGTAACGTGAAGCCTGCTGTCTCTTGCATTTGTTTATTTTTAAACGAAGCATCCCGTTTGTCGTCACAGTCGCTTTGGCTAACATTTGCGTGAGAGTAAATGAAATAAGAAATACACATTGCCAATCTAAAGATCAATGACAAACTATAAGTTTGCTCGTGTACGTCTGTCTCAAACCTGCTAGGAGACAAGTTTGTGGTCGTAGCAATCGACATGTTTTGGTTGATTGTTTTCGAGAGCGGATGGGTAAAACGGAGGAGCGGGTTGAGGAAATTGGCGTTTGCAGCAAATCGTCAACTGGCCTATTTCATTTCGTCTTCGCACACATGCACAGAATCGCACTCATACAATATTGTTAGTTTATGTACAGATTGAGGAGCTGAAGAAAACATTTTTTTAATCGGAAAGCAATCCGCATGCGTTTAAGAAGTCCCTGCAATTGGGAACTTTATTCCATGGCTATGAAATTTTCTGAGCCTAATGCTCGTTGCTGAAGGTATGTTCCGATAGACCAGAGGTAAGCAGAGGGATTAATGTCTAAATATTGGCAGTTCTAATTATAGATTACATACAGCTTCATCAAATGTCTCTAGACTGACTAGACTGCTTAAAACCCGTCCCGTACCCTAGTACACATAAAATGTAACACATAGCTTTATCAATCTTCAAGAAAATTTCAATGCGCCGTATAAAATTAAAACAACTGAGAAAACCCCCCAGATTGTATTTAGTGGGCAACTTTGGAACTTTGCTATCAATTTAAAATAATGGCGTAACTGTTTTATCCAGGCTTTTAAGTGCTGTAATGGCCACCACAATCAATCTCACTATCAGGAAGCGATCAATGGATTTGACATTTGGCTTGTGTCGACCTAGGACAGGACCTGCCAGCTGTTAGTGCAAAAACAAGACCATTTACCTGTCAAAAAAAGACCGTTTCTTATTGGTCGCTTTGACAACCGCCTCTGTCGCCTCCGTCGAGTTATGTTACAAGCAGGCAGTTTGTTGTTGGTTTGGCGGTGTTGCTAGTAGTCACTGCTTTTTCACTTTTTGTGACGACTAGAACAAATCTCGAGTAATTCATGTTAAGGGCCTAAAAGCCAATTGTAAACAATGACTTTAAGGGTCGATTTCTCCTGAATTATAAATCATTCTCGTAAAATGAAAGCAGCATCTGGTAGAAGAATGTTAGTTCTACCATATGGAGTAGCTGGATATAATGAAATTCTCGTGATTCCTGAGAGATCAACGTTTAAAGTCATTGTGTAAAAATGGCTTTTAGGCCCTAATCATGAATTACTCGAGAAATGCGGAACTGAAAATTCACTTTTGCAGTGGTTTATTTTAAATCAGTTCGAAGTGAAGTGCAAAGCGATAAATTGTGGTCGCAGTGACGTGTCACATTCGGGTCTCCATTTTCATCGGTTCCCGAGAGATCCAATCGTTCGCCGAGGGTGGGTGAAGGCCTGCATTGGGAACGCAAGCGAGAAAGACATTCTCTTGCTCAAGCTTTCTCCCCACAGTAGAATTGGCAGCGTAAGCATCAACGACAAAAGATTTTTTTAATTACTTTATTTTCAATTGGATTACTGTGTAAACATATCTGGCAACACTGGAGCGACCCCCGTATCATAGCTATCATAAATTTATAAGAGGTCATCTCTCTCTCTCAGCTGGCAGGTCCTGTCCTAGGTGTCGACTAGTAAGTAGACGATCGAATGAAACAAGACAAACGTCAAATCGTTCGCTGCCTACCAGAAACTGAGCATGATTGTGGCGGCCATTGGCGCTCGTAAATACCTGGATAGATCTCTTCTTGCCGACTTCGTATTGACGCATTTGCTCAAAATTCCACGCGGTGTACCTCTGTTTACTCCATCCTTGGAATTCCGTGAAAATGTGCATTTGGGAACTTTACAACAGCCACGCGATGTATCATGTTCAAGGAATTCGTCAATATCTGTTGCGAACAGGGTTGCAACATGCACAGATTTATCTAGATTGACACAGATTTTTTTCAATTTTTTCATACAGATATCTGTATGTAAAGATTACAGATTTTTGAGATAAACCAAGATTTTTAAGATTTTTGAGAATTGTTTGTCCACTTAAAAACCTCAAATTTATAATATGTGTACATTTCAAGATCCAACTATTTACCAATTCTACTTTCATTGTGTTTTTTAAGGCCCATGAAGCAAAAGAAAACAATTGACACCGACACCAACAACCAATAAGAAACTAGCGATTTAAAATTGGCACCTGACACCTAGCACCCCGGAATACATTCTTCCGCTTTCCTGTACAAAAATCTTTGTTTTTGCTTTGATTCGCGTTGTTAATTTAGCAGAATATATGAAAGGTTCTTCGATGTGAGCTAAATTTTTGGGGGCACACTAAAGTGACAGCTGACAGTCCGATAGTTTGTGCGTGTGCCTCAAAATGCGTGTGCCTCAAAGTAATTTCATCATATTTTTTTTGAGATAATCTTTTAATTTT
Source organism: Aedes koreicus (assembly GCA_024533555.2). Lineage (NCBI taxonomy): Eukaryota > Metazoa > Arthropoda > Insecta > Diptera > Culicidae > Aedes > Aedes koreicus. The sequence continues at coordinate 70,515 of JAHHFK020003223.1, read as the reverse complement.
TTATTATAGAATTTCTCAAGGATTCTATGAAAAGTTCGCAAATATTCCTTGGGATATTCCTTTTGGTGTTTCTATAGGTATTCTTCAGGAGTTTGTAGGCATTCCTCTAGGGATTTTTTTCAGGAGTTTCTTCTGGAATCTCATCGGCAGTATTTCAAAACATTCTTGTGGTGATTTTTTTGGAGGAATCCCTGAACTTGTACAGTTTTGTGATTCTAAAGGAGTCTCTGCAGGACACCTGAAAGAACTACACAAAAACTATAACATAATTCTTGGAGAAAATCTTGATTTGTTTGGAGAAATCTAAGAAGAATGTTTTGCATGAATTCCATAATCTCATTTATTTAATTCTGAATTTCAAAAAATCCGCAAGGGGTTTTGAAGAATTATTTTTTAAATTTTGATTTAGATTTTTTTGATTTCTGAAGGCAATCTAACATATAGTTCTCCAAAAAATACTTCAATAATTTCTTCAAGTATTCCGCTGGAGAAGAATTTTTCTCAATGTTCCTTAAGAGAATTTCCTAAAGAGATTTCTACAAAAAATACTGTTTTCCCAATTGAGAAGCATTTTCATGCATTCACTCAGAGGAGTTTTGGAAAGTTAGAATAATGTTCTCGATGGTAATTTTTGCTATTCAAAGCATAGTGTTTCGAACGTGATTTTTTGTTATCTTTAATGAGCTTTGGATTATATGGAGCATCGGTAATAATGGGTTCTGACCGATCCGTCCAGAAGCTGCTGAAACGTGACTGTCCCCATTTTATAATTATCAAGTGTACTGGTTCCTTGTGCAATCTAGGCATACGAAAAGATGCCTTTGTACCTGGAACAGTAGATCCGTTCCGATACAATCCAAGGAATTACAGACGATACAAAGTATCTTGGAATTGAAACCTTTAAAGGTTCTGCATCTATTCACCAGATGGCTATCGTTGGAGTCAATTGTCAGAAGGAATTTGGAACGGTTGTCGGAGCTCATGTTGTTTTTCTCGTTCCAAGCCAACTGCGACAACAATCAAACCACACACCGCATTTTCTGTCAATCTAATGACAGGATGCCCATTATCAATAAAGCGAACCGTATCTTCCAGTCAAAAGTTCCGGAATTCCCGAACATGGGCAATCAGCTGAAGTTTCACCATTGGTTCTCCTTGTAAATATGTGTGAGGATGATTACCTAAGACACTACTGTTTTTTATTTAGAGAAACATCTTCGTAAGAAATCGGAAATATATATATCAGGGTAGCAGCAGGAGAAATGCTTAGTTCCGGATCTCTCGATGATACCAGAAAGGAGGCTTTCTCGATCTGCTGTGCTGCCTATACCGAGTTGGTTAAACATATCACTAAGCGCTTTGATCTGAACGAATCCAGTTCTGATTACTGCATCAAGCGTTGACCCCAAGATGCTGCACACTTTGAAGGAGTTCTACTGGATCAGATCTTTTTTGAAAGCGGTGATGAACAGGCCATAGAAAATTAGTTTCGTGAGCTGAAGATGGCAATCATCGGCAACGAAATTGAGGTGGAAGAATCGGATGACTCGAAAGCATGTTGGAGAAAACTGCTGTGTTTCAAACGAGCAGGTGGGAAGAATGCTTTTCACTTGCTAAGAAAGTTCATTCCGAACTTTCTACTAATTCCTGTACTTCTAGATTCCTTTAGAAAGAATATCCGTTTGGCTGTGGTGTGATGTAGGGAAACCGATAAATACACTTAAGCCCTATTGAAAAGACCGTTTTGTATCGGCCAATCACAATAAATGTGTTTTGATATATATTCATCTATCTATATCTGTTTTATTTTGCATTCAACTCAATAGCAATTATAAAAAATAAGTGCATAAGCAGGCACCTTTAAAGTTTCTATTCTATTTTTACAGCACAAAATTTAAAGCTAAGATTTTTGCCAAGATTTTCTGCAGTAAAACACAGATAAAGAAGTTTTTTTTGGCAAAATTTAAAGATGGGAGCAAAAAATAACGTGGCAACCCTGGTTGCGAAAACTGTGTCAGAAATCACATCTTTGCGACAGATTTGAAGAATAAAACTTGTATTGACCTTTTTAGTCATAGATAAAATGGAACTTAATCGATTTTGTTTGTTGCATTGTTTTCCCAAGTTCTTCAAAGTTTTTTTTTCATTGTTTTGATTCTCGACTCGCTTTGACAGGCAGTGACAGCCAAATATCGGCTCGTTTTGACGTTCACATGTTTCGTATCTGTTTCTTCCTCCCAGGTGCCGATGTCTTCGCCGCCTGTCTTATTCATATTACATCAAAGAGTAAGTGCAATGAATATTAGTGACGTTTACTGCACGCAAACTGGCGTCTTGCAGATACAGTGCAAGCACCCTTTTGATTGCCTTAAAATTCTCATACATACAAACAATGTACACATCAATTCATATTGTTCAAAACCTTGTATGTAAACTCACATATTACCCAACATTCATTGCGAGCGTGTACGCTTGACGTTTAGTTTTAAAGGAAAACATTGGAGAGCATCACTACCACATCTACACAACAAACACTAATACATTTGAACGTAATAACCTCAATAAACGCTTGCACCTTGACGTCAGCACTTTTTATCTACCTCTTTCACTCTTTTGGTACGTCCTATCTAGCCATCGCCTGGCTCTCAGAAAGTGTCAGTTATTTGCGGGCATTGTTTACATTTTTTTTTCGTATGCGATAAAATAGGATTACAATCGTGTCGATGTCTTCGGTGCACTTATTCTTCACGAGCCGTTGCATAAGTGCGCTGAAAACAACGACACGATTTGAGACAATCCCGCACTTATAAAATGTAAGTTCGGAGTCCGGTGGTGAGCGAAATGCGCAATATTGGTTGAGCATCTTTGGGAAACATGGGATATTACTATTAGGGTTCATTGGTTCTCATATTCAAGGAGGACTGTGGCAGTTTCAATTCAAATCAATGATAAAAATTTCAAAGCTTGACTGAAAATATTTATTAATCAAAATGCAGAGTGTGACATTAGCAAAAACTCAATGTTTGCAATCGAAAGAACTTCGACTAAACCCTTTTAAAAACAATTTCACGCATGAAGTAGATCATTTGACAGCACTTCACGTGTGTTGGGTAGCATGCATATAACCAAGACAAAATGAAAGGGTTTGTTTGTTATTCTTCCATGAGAATATTGACAACAAGACTCACCATAACGTTGGGAATAGAATGCTCTATGAATGATTGAACACGCACACTAGCGTTGATGTGTATGTTATACAGTAAGTGAGCAGTGCCGCCAAATTCAACAGAGATAGAAAAATATTATTAAATGTGGAATTTTATTTCTTGGTAAATTTTGAAAAAATCTACAATTAGAAGAGTGTTATTATTTATTTAATCTAAGGAAAAATAAAATAGCTCAACTTTGGGCGATTTGTAGCACTCCCACAAAAAAGGTGATATTGAAGTACTGCAAACCAATTTCATTCGAATAAGAGTCATAATAAAATAGTTTGGCAACATCAAGCGATTACGTCGATTGTAAACACGGTTCAGAATAGGTGCAAGCGTATTTCAATTATTGTGAAAATTAATCCCATAGTTTTCTAGTATTTTATCACGTATTCGTAGATTCTCGTGTGGCTAGTGTAATAAGTGAAGTGTGATATTTATGGTTGGTGCAATTACGCAACGAAAATGTGTGAGGATATAGTGCAATTAAAAAGAAAACTTGGAGTCTGGCTCGAGTATATTCCCTAGTATGGTTAGATCAATACGACTAATTTGTAGTGCAAAGGTAAGAAATTGTGTTGAAAATCTGGCTGCTCATTATTTTTACGAAATTTAAGTCTCCGAAACGTTTTTGTAGCATTTAATTATATTCAAGACCTAATTTGATTTGCCAGGATTGAATATTCTTGGTTACTGCGTCCATTTACTGGAGAAATTACGTCTTTTTACGTTTGAAGTTGGATGACTGCAGAGTGTGATGAATATATGTACTATGGTGAGTATAGGTTCCGCTTCCCTATATTAACCATATGATATAGCCTCTCCGGAAACCCGGAACAACTCCGGTATCCGGGAGCCATGTCCAATTATGTTACCGAGATACAAAAATACATTAATTTCCCAGTCGAATGCTTTTTGGCGAAATTAAATCGGATAATATTTCATGAAGTTAGAGCACTACAAAGTTGATCAAAAAATAGCTTGTACCGATCATTTTGTCTATCCCCTGTATGTACTTATTTTAACATGAAACATAAAACATGCAGGTTTATAGAAAAACACGAACGACATACTTTAAACAAAGCACACAAATGCTCAAAGGCTTGGATCGGGTATTTGAACAAATATTGAAGAATTGTGAACAAGATCTATAATCTAACCTAAAATTAAACTAGAAAACACACTCACACTCTCCATAATTCTAATATTAATTCCTTCAAGTTGAATTTTGAGCAAATAAATTGTGTTTTGGTTAAAAGAAAAGGTGGTGTTATTTTAATTTCGTACTATTTTTTCGTTTTTAGTACTGAAATGTAAATAGTCCCAGAAGACAAAACAATTTTACACTGGCTTGATTGGTAACTCATCTGAGAACATTTTACAAGAATTCAATTAAATGATGGGTAATTACACATTCATACATATAAAAAAAAATTATGGTGGTACTATTTTTATTTCGCCGAGTGTACCAGAGTAATGATCCCCCATCGCATCTTCAAGTGCTCATTACAAGCTGTCCATTTGGTTCAGGCACTTTTGAACGTTGATGTGACAGCATGAAATCTGCCTCGATCAAGTCGGCAGAACGCAGAAAATACAAATTACAACCAAAAGATTTTGATAGTTATCTTGTATAAAAACTGTATTACTGCTATATTCTTACTTCAGAGACAAACGTGTTTCTCGAGTGATTCACCATCCAATCCCACCGTCCACCAAAGGTTAATCACATCGTCCAGCACTTTTAAATTCATAACGCAAAATGCTACGAAAAATTAAACCGAAATCAACTGTTCTTTCGTATTTTCTTTGTACTCCAGCTGCCTCCCTCGCCCATCCCATTTGTATGCATTGCAGAGCACCCACCACCATGATATCTTCATTACCCATTCCATTCTCTTCTGATTTCATTCATTCTTTAGTCCCGCGTTGGCACGACGAAATGTTCATTCATTCAGTAAGTTTCTATTGTCCGAAAAAAAAAGTTCCCTAACAAACACTTGACCCATGCTTCTTAGCTTCGTAAACACCTGAATCTGGTGGCACCGAGGAACGGAGGGAGTAACGAACCGGCAAAAGAATGACACATAAAAAAGTTTTTTTTTTAATTTTTAAACAAGTCATCCGCGCCCTGTCAACTTTCTAGCCGTCTGCCTTTCGACGACATTGTCTTGAAGTGTGTTTGCCCATCTGGGTTCATCACTCTGGAAAATGTCAACGAAATATGTGGCTCGGGAATGTCATAACAATTCAAATCGGGCAACCGTGCATGATTTCAGGGTAGACAAACATCGCTTAGAATATTCACCCACACCGCGGGACTTCTTCTTCTTCATTCTCACTCTGGTCGCGTTTTTTCCTCTCCCGATTTGTTCGCGTGCCGCTGCGTACACAAAGCCGCATGATGACAGAACGATTATATGTAGTATCGCAGTTTTGTTTGTATTCTCCGTGGAAGAAGGTAAATATATGCTAAGCACTGAGGAGCAGCGAGCGTTCCTTTGAACTGGTGATGAATATTAATGTTCGATGTGATAACTCCCGAAACGCACTCGGATATTAACGGAAAGTGTGAGATGAGCACTTTGTGTCAAGTTTGCTTTAATTTGCTAGGATACGTTGACAATGAGATTGCTACAATTCGTTGAAACAATTTAGAAAGCCACTGATGGGGGTAATGAGGAAAACAGATCGGACGATGCGTTGAATTCTCGCATAAAATTTTTAAAAGGGCCTATCTTCATTGATCGATTTTCTTCACTGACTTCCTCATGAGTGAATAACGTTGGTGCAACAACATTTTTTTCATAGAATCTTTACTCTTAAAAAATCGAACAATAAGTTGAGGAACACAGAAAGACATTTTTCAAATGCTCCGACTTTTAATGCAAATACTTCTTCTTCTTCTCTCTGTTTTGGTATTGTAAGACACCACACCGTTTGGCACTGCAAGCAGGGATGCCTCATATACAGATTTATCTATAATCGTACAGATTTTTTGCAGTTTTCGGATACAGAATTCTGTAAATACAGATTACAGATTTTTAGAAAAAATACAGATTTTACAGATCTTTGAAAAATCCTCTCTTTTGTTGCATTTCATGATCATGTTTAAATAACCACATTTGGAAATCTCATTGAGCCGCCTACAGAAGAATTCATCGACATATCGGAAGGATGGCCGCTTCGAAGGCATCAAGCAAATTAATCTTGGTGGGCAGCATCCATTTCAATTCAGTGTTCAAACTTCATAAACATCGGTTAAGTCACCTTCGGTGGATAGCATCGATCTATACAATATGTGTTCTTGTATATCTAGTAAAATGTATGTCTATACAATGTTTGTTTTTGGATGTCTAGTACGCTTTTGCTATTATTATCAATCCTACTGAATAACTTGATAAAACCACTAGAAATATTGCAAACGCAGGTCTTAAATGATGACAGGGGGATGGACAATTTGGTATGGGCTACTTCTTTTCATGTCTGATTCGTATACCTTGGTTCTAAGGTTTGATGTCAGACAATGTTGTTGCATCGATAGCATAAGCTACCGGTTCTTGTACAATATTAACAACAACAAGAACAAACATAACATTTATTTTTTGATCGTTTTCATTAATATCTTGATTTGGTGAGCAATGCTCAAATTGAACTTATATTCTTATTCATGATATTTTATTTCTACCTATTTCAGCTCACCAAATGAAATACAATCTGACCTTCGTACGCTGTCCACTCGAAAGCCAAATTATATTACTAGTATTTGCAAAATATTTTTTTACTTTTATGTTGAATATTTTCTTACATTGCTGCATACTTGGAATAATCCACAGATTTTCGGCAATTTTTTTGTTTAGTTGCAATAATCAAATTAATTTGATTAGAACAATAAAAAAACTGTCTTGAAACTGTCAACTATATTTACAGAAATTCTGAGTAAATCACAGTAATTCAGTGAAAAATTGTCATTTCACCATACTGTTGTTTGTGTTCACCAACCTTTTCGTAAAATATATCGATTTCACAAGAGAATCTGTAAAGTTTTCGTTTGAAGATCAACTTCCTTAATTTTTTCACTGAATTCTGTGATCTATTTCAATAGTGGTAAGCTCCAACTCGATTTAACTAATACTTCCGTCCCTATTCGGTTGATCTGCAAAATGTTAGCTTGGAGTCAAGTTAATTGAGATCAAGGTCGACATAAAAGCAGCAAGACATGCTTAATCAAGTTTTAATCCAAGGATAATACTTTTTGATGCTCACTACCGTAAGCTTGATAACTTGAAAATGTTGGAAAAGCAACTTTTTTAGATGTCAAAACTAATTTCAAAATTTGTTGCAGTGCTAGTTATTCAGGCTAGACTGTTTTTAATATCAAAACATTTATAATATAATAAAATATGTAAGCTATTCGCATTTAGTTTGCTCGTGAAGTATTTATTGGAGTGTATATTTCAAGTTTATTTTCTGTGGTAAATTAAACCTTCGATCGAGCATGGGCTTCCACACACTGCTCATGTGTAAACCAATGGGGAAATAAGCTTAATAGCTAGGTATAAAGTGTTCCTTCCCAAGTAACAATCCTGCTGCCTTTTAGCTTTTGTTCTAATTTATAAGGGCTTAATTACTGCAATACAAATGCCATTTTGTTTAAAAGCGGCTTTCAACTATGCGAAAGATGTATGGTTAATTATTTTACTTTTGGCTGTTTTTATAACCTTTTCTAGAAAAAGGTGAAGTCCAAACAGGCTTGCTTTTAAAAATAATTGACGAGGAAATCTATTCCCTCATAAAACCGTTCAGTAAGTCAATAATAAAGCTCGTTCATATTTGTTTAAGAGAGTCATGATAAAATATTTCATAAGTACGCTTTATCATTATAAAAACCATCATTAAGCCATGCGGATTTTGACGAGAGCATACAGCATATATTGTAGCATTTTGAACTACATAAAGAGTATGATAAGCTGCTTTACCATTGTTGTTATAATAAAATAAAACAAAGATGGATTCGCAAAGCAACAAACTTAAAACAGTGAAAACAATTAGCACGTTTAAGCGAAAAATTAAGATAACTTCTTAAGCATTCTGAATAGTGATTTGCCAACTACCCATCAACTAAGTTCCATGAAAAAACAACAACATTAGTCAGTTGAAAATAACCGCGCGCACCGTTCTATCGCCAGCAGAGCCGCTTGGAGCCGTTGGATCATTTGAATTCAAAGTTATCGGAGAAGCTGTTCTTTCCGAAAAGTCGGTTACGGACCATGATGATTTTATCATTCATCAATTTCGTCCGAGATGATCATCCAGGTGGAATAATCGTGAGGCATGTTTCGCGTCGTTCAATCGTCTGCAATTTTCTTCCTGCGGACTAAGCTTGAACTGTCAAAACTCATTTCTGGCAGCAGCTTGGTTACCATATATGCTGTTTGACAGCTAAACGGTCTTGCATGTAGCAACATAGCTTTGCAAAGAAGCAGTTAAGCCTCAACATTATTTTCATAAATGCAATATCAAAACAAGATTTATTTATAGATGCTTTCATAAAACAAAACAGCATTTTCAATAATGGCTTATGAAAAATCCATGTAAATGCCACTGCCATTTTTATTCCAATCTTCATGGAAGGTTTATAATTTCCATACATCAAGATATATTTCGATTGACACGGTTTATTGTTATACAGCATTTTATGTGTAGTAAAAAAAGGGTTAAATAAGAGTGATTAAGCAAAAAGCTTAACTTCAACGAAGAATTAAACTTTTTTTGAATAAAAAAATAAATAGAAAGTACAACGTATTTCGAAGGCGGACTTAGTTTTTCAGCTCTTTTCAAGCACTTTACACAATGAATTTTATTTGGCACTTAAAATTTGAGACTAGTGATACATTATGATAAATCAATATAACGGAGTTAAATATGTTACGTTCAAAATACTGATGGGTAAATTTTTTCTCCAATCAGAAGTGTTTTTTGTCGAAATGAATTTGTTGAAACTAAATAAATTTTATGAATACGATTATAATATGAATAAAACTGTTTTGAGAGGCTTTGGCAAGTGTCTAGAGGAAGTGGCACGAAACAGGTGTTTATAAATGTCAAATAACTTTTATTGTAGCTTACGGTTGGTTTTCAAACGGTTTTTAATTCGGTCATTATGAAATCTTTTTATTTTAATCCAATCTAGAACTGCCTCTGAAATATACCCTTAAGAACCTCTGCGAGGGTGGGCCAACTAGCCAAATTTTAGTCTTTATGAGGTTGTGGGGGAAGTAATCAAGACAAATAAGCCTTGACGAGAGTTTTATGGATGTCGTTTTATAACACCCTTGTAGGAATTCATAAAACTTAAAATGTTACTTGGGTTGACTCTAGGGTCACCCACAATTGATACGTTGCGGATGCGTGGACGTAAATTTGACAGAAAACCCATGGGAAAACTGTCAAATTAACGCAAACGCATCCGCAACGTATCAATTGTGGGCCAGCCATCAGCCTTATATGCAACGATCGATTACATTTTTTATTATAACTCATAAAGTATTTGAGCAGCAAGCGATATTTAACTAGTTATACACTTGCTTAGATAAGTTTAATAAGTTATTTGATAGCATGTATCACAAAGCTCATATTATTAAGTCAGAAACTTTCGAGTAATATGGATGTCATTCGGTCTATAAGCACCAACTTGGGTCTATTCGTGGATGCAATTTCATCTCACTTGAAAGATTTGTGATTATATGTAGTCTACGTACGATTTTTTTCAGATTTTCTGATTCAAGGCCAACTGTATTTGCTTACCCTACACAACATTTCATAAATCAAACTAAATCAAACTGCTACGAAACACTTAAGTGATTTTCACATATGATTTAGCAGTCATTTGATAATCAAAACAATATAATTCACTCTACACAGATTTTGTTCTCAAAGTATGTGTTTAGATGAGCCATATGAAAGCATTAAATCGAAACTCAGACATTTTTACTATTATTTTTTCCAATAACAACATTTTTACCACGCTATTCATACAACAGGCCATAGTTGGGGACATAGAAAAAAATATGTTTCTTACATTGAGTCTACAGTTTTCTTGACAAATCATTGTTATTATGCCTATGTGAACAGTCAACTTATAACATGTGATAGCACATTCCAATGAGTTGCCGAATGATGCGAACGTGAGGCATTACATTTGTGATACTTTCACTCATTTTAAATGTTAACCACGATGTTCAGCAAAAATAGTCCTCAATATAAATATTTCCTTAACTTAAATGTTTTCACTTCACTCGTGAGCAAAATGTAGAAAAATTTTCATTTATATGGTTTGAAAACAATTTGATGACCTGGTTCATAAGTTGGGGCTGACAGGTTCATAAGTTCACGTTGAAAATGCAATATTCGAAATGAAAAAAAAATACCTACAAAAATACACGAAAAATACAATTCACGTTGAAAAACACACGGAAAATACAACCAATATTGAATCTAATTCACTGCAATACTAAAATACACAAAAATACTTCAATACCCAACAAAAATACGGAAATACAAAACAATTCCTCAATACGCCTTTTCAATTCAGGCAGATGAATCGTACTGCATCGCACTGCATCGTTCCAAGTGCACTTTTTGGTGGCAGCCAAACAGCAGCGAAGAAAGCCCTTCGGTGACCGGCAAAAGATCGTGCTCGAATAATGTCTCAATTGCTTCGAAATAAATCGGTCATCTTGATATAAACATGATTTTGTTGATTATCGCCGAATTAATGAAATATTTTGTACATAGGCCAAATAAAGGAGCTAAGCTTACATTACATCTTGGTACCCTTCTTGGTTCAAATGCGATGCACGCAAAGTTATTTTCCAATCAGTGAACGGGCATCAAACAGTAGTTAAATATACGATACAGATTTTTTTACAGATTTTCAACTGTCGGATACAGATATAAAAGATTTTTGGATGTAAAAATACAGATTGACCATGAAAAAAATGTGGCAACACTGACTGCAAGAGCTGCTATACTGCCAGCTTATTTTCTTTATAGTTTTTTTTTTCCTCGAGGTGAGTAATTATTGCTCGGTTGTTTCTCCCCCGCCTTTGTCCGCGGGGGGGTGGTGTTGGTGTTTTTTTTTTTTTTTTTTTTGTTTTTTGTGAGGAGTGGTGTGTTTTTTATTATGTTTTTTTTTTTTTTATTGTATTTTTTTTCCTATGTTTTATTTATTTTTGTTTATTATTTTTTTTTGGGGGTTTATTTTTTTTTATACATAATTATATGTTGTGTGTAGTTTTTTTTTTCATCGCATAAATCGCAAATACAATCAGTTTCAAGTCGTATCCTATATAGACCGTATCTAGAGTAGTCGTGTCCCGAACACATGGACATGAGGATCGTTTTAACCCTTGAGCTAGACGGACGTGTTTTAAAATTCGCTTAGAAAGTGTTTCCGAAAAGTTTTAGTTCGAACGAAGCCTCTCGCCCTAATGGGACGTAGGCGGAAAAATCGAAACGAGCCGGTTGCAGACGTAACGGCAAGCACTCCGGAAATGAAGCAGCTAAAAAAGCAACGGCAGGATGATGAAGTATCCTTGCAGACAATTCTTTCGAAAAACCGCTTTAGCACAGGCGGCACCGCAGTAAACGACAGTGATCTGGGCGGTTTCGGCGACGAAATGGAAGATCAGCAGCCACAAGAACAACGAGCAAAACCGTGCAAAGTGCCTCCACTGATGGTGAAATCTCTCAGCCTGGACAAATTGAAACCAGCGATAAAATCCATCAACGTCAATGCGGCATTCAAAATCTGCCGTGTTGGAATCAAGGTCGTTCTTTCAACAAAGGATGATTTTGCAACAACCAAGAAGTATCTTGACCAAACGAAAATCGAGTACTTTACCAATGACATGCCATCGGAGAAACCATTTAAGGCAGTTATCCGCGGTCTCCCCACCATGGATGTGGAAGAAATCAAATTCGACTTGAATTACCGATACAAACTCCAGCCGCTGGCTATTTACCCAATGACGCGACACAACAGTGGCATGGAATATCGCGATTGTCTGTACTTAGTGCACTTCCTGAAAGGGGCTGTGACGCTAGGTGCATTAAATGCTGCAAGGATCATCCAGAATATCATCGTTTCCTGGGAAGGCTATCGTGGTGCAAATAAGGATGTAACACAGTGTATGCGGTGCTTGAATTTCGGGCATGGCACACGAAACTGCCGGTTAAAAGCTAGGTGTAACCTATGTTCACAGGGACATTCTACAGATTCCTGCCCAATCGAAGGTGCCGTGGCATATAAACCGATCTACGGATCGTGCTTGTCCTAAACGCGAGGAGTACAAACACATCCGAAAGCAAGCATCTACCACCAACCAACCTGGAAGACGGAGAGACCGACAACCAGTATTTGATTCTGAGGATTTTCCAGATCTCTGCCCCGGAAACCGCGGTGCTCCGGAAATAGCAGCACCCCAAAACCGATGGCTGCCAGTTTCAACTAGCCGACACGAACGACGACCACAAGCTAGAAGAGTTAACACGCCCGAATGCCCTCCCGGCTTTCGAAGTTCACCGCAATCTCGCGAACCAACCTTTTACGAGAATCGATCAGCTGATGCATCCCCCCGCTTGTATACGGCAGCTGATCTTCAGCATATCCTCAACGAGATGTGCGACAAACTTCAACAGTGCAGTACTCGCCTGGAGCAAGTCCGGCTTATAGGAAATCTAGTTCTGACCTATGGCTACTAACAATTTAAAGATTCTACTCTGGAACGCCTGCGTTATATCGCGGAAAAGCATCGAACTTCTAGACCTACTAAGACGTCGAAACATCGATATTCTCGTAGTGACCGAAACACACCTAAAGCCTGACATGAGTTTTAATTTGTTAGGCTATTCCATCACTAGACTGGATCGCACACATTCAAGCGGGGGCGGAGTGCTGATAGCGACAAGGAACAACATCAAATCTATCATCCAACCACACTACAACACGTCAATAATCGAAGCACTTGGAGTGGAAGTGTCAACGGATTCCGGTGGTAAACTGGTTATCGCTGCTTACTGTCCTAAACAATGTATTAACAGCAATGGTTTAAGCAGAAAGTTCAAAGACGATCTAGCGAAGATAACAAGAACCAGGAAGAAATTCATCGTCGCCTGCGATCTAAATGCCCGCCATGAAGCTTGGGGAAACCATCGGCGGAACAAAAACGGCAATCTACTATTCGAGGACTCTCAACTGGGATACTACACCATCAACGCTCCTCTCGATCCAACATACGTATCATCTGCTGGCGCTTCATCAACGTTAGATATATTCCTGACAAATGCGGACAACAAAATCAACATTCCGGAAACGATAGGTGAGTTAAGTTCCGATCAGTATCCGGTCGAGATGGAGATTCGATCTACACCGTCGAGCCGGCAAAAAGGACAACGTAAGGACTACCATCATGTCAACTGGGTCGAGCTTCAAAGAAGAGTTGGCCATCGCATCGACACAATCACTCCCTTAGCAACTGACATCGAAGACATCGATCGAGAACTGTTGAAATTTCAAGAAGCCATCGTGGCTGCCGAGAATGAATGCGTCCGACGAGTTCCATCATCATCTGTAAGTAACATCATACAAATTGACCCAGTGACTAAAGCATTGATCACCAAAAGTTACACCATCTGACGAAGATTTCAAAGATCAGGTTATCTTAGGCATAGACATCTAGCAGTTAAACTGACACAACTAATCCGTAATAGAATTAATGATCTGAAAAACAAAAAGTTCCAAACAAATTTATACAAGTTAGACTCCCGATCATCTCCATTCTGGAAACTTACAAAAATTTTAAAATCAAAACCACAACAAGTTCCACCGTTGAAAATGAATAGTTCTCTGCTGATTTCCCCAGAAGAAAAGTCAAATGCAATTGCGCAACATTTCGTTGCTTCACACAACATAGGTAGTACTATATATAGCCCTATGGAACCGGTGATTCAGGAAACGATCAGAACTCTCACTCCTTGCAATGTGCCAAACAACAAGAAGATAGTCCTCAACGAAGTTAACTTAGCTCTCAAACACTGTAAGAACATGAAAGCCCCTGGTTTTGATTCCATTTTCAATATTGTGATAAAACACTTAAGTAACCGAACCCTCACGCACTTAACTAATATTCTAAATAAGTGCATGGACTTACAATACTTTCCATCACATTGGAAATGTGCAAAAGTAACACCCATACGGAAACCAGGCAAAGGCCCAACATTACCAGGTAGCTATAGGCCAATCAGTCTTTTGTCATCGCTTAGCAAGATCTTCGAGCGACTCATACTTGATCGGCTATTAGAACATGTCAATAACAACAGAATTATACCAGAAGAACAGTTTGGCTTCAGAAAAAATCATTCAACTGCACACCAACTTCAACGAGTCGCTAAGTTTATCAAAGCAAACAAATCCGTAGCTAAATCAACGGTGATGGTTCTGTTAGACATAGAGAAGGCCTTTGACAATGTATGGCATGAAGGCCTTCTCTATAAACTATTAGGTGCGCAACTAAGTTCCCGCTGTTTAGCAATAAATGTTGCCAGTAGTAAGTGCTGGTCAAATGTTGTACATCTCAAGCGTCATAAACCAAGCTCAGACATATGGTAAACAAACCGCTTTGCCAAATCAGTGATTTTGATTTAGTGTTATATATTTTGGTTGTTTGAAGATGTCTGATTTCGTGCCAAATAATCGTCATTTGCGGGAAGTGTTGATTTTCTTCTTTCATTCGAAGAAAACGGCGGCTAAAGCACATCGAGAGCTCCAAACAGTTTACGGTGATGCTGCTCTGAGTGAAACAACGTGTTGTGATTGGTTTCGTCGCTTCAAAAACGGTGATTTCAGTGTTGATGATCGTCCGCGTGAAGGAAGGCCAAAAAACTTCGAAGACTCTGAATTGGAGGCATTGCTCGATGAGGATCCGTGTCAAACGCAAGAAGAGCTTGGTTCAGGATTAGGAGTTACCCGGCAAGCCGTTTCTAAGCGATTGCATGCGTTGGGAATGATTCAAAAGCAAGGAATTTGGGTTCCTTACGATTTGAAGCCAAGAGATGTTGAGCGTCGTTTTTTCGTCTGTGAACAACTGCTCCAGCGGCAAAAAGGGAAGAGTTTTCTTCATCGCATTGTAACGGGTGACGAAAAATGGATTCATTACAGTAACCCAAAACGGAAACATTCATGGGGACTGCCCGGGCATGCTTCAACATCGTTGCCTAGGCCGAATATTCACGCTGCGAAGGTTATGCTGTGTATTTGGTGGGACCAAGTTGGTGTTATTTATTATGAGCTGTCGTAACCAAACGAAACCATTACCGGGGAACGGTATCGAACTCAATTGATGCGATTGAGCCGAGCACTGCACGAAAAACGGCCACAATACGAGCACAGACACGAAAAAATGATTCTTCAGCATGACAACGCTCGACCTCACGTTGCGAAACCCGTGAAAACCTACTTGGAAACGCTCAAATGGGAAGTCCTACCCCACCCGCCATATTCTCCTGATATTGCACCGTCCGATTATTACTTGTTCCGTTCGATGGCACATTGCCTCACTGGTCAGCTATTCCACTCATATGATGACATCTCAAAATGGCTTGATTCTTGGATTGCACCAAAAGACGAACAGTTCTATCGAAATGGTATTCACGTTCTACCAGAAAGATAGGAAAAAGTCGTAGCTGAATGAATAATTCGTTTGTAACCTTTGTTTTCAAAATAAAGTTCCTTTTTCACCAAAAAAAAAGGCGAGAACTTAGTTGCGCACCTAATATTTGTCTAACTAAGCACTGAATTTTATCAAACGTGGGAATTGGAATTTCTGTGGACCTATATTTTTTATTTATAATAATGCCAGCACCACCTTTCCCATCTGCTCTAGAGTCTAAATACGTATAGAAATAAGGTATTTTGTACTTTGTATCTTCTAATTCTTTCTTACTCCAAGTTTCTGATATTAACGCTACATGATAATTGTCTTGTATAAGAATTCTAGATAGTTCTTCCTTGTTTTTCTGTAAACTTTGTACGTTACATTGGAAAATTTTAAGTTCGTTGTTCATAACGTCACTACTCACGTATTCACATGGTCAGTTTCTTCCGTTATATCAGGCCATTATAGGCGTATAAAAGATTGCAAACAATTTCGATGTTTACACCTTCTTTGGCCTACAATTAAACGAAGGGAAATTATACACGCCTGTTGAAATTCAGGATTTTGTGCTGTGTGCGTTGCAAAAAAGTTTGAAATAAACATTTAATTTTCTGCGTTATCTAATGCATATAAAGGGTATGCAAGATTTGACACGAATTCATGGAATATTTAATTTGAAGGGCGAACACGAAATTATTGCGACACCGAAAATGTCATGCCAATTTTCTTATAATGTTTAGAATCAAACTAAATTTTAGGGTAGTTTTATACATATATTTACTTCAAAAATCAAAAGAAAAGTTAATCGATGGAGCCTTGAGTGTAAAATTAAACGCATTTTCGCTTGATGCCCTCCATCAAAGTCTTTACAGTGTCATCCGGTACCAGTTTCTCAGTTTTTTTTTCCATTTTCTTAACATGTCCTTCTCGTCTTTGACTGTCTTCTTGCTCTTCCGAAGTTCCCGCTTCATCATTGCCCAGTACTGCTCCACCGGGCGCAGCTCCGGACAGTTTGGCGGATTCATGTCCTTTGGAACAAAATGGACAGAATTGGCCTCATACCACTCCAGGACACTTTTAGAATAGTGGCATGATGCCAAATCTGGCCAAAATAGCGGAGCTTCGTCGTGCTGCTGCAAGAACGGCAAAAGGCGCTTCTCGAGGCACTCAGATATGTAGATCTCGCCATTTACTGTGCCCTTTGTCACGAAAGGCTCACTCCTCAGTCCGCAAGAGCAGATGGCCTGCCAAATGAGATATTTGGAGGCGAACTTCGACATTTTCTTCTTCTTAAATTTGTCGTCCACATAGAACTTGCTCTTGCCGGTGAAAAACTCCAACCTCGGAATTTGCTTAAGATCGGCTTTTATATACGTTTCGTCGTCCATCACACAGCAGCCATATTTTGTCAGCATCTTCTCGTAGAGTTTCCGTGCCCGAGTTTTAGCCGTCGATTGTTGCCGCTCATCGCGGTTTGGGAAGTTCTGTACCTTGTATGTATGTAGTCCAGCTCTCTTCTTTGCATTCTGGACGTAGCTCTGCGACATGCCGATCTTTTTAGCCAAATCACGGCTTGAGACGTTGGGATTTGCTTTAATCATCCGCTTCACCTTTCCCTCCGTCTTTTTGTTCTCCGGTCCCGGTTTTCTTCCAGCTCCTTTGCCGTGGTCCAACGTCAACCGCTCCTGGAACCGCTTCAACACTCTGGAGACGGTTGAATGGTGAATGTTCAACATTTTTCCCAACTGCCGGTGCGACAGGTCAGGAAATTCCAGGTGTTTGGAAAGAATTTGTTCTCTCGACTCGCGTTGGTTCACCTCCATTTTCGTTGAATCGAAAAACACGACTTCAAGTTTGACAGCATGTAAACAATACACATCAATGACAGCATGTAAACAATACACATCAAAGAACCAGCGGTTCAAAAGTTATGGTTCTTTGAAAAATTAATGTTATCTAAAATTTCGTTTTTTGACGTAGGACTTACGTCTCTCTTTTCTATTCCTGTATAGGAGCGCCGTTCTAATTTTTTTGAAATCGATAGCGTTACGCGAGTTTGGAGATTTTGAACGATAATATCTCCTCTCTGGCCCACAGAAATTTTATGATACGTATTCCATTCGAAAGGTAGAATATCAAAGCTGAATCCCTGATGCTAATTTAACTCATTACATTTGTTTAAACTAGTTAAAAAGTACTTAGAAGAAAAATGTCTAAACGCACAAAGCTATTGTTCGAAAATGACATCATATTACCGCCACGCTCTGATTGGTTCATACTGCCACAGTTACCGTGCCAGCGATTATGATCTTGTGGGGACGACCGACCACGGTGACGGTGACCAACCATCAGTTCTCGCTGTGCATCCGTATGCGACTGACGTGTTCGCCGGGTACGTTGGTAGAAAACGCCGCACGCGAAAACAAGAATACCAGAATCATCCCACGTCACCTGCAGCTGGCCATCCACAACGACGAGGAGCTGAAAAAAACTTTTCTCCGGAGTGACCATTTCACAGAGTGGCGTCCTGCCAAACGTTCTGCAGCCCAAGAAGACTGAGAAGAAAATTAAATTCGCGAACCATGTTCCCTCTATAATCAACTAAAATCCATCCTATTCAGAACGATCAAATCAATTTACCGACTAAAGAGTATGTTTGAATGATATTTCTCTTGAGTTTATCGAAATTTTCATTACCACGCACCGGTTCAACATGGCGTTGCTTTAAAAGCCGCGTCCCGGAGAAAATTGCCTACTCAATCGCCCACGTCATCTTCGTGGTCAAGTGGTTAGCGGCGTCACTCGTCGTTCAAGCGATTGACATGAAATGATCTCCCCCCCCCCCCGCCACACTTTTTTACAAAACAAAAAAAACACATACCCCCTCCCTCGCGGTGTGAGGAGTTGTTTGTTGTTTTTTTCTCCCCCCTCAAAAAAAAATTAAAAACACAAATTATATAAAACACAAAAACCACATTGGACATCCAACAAACAAAATATTATAAAAAATAAATCCACCCCCAACTCCATTTTTTAAAAATTTCCGGGGGGAACCAATAGTAAAGCCTCACACTAATAGCATAGGGTTTCGTGGTTCTTTTGACTGAATAAAATATAAAGGGTGTATTCGATAAAAATGGCACACAGAAAATCTTCTGTAACTTTTGAATCGTATGAGTAAAACACCTAGAAATTTGAGTAGATCTTATCCATAGTGTATTATTTACATCTGCCAAGTTTCATAGTTATAAATTCAGTAGTTCCAGTCATGTCGTCGAAACAAGAAATTGTCCGTGAGAAAATTTTGTGCACTCACAATCAAAATCCAGGGGCGTCCCACCGGTGGATTGCTAAAAGGCTTGGAATTGCAAATACAACTGTGTCTCGTGTAATAAGAACCTTCAAGGAGCGTCTGAGTGTCCACAGGAAGGAAGGGAGTGGTCGTAAAAGTGGTCCAATGGACAGTAAAATGGCCAGGAAAGTCGTACAACAATTCAAGAACCGTCCAAACATGTCAATTCGAGATGTCGCTAAAAAGTCTAAGGTGTCAGTCGATTTTGTGCAAAAAACCATGAAGCGTGCTGGGTTACATGTTTACAAAGTGCAAAAAGCCCCAAACCGGAATGAAAAACAAAACATCACTTCGAAAACCCGCGCCCGGAAACTTTACACGAAGCTGCTCACCAAATCCGGTTGCATCGTGATGGATGACGAAACATACGTCGAGGCCGACTTCCGTCAACTTCCTGGGCAAGAATATTTCGTTGCCAAGTCGAAGTTCGATGTTCCGGAGGATGTTCGAAAGAAGAAACTATCGAAATTTGCAAAGAAGTTTCTAATCTGGCAGGCGATTTGCCGATGTGGTGAAATAAGTGCTCCCTTCATCACTTCCGGAACAATAAACGGTGCGATTTACACGGAAGAGTGCCTTAAGAAGCGTCTCTTGCCATTCATTAAGAAGCACAAAGGATCAACTCTGTTTTGGCCTGATCTAGCATCCTGCCACTACGCTCGAAACGTATTGGAGTGGTACCGAGCCAACGGAGTCAATTTTGTGCCAAAGGATATGAACCCACCAAATTCACCGGAACTTCGTCCAATTGAAAAATTCTGGGCAATTATGAAAACGAAACTTCGCAAACATCCCAAAACTATAAAAACAGAGCTAGAATTGAAGAAAATTTGGGTAAAAACAACAAAAACACTGGGAAAATCGGTTGTACAAAATTTGATGGGTGGAGTGAAAAGGAAGGTGCGGGCATTCGGGATGGGAGACGAAATTGAATAAAACAAATGTTGTAAATCAAAACTCATTAGTAGTTCTTCATTCCCTGAAAATTTCAAGAAAATCCGATAATCAGTTTAATTTTGATGAGTATATATGTGTGTGCCATTTTTATCGAATACACCCTTTAGTAGAAATTTATTAATTCGATGACATCAATTTGTTCACATCAACAAGCAGTCCTACGTCAACTTTGCAGTTATGTCACAGACATAACTCACCCTTTCGTTTTTTTTCAAAATTTTCACCCTAATCACAAAATGAAAAATTTGAGTCATATATTTTTCGAACAGGAACATGCCTTAGTTCTTAACGAAAATTAACAAATTTTTTTGTCCGAGAGGTCTCATGATGCTGAAGTTTGTGTTGTATTCTGATGTAGCAGAGAGTATCTTTCCCAGCGACAACTTGTTGATTTTGCCAGCTCCTTGCTGATCATCTTCGAGTTCGGCGATAATCCGATATGGGGCATTGTCGGTTTGGCTGTATTCACAAGTGTCAAACTATTTCCCGGATGGGAAAGGGGGCCCTTCTTTGTTGGACTACTCATTTTTTGAGGTTATGTCATGGCATCCTCTAAGTTTGTAATACCGATGTACAGCCTTTAGCTTTTTCTTCCTTGATTCCTCTACAATTAATCGTATTTCCCGTCTCGTATTTGAACCAATAACGCTTCAAGATAATATGTCCGTAAATGTTCTCAACAATTATAACCGAAATCCGTAAACTTCACTTCACAAAAGAGAGAAAAAAAAACTCAGCTCTCAAAAACACGTTGCTTCACGCTGAACGCACGATTCGGAATCGTAATGCAAATACAAATCAACAAAGAATTTAAATTAGGGCCTAACTGACAAACGTAAACAATAGCTTCTTCCGTAAATTTCTCGTGGCACAAAGGCTACCAATGTAAGCCTCCAATTCTATCAGATAGGTGAACTCTTCCTCTTCGAAATGATCGTGGTGGATTAATTAGGCTAGTTTTCAACGACGAGAAATTCGCGGAAAAAGCCATTGTGCAATTTTTTGAATTTTTGAAATTTTTTTACAGTGATTTGAAGGTGCCCGAATTAATTCCAAATGCTAAATCTTTATGGCAAACGAACAATAACATCTGATCATTCGCCTAATCGGAAAATCCTACAGCGAAGAGCTCCAGGCTTATTTCTTATTCACTCTTCAAACCAGTCATGATTCATCACAAACCAAACCACCGGCATCAAACAACTCCGCAGACGCTTTTGATCTTCAACCACCCCCGATTGGCCGACCGCAATTCCATATCGAACTCACCACGAAGCTCATAATTATTTTCACAGCATGTGACAACTGACCCAGCAAAGCGCTACTCGTCCACACTCCTAAGTTGTCAACCCGCCCGAAGCATTTAATTACATTCACTGTAACCACCAAAACCGCAACTCTATGTCTCTCTCTCTCGCTTCTCTATCGGCACTTTCAAAGCTTTGAAAAAGGTGCCACCTCGTCGCACTTTACCCGTTGAACCCGAGAAACTCATTTGCCACGGTAAACAATAGGATCTGAAATGTTATCCCTGGATGCCTAACAACAAATGTTGCATCGTCCTTCCCAGGTGAGCTGCTTATCGATTGCAACAAAACGGAGTACCACCACAAAGCCGGTGCTTGCACGCGGTTTCCATTATTTCCACTGGATCGAAGTTAATCAAAGTGCGTGGAATGGCACCATCTCCCGTATCCCACTCATTTGCAGTGCTCCTGCCGGTTATAGTTGCCACAGCCATCCAGAATCCATAAATGCAGTACTTGTCACGTTGGAGTATTTACTCAGTCATTACTTATTATGCTGCGGGAGACGGGTTTTCGGACGGTGCCTATATCCGAAGATTTTCCAGCGATGATCCGCAGTGCAGTTGGGAAACAATCTCACAATTCGCCCGACGACGGCCTTCGGTTCATCAACCTAGCTGGATGCATACAAGGAAGCTTATTAAATCATTAAAGCCGCTGGTTGTGGTGAGAGGCGATTAATGACTTATTGGCTGGCAGGTTAGATGTGACTGATTCGCTCGCGTGCCTCGGAACTCTTTCCCGGTAGGCTTCTTTCCAGCTCACGTTCGCTTGCCCGAAGCGTTTCGTTTGTGCCAAGGTGGCAATAATGCGCTATTGATTCGCTGTCTGGGGATCCGTCTAGCATGGATGGGTAAGAGTGATTGAGCGATGATTGAGTCCGTGTTGAATCGTAATGAGTCAAGTTCTATTCGCATCGTGCCCGGTCGGTATCTATCTATATGGGAGGCGTTGATGAGTCTGAAAGGATCGCTAAGTTTTTAAATGAATGATATTTGCATTGCAATTATCTCGAGCAAACAATGTTTCGCGATGTGGCCAATCGGGGCTGGGGAGAAAGCGGAAAAGATGCTAATCACAGTGAAATGAACAGTCATAGACCATAGATCATTGAGAAGGGCAAGTCATGAGAGGTTAAGGAACAAGCTAACGAGTGGGCATTGCATAAAATTCCGTACGATGGAGCTCTGATGTTTGAATGTGGGTTCAGGTATGGAAATGATTGATCTTCCCTTTAATTTAAAACCTGTTCTCATTCGGCAATAATTATAAACTATTCAGTCTGTTAATCGCTATTAGCACATGAGTTCTGTGTCTTGAGTACAACAACCTCCCCTAAAAAATCGAGACTTTTCATTTAGGTGCACTGATATGACGAGTTGCGAGAAACAATAGAAAAATAAACTCTTATCGCTATTCAACCTGTGGTCCTTGTTGGATAATACAAGATGAGTTTTGATTGTTTATATTTTAAGGAAGGTCCTGGAATTAAAGGTTAATAAAAATTAACATTTTTTGCAAATAGTGAAAAGTTCAGTACATCGAAATAAACCTAGTTTTTAACAAATTTGCTGAGTCTATTGTGTTTGGATTTTTAATGTTTCTTTTTTTCGTACTTCCCGTGAAACCTTATTAGAAGCAATTTAAATTTCCTAGTACTGCGCATTTTTGCTGAATAAGTCATATATTAATTAACACGAGATAAAAACAATATTCAATTTAAGGATACGCCATTTTCCCAAATTAACCACTTTTTGGTGAGTAGGTACGTTCAAGTTATAAGATTACCTTTTGAATAATGAATAAACAGAATAAATTAATTTTACTTCATTAACAATCTATGTTGATTGAATGACTTAATTCTCACTCATTTCTGAGCTTTGGCTCATTTTGGTAAATTTCAATAATTTAATTATTTTTATTGTTGAGAAGTTTCTAAACCAAATCGCTATATCGAAGTTCTTACATGTTTTTGTTCAATTTTTTATGTATTTCTATCCTTATATAATTCTGTTTTAATTCCAATATATTATTTTCCAATACAATTCTTATTCAATGCCTATTCAATTCGTATTCAATTCGTATTTTACCCCCAATCCATTTCCATGAAGCATTGAGTTCCAATTTGAAGTTTTATGTCTTCCATTTCTATTCCTTTCTAAACTATTCTCTTAAACTAGGCTTTTCTGTTCTGTTCCTATCTTATTCCTGGTCTACTCCTATTATACTTCTATAATATTTCTATTTCATTCGATTCATTTTCTATTGCTATTTTTTCTATTCTTTTAAACTCTTAGTTGTTCATATTATATTTATTCTGTTTTAATTTTATTTCTCCTTTTTCCGTTTTTTTCCTTTTATTCAATTCAATTTTTTCTGTTATTTCTTCTGATATTATTAATATTTTCACAATGCGAATCCCTCTCTTGTAATTTTATATTCTAATTTATTTTCCTTTTTTTCGTAAATCAATTTTTAGGCTATTCTGGTTCAATTCATCTCTACTACCGTTTTATGGTCTAGTCCCTTTTTCCTATGTTTTCTTCTTCTTTTTCTATTCTTTTCCCATGTTTGTTTTATTTTTGATATTCAATTTCTTTTATATTCTCTCATTTTCTTAATTCAATTCAATTTGTCTTCTAATATAATTCTTATTCATGTGTAATTCTGTTTGAATACGCTTGTTATTCATTTACATTTTAATTATAATTCAACGCCATTCCTATTCTATTCCCTTTTTTTTATTTTATACTATTCCATTATTTGTTCTATCCACTTCTTATCGCTATTGAATTGTTGTTCTATTCCTATCATATTTTGCTTTTTTTTTTCAATTGTATAATATTTCATTGTTTTTCATTTTTACTCTATTCCCATTCAATTGTTTTTCTGTTCATATTTGTTCTATCCCCTTGCTTCTTGAATCCTATTTCTTAAATATTTTTTTTATAATAAAACTCCATTCGTATTCTGTCTTTATCATTTTGATTCGAATCCTGTCATAACTTTTTTCTATTCCTTTTATGCTTCTAGGTATTAAACCTTGAATGTAACTTTTCCATTCTCACTTAATTTTCTGTTGAATTCGTTTTTTCAATATATTTCTAGTATTTTCAATTCGTACATTAATCCTACTTAGGTCTTTTTGAGATTCATTTCCATTCTTTTTTTCCTTCTCGGTTTGAGTGTTTATCATGTTCTTTGAACATTTCAGTTCTATTTCAATACTATTTCTATTCTATTTCTATTCTATTTCTATTCTATTTCTATTCTATTTCTATTATATTTCTATTCTATTTCATTTTTCTATTCTATTTCATTCATTTCATTTTTCATTTCATTTCATTTCATTTCATTTCATTTCATTTCATTTCATTTCATTTCATTTCATTTCATTTTTCATTTCATTTCATTTTTCATTTCATTTCATTTCATTTCATTTTATTTCATTTCATTTCATTTTATTTCATTTCATTTCATTTCATTTCATTTCATTTCATTTCATTTCATTTCATTTCATTTCATTTCATTTCATTTCATTTCATTTCATTTCATTTCATTTCATTTCATTTCATTTCATTTCATTTCATTTCATTTCATTTCATTCCATTTCATTTCCATTTCATTTCATTTCATTTCATTTCATTCCATTTCATTCCATTTCATTCCATTTCATTCCATTTCATTCCATTTCATTTTTCATTTCATTTCATTTCATTTCATTTCATTTCATTTTTCATTCCATTTCATTCCATTTCATTCCATTTCATTCCATTTCATTCCATTTCATTCCATTTCATTCCATTTCATTCCATTTCATTTCATTTCATTTTATTTCATTTCATTCCATTTCATTTCATTTCATTTCATTTCATTCCATTTCATTCCATTTCATTTCATTTCATTTCATTTCATTTCATTTCATTCCATTTCATTCCATTTCATTTCATTTCATTTCATTTCATTTTTCATTTCATTTCATTTCATTTCATTCCATTTCATTCCATTTCATTTCATTTCATTTCATTTCATTTCATTTCATTCCATTTCATTCCATTTCATTCCATTTCATTCCATTTCATTCCATTTCATTTCATTCCATTTCATTTCCATTTCATTCCATTTCATTCCATTTCATTCCATTTCATTCCATTTCATTCCATTTCATTCCATTTCATTCCATTTCATTCCATTTCATTCCATTTCATTCCATTTCATTTCATTTCATTTCATTTCATTCCATTTCATTCCATTTCATTCCATTTCATTCCATTTCATTCCATTTTATTCCATTTCATTCCATTTCATTTCATTCCATTTCATTCCATTTCCATTCCATTTCATTCCATTTCATTCCATTTCCATTCCATTTCATTCCATTTCATTCCATTTCATTTCATTCCATTTCCATTCCATTTCATTCCATTTCCATTCCATTTCATTCCATTTCATTCCATTTCATTCCATTTCCATTCCATTTCCATTCCATTTCCATTCCATTTCATTCCATTTCATTCCATTTCATTCCATTTCCATTCCATTCCATTCCATTTCATTTCCATTCCATTTCATTTCATTCCATTTCATTCCATTTCATTCCATTTCATTCCATTTCCATTCCATTTCCATTCCATTTCATTCCATTTCCATTCCATTTCCATTCCATTTCCATTCCATTTCATTCATTCCATTTCCATTCCATTTCCATTCCATTTCCATTCCATTTCATTCCATTTCATTCCATTTCCATTCCATTTCCATTCCATTTCCATTCCATTCCATTCCCATTTCTATTTCATTTCCATTCCATTTCCATTCCATTTCATTCCATTTCCATTCCATTTCATTCCATTTCCATTTCCATTCCATTTCCATTCCACTTTCATTCCATTTCCATTCCATTTCCATTCCATTTCCATTCCATTTCCATTCCATTTCCATTCCATTTCCATTCCATTTCCATTCCATTTCCATTCCATTTCCATTCCATTTCATTCCATTTCATTCCATTTCCATTCCAATTCCATTCCATTTCCATTCCATTTCCATTTCCATTCCATTCCATTTCCATTTCATTCCATTCCATTCCATTTCCATTCCATTTCATTCCATTTCATTCCATTTCATTCCATTTCCATTCCATTTCATTCCATTCCATTCCATTTCATTCCATTTCCATTCCATTTCCATTCCATTTCATTCCATTCCATTCCATTCCATTCCATTCCATTCCATTCCATTTCCATTCCATTTCCATTCCATTTCCATTCCATTTCCATTCCATTTCCATTCCATTCCATTCCATTTCATTCCATTTCCATTCCATTTCATTCCATTCCATTCCATTCCATTTCCATTCCATTTCCATTCCATTTCCATTCCATTTCCATTCCATTTCCATTCCATTTCCATTTCATTCCATTTCCATTCCATTCCATTCCATTTCATTCCATTTCCATTCCATTTCCATTCCATTTCCATTCCATTTCCATTCCATTTCCATTCCATTTCCATTCCATTTCCATTCCATTTCATTCCATTTCATTCCATTTCATTCCATTTCCATTCCATTCCATTTCCATTCCATTTCCATTTCCATTCCATTCCATTCCATTTCCATTCCATTTCCATTCCATTTCCATTCCATTCCATTCCATTTCATTCCATTTCCATTCCATTTCATTCCATTTCATTCCATTTCCATTCCATTTCCATTCCATTTCATTCCATTTCCATTCCATTTCATTCCATTTCCATTCCATTTCCATTCCATTTCCATTCCATTTCCATTCCATTTCCATTCCATTTCATTCCATTTCCATTCCATTTCCATTCCATTTCCATTCCATTTCATTCCATTTCATTCCATTTCCATTCCATTTCATTCCATTTTCATTCCATTTTCATTCCATTTTCATTCCATTTCCATTCCATTTCCATTCCATTTCCATTCCATTTCCATTCCATTTCCATTCCATTTCCATTCCATTTCCATTCCATTTCCATTCCATTTCCATTCCATTTCCATTCCATTCCATTCCATTTCCATTCCATTCCATTCCATTTCCATTCCATTTCCATTCCATTTCCATTCCATTCCATTCCATTTCATTCCATTTCATTCCATTTCATTCCATTTCCATTCCATTTCCATTCCATTTCATTCCATTTCCATTCCATTTTCCATTCCATTTCCATTCCATTTCTTCCATTCCATTTCTATTCCATTTCCATTCCATTTCCATTCCATTTCATTCCATTTCCATTCTATTTCTATTCCATTTCTATTCCATTTCATTCTATTTCTATTCCATTTCTATTCCATTTCTATTCTATTTCTATTTCTATTTCTATTCTATTCTATTTCTATTCTATTTCTATTCTATTTCTATTCTATTTCTTCCATTCTTCTATTTCTATTCTATTTCTATTCTATTTCTATTCTATTTCTATTCTATTTCTATTCTATTTCTATTCTATTTCTATTCTATTTCTATTCTATTTCTATTCTATTTCTATTCTATTTCTATTCTATTTCTATTCTATTTCTATTCTATTTCTTCCATTCTATTTCTATTCTATTTCTATTCTATTTCTATTCTATTTCTATTCTATTTCTATTCTATTTCTATTCTATTTCTATTCTATTTCTATTCTATTTCTATTCTATTTCTATTCTATTTCTATTCTATTTCTATTCTATTTCTATTCTATTTCTATTCTATTTCTATTCTATTTCTATTCTATTTCTATTCTATTTCTATTCTATTTCTATTCTATTTCTATTCTATTTCTATTCTATTTCTATTCTATTTCTATTCTATTTCTATTCTATTTCTATTCTATTTCTATTCTATTTCTATTCTATTTCTATTCTATTTCTATTCTATTTCTATTCTATTTCTATTCTATTTCTATTCTATTTCTATTCTATTTCTATTCTATTTCTATTCTATTTCTATTCTATTTCTATTCTATTTCTATTCTATTTCTATTCTCTATTCTATTTCTATTCTATTTCTATTCTATTTCTATTCTATTTCTATTCTATTTCTATTCTATTTCTATTCTATTTCTATTCTATTTCTATTCTATTTCTATTCTATTTCTATTCTATTTCTATTCTATTTCTATTCTATTTCTATTCTATTTCTATTCTATTTCTATTCTATTTCTATTCTATTTCTATTCTATTTCTATTCTATTTCTATTCTATTTCTATTCTATTTCTATTCTATTTCTATTCTATTTCTATTCTATTTCTATTCTATTTCTATTCTATTTCTATTCTATTTCTATTCTATTTCTATTCTATTTCTATTCTATTTCTATTCTATTTCTATTCTATTTCTATTCTATTTCTATTCTATTTCTATTCTATTTCTATTCTATTTCTATTCTATTTCTATTCTATTTCTATTCTATTTCTATTCTATTTCTATTCTATTTCTATTCTATTTCTATTCTATTTCTATTCTATTTCTATTCTATTTCTATTCTATTTCTATTCTATTTCTATTCTATTTCTATTCTATTTCTATTCTATTTCTATTCTATTTCTATTCTATTTCTATTCTATTTCTATTCTATTTCTATTTCTATTTCTATTCTATTTCTATTCTATTTCTATTCTATTTCATTTCCTATTCTATTTCTATTCTATTTCTATTCTATTTCTATTCTATTTCTATTCTTTTTCTATTCTATTCTATTTCATTTCTATTCTATTCTCTATTCTATTTCTATTTCTATTTCTATTCTATTTCTATTCTATTTCATTTCTATTCTCTATTTATTTCTATTCTATTTCATTCTATTTCCTATTCTATTTTATTCTATTTCTATTCTATTTCTATTCCTTCATTTCCTATTTCTTTTTCCTATTTGTTTTTCCTATTCCTATTGTTAATCAATTTTATTCTTATCCATATAAATTCTCAACTTTTATTCTTAAGATTCAAGTTTTTTTGTATTTTGTTTCAATTCTATTATTTTTCTATTCTATTCTTTTTAATTTCAGGTTCATTTATTTTCGATTTATTTTTTTTCAATTCTATTTGTTTTCTATTTTTCCTTTTTCCTTTCCTTTCTTTCCTTCACTATTCACTTTATTTTCTAATTCCATTACTAATTACTTTTCTTCACATTAAATATGCTTTTTCATATCATTTCCTCTTAAATTTCTCCTCTATTTGATTTCGATTCATATATATTCCTATGTTTTTGCTATTTCTATTCTAGTCGATAACTTTTATATTCTTGTTCTCCTATTTCTGTGATAATCCGCTTTCATATATTTTTCCCCCGTTTGTTGATTACATTTCTGTGTTAATTCGTATTTTTCATTCATTTTTATTAAATTTTTATTATGTTTCTACTCTATTCCCGTACCATTCCTTTTCTGCCCTCATTCTGTTGCTACAGAATGAGGGCAGAAAAGGTATATAAAGGGAATAGAATAGAAATTCCCTATTCCTTTTTAATTTAAATGCTTTTCCTATTCTTAGTCCATCTCCTTTCTATTTTGTGCATTTTCTATGCCATACAATTCCTTTAAGTTTCTTATGTTTTGCTATTACTATATCTATTATTTTCCTATTCTTTTATCATTATTGTCCTATTCCACTCATTTTAAATTTTTATTCATTTCCTATTCCTCTTTCCTCTATCAATACTTTTGCTGTTACAATCCTATTAACGTCCTATTGATTCCCACTTTTCTACTATTGTATTGTATTTCTTCTCTATTCCTTTTCTTTTTCATTCAATTCACTTTCCTTTTCTCCTCTTTGTCTTTTCAATTCCATTCCTATTCTCTATCTATGCAATGTTCTTTTCACTTCTATTTCTATTTCATATGTTCTTTCTTAATCTATTTCCCTAATATTTTCATTTTATTCATATTTTATTCTCATCCTATTCCTTTTCCATCCCCATTATTTTCATTTCTTTTTTTTTTATTTGTTTTATTGTGTTTCTCTTTTTCAATCCCTTTTAACTCTTATTCTACGGTACCTTCTCGTTTTTGGAAACATGTGATTTTTGAATACTATGCTTTCTCTTGCCTCTCAATTTCAGTATCGAGCACTCAACACTGAAAAAAGTCTGTAAGTCGCAGAGGAAATAGGCCTATCTGTCAGAGGTTAGGCATTTTCTAGTGGAATTTTAAGGAAATCGCTCGCGTTGACTAGAGATAGTTTGGAAAAGTGCCTGTGTTTTTTATTTTTTATTCTTTAAACATGGATCAAGTGAAGTGTTAGTTTAAATTAAGCTAGTTTTTCAATCATGTTTTCGCGAGCCTATAAAATAATGACCATTCAACTAAATATCCTTTAAAAAAAAAGATGCTACATATATAACTATGGAGGGTTTTGGACGAGTTGTCTTGCTCTTGTGGTTTTATCATAGTTTTGACCCAAAGCAATTTGCAAAGACGTTAATAAAAGGGTTGAGTTTTGTTAATTTTCAAAGATTCAAAAAATTACATCAAGAGCCAGAATCTCGTCGGTTGTAAACAACATTTCCAAAATTTGTCGTCATGGAAAATTTTTGAGCAGGTTTTCTGACAATAAAGGTTGTACGGAATCAAAGTTGCAACACTTTTAAATGGCTGTGACTTTTTACGATCGTTTGATCATCGATCGGAAAGAAAAAAGTGGCAAAAATGGATCTCCGTATAGTGTTAAGGATCATAAGCGGGTAGTTCAACCTTTCAAGAGGAATCCCAACAGTCCAATTCGAGATGTGGCGAAGAAACTGAATCCAACCAAAACTTTCGTTTTTTTTCAACGGTTCTCGACTCCCCTGAAAATTAAAACCGATTTTTTTGTTAATATTGATTTATTGATTTTTTTTTTCTTTCAAATCCTTATAAATAAAACAGAAAAACTTTTGATTTTCTGGAAAATGGGAAAACTTTTTTAATAGTATCCTTTTTCTACTACTACTCTCTGATTACAACATTAGCAACATCTATCCCTTCTGCACATCAGTATGTTTTGTTGAATTTCTAGATTTTTGCTTTCAGCATTTGTTTTAAATTCATAATTGCATTTAACTTTTGGTTCTATATTCATTACAATCTCTCATTACTTCATTTCTTGATGTTTAAATTTCACTTCAATATGCCAAAATCATGTTCGATTTTTCGACTCAAAATCTCCACCATTTCTTAATTAAAATTCGGACTACCTAGCGAAAGTACAATTGCATTTTTCCAATTTCCTTTAAATCCAACCCCCGCCATTCCACTGCGAATCACTAAACTCAATTTGTCAAAAACCAATTCCCGATTTGGTTCCCAATTCATCAGCGACAAGTTCCATTGTTCTAATTCAACACCTTGCCGTTCTTTCGGCGCACGGTCACCGACCAGTCAACCGATACCGATTTTGCATATTATTGCGATTTCGACAGGCGGAGGATATTGGAATCCATTGCATTTATTGATCGTCACCCTCCTGCGGTGCCGATGCAAACTCCTCAAATGGAGAACCGACGACGGCGGGTTCTCAAAGGTTTAAAACACCTTCCACCGGCCAGGTGGAGGAGCATGCCGAATCCGAATCGATCACTGTATTTGATGCAAATTTAAATTGCATTTCACCATTGTTCATTGCATCGTATCCCATGTTGGGCTGGGCTGGGTTGGGTAGTACAATCGCAAATCTCCCTCCTGCTGCTGTGCCAGACGGTTCCTAGACTGACGGACAGATGTATTCCTGATACGGATAGAACCGGACCCCTGCAGCTTTTGTCCCCGGTGCGATAGATGGACAGTCGGCAACAACGGTGTCTGTGTCTGTTTCACCTCGACCCAATACATTCGCATCTTTGCAGGAAATAATTTGTTGTTTGAAAATTTGTTTATTTGCTACAGGTTCGCGCTTTTTTCGCTACTCCGCCACTGACGGTCATAGACATGAGGTTTTTTTTTCACATTGTCTCTTCCGACGGACAGAACCAATGTCGATCCATCAATGCGAATTCTTTCGTTCTCTACTGGACTCTCTCTGCCTGACATCCGAGGGGATGTTGGCAGATGGTTTTAGCGATGTGGGGGAGGAGGATAGGTGGATACGGAACTGCAGGTTTATGTACTCTTAAAAATGCAAAACCACGCGAGAATGCTTCCGAGTGTTTGAACGTTGGAGGATGTGCATCATTTCTGAACCTTTAAGCTGAGGCTTTCAATATTTTGACGTAGGACTACGTCTTTGTTTTCAATACCCCTACACGTTGCGAGTACGAAAATTTGGAGCGTGCTTAGGTTTTGAACGTTAATAAATAATTTATTTCATGACCGATTTTCAAAATCTTTGCACCAATCTATTTGGTATATTTCTACGCATCAGTTTCGTATTGAAATTGATAGATTTTTAACATTAAGCTATTGAAAATAACGTAAATACAAGGTGATGTCTAATAATGTCGATTTTTCAGAATAAATTTACCAAATGCACTGTATAATCCTAGCACAGACTTCATATTTAAGTAAGGAACGTCTCCTAAGCAGGGATGCCACATATACAGATTTATAAAAAAATACAGATTTTTTGCAGATTTCGGATACAGAATTCTATATATACAGATTACAGATTTGTAGAAAAAATACAGATTTTACAGATTTTTGAAACATCTTCCTTTTGGTTGCATTGTTTTATCGTCTTTAAATAACCATGTCTGGAAATCTCATTGAGCCGCCTACAGAGTTCGTCAGATATTCATCCACATACCGGAAGGATGGCCGCTTCGAAGGCATCAATCAAATTAACCTCGGTGGGCAGCATCCATTTCAATTCTGTGTTCGAACTTCATAAGCATCGGTTAAGCCACCTTCGGTGGATAGCATCAATCTGTACAATTAACAGGTGTGTTTTTGTATTTTTAGTACGAATTTGCAGTATAGAGTCTCACCACAGTCGATACATCACATTTGTCACATTTAAGATGTCTGTTTGAAGCGTTACTTTTATCAATCCTATTGAATAACTTGACAAATCCACTAGAAATTCTGCAACCGCAAATCTTAAATGATGACAGGGGATGGTCATTTTGCGGTAGTCAATCCAAGTACCCTCGGTGGACAGCATTCATCTCAAGAATTAGCTGGTTTGTGCTACTTCTTTTCATGTCTGATTCAAATACATTGATTCTAAGGTTTGATGTTAGAGAATGTTATTGCATCGATAGCATAAGCTACACTGAAAATTAAATTTCGTTTATATTACGAAACCGAAGGTAGAACTAATAAATCTATACATTGTTTTCAGCAACTAAACTGATTTGTAAGAAGCTATCTTCGTATTTAATGCCACACGAGCAACTGTCAAAAGTACGAAGCATTTGTTGGCACAGAAATAATATTCGTTCATTGTCCCAAACCAATACAGAGAGCTACGAATATTTTGACATCAATAAAAAAAAGAAACGTCTTTCTGGTGGTTGCATGAATGACTGACAGATAGTAGAGAGTAGAGAGAGTAGAGAGTAGTAGGTGGTTGCACGAATGACTGACAGACAGAGAATCGAATAGTCGACTCAAACTGTAATTGAAAAAAAAGAGTTGTCCAGCGTTTTTTGTTATGTTTCTGACAAGAGGTTCGATCCTTTATTTTTGGGAAGAAGTGTTGTTGAATCCGTGATCCCAAGGCCATGGTGACTCGTGAGATGTTACTAGATTAATGAGTGTGAAGTTAGAACTCTCGACAGTGCTTTAAGTATTATTTTGGGATACATCATTGTTTCCCGCCAACCCCAATATGTATAAGTACGGTTGAAGGAAAGCAGCTATTGGCTGGTCCTTATGAAAATCATGAATTGTACAACAAAAATGTTTTCTCTCTATTATCGACATTTTCATCTCCCGCCGTAGTCACCAAAATACCTTTTGGGTAATTTCGTAACTTGTCCGGGGGTGAGATTCAAACTCGCGACTTTGGCGTGAGAGGTATTGATGTTAACCATTACGCCGGGATCGCCCCCATTGTACAAAAAGGTGTTATGATAGCAGAAACCAGATAAAAACAATATGAATGTTTCATACAATATACGAGACATTTGTTATGTGTACAAAATTCATGTTTACGAAAAGATTGTAAGCTTATATACGAAAATAAATTTTCAGTGTACCGATTCTTGTGTATAATGAAAAACAACATGATAATATCTTGATTTGGGGGACAATGCACAAATCAAAATTATATTTTTATTCACAAACTTATTTATCTATCTATCACAGTTCACCAAATGAAATGCTATCTGATCTTCGTATGTTGTTTACTCGAAAGCAAAATTTCTTACAGGTATTCGCAAAATACTGTTTTGCTATTATATTGAATATTTTCTTACATTGCCACACACTTGGAATATTCCTCCGATTTTCGGTTCCTTTTTACCGACATCTCAACAGCTAAACGTTCGGTAAACAATTTCTCAATTCACCAAAAAATCTGTGGAATCGCAAAGAAGTTATTGTACCGTCTAGCAATGTCCAGGCCCTACATTGTGTTTTTTCTTTTCGTATCGCCGTTTTACGAACACACGTTTTCGAGAGGGATATATATTTTTTGCGCCAACTAAACTACAAATTATGTTCCGATGATAGAAATTTATTGCACCTGTACACGGTGGACGAATATAAGGAACTAAACATGGCTACACGAAAAAGTCTATGCTAAGATCCGAACCGCATATGCTAGCAGCTACTTGCATACGCTTGTGTTGGTGCAAGCACGGCTCGCAGCTGTCAGTTGTAGAATTCGGTTTTATTTAAACTCTCCACATTACACCGTATAGCATTGGGCGCAACAGTTATCTTTAAAAAGAAAGTAAGAAAAAAAGATAAAAGAGGTCGGTCCTGGGATTGAACTGCTGACCTACTGATCAGTACGGCGAACCGGTTCCCACCAAGCCCCAAGCATTGTTGATGTATCGCAAATTGACGCAAATTAAAAGAAGATGAAACAACTGTCTACACGCAGAAAAAAAAGTGCATGCAACTTGAATTTGTTTAATGCTTTTATCTTAGGTTAGGTAAGGTTGTGATTACAAAAAAAAATTCACCAATTTCCACAGAACACAGATTTTTGAACGGCAAAATTATTTCAGAAATTCAAATCGCTGGTCAATTTCACCATTATTGGGGATTAGGATGACTATGACAGAATAGTGATTTTCAACCCACTATTATCATTGTCAAAACAACCTTCAAAACACATTTGCTATAAGGTCGGAATAGTCCTTGTTATGGTCATATTCAAGAATGCCATGAACGTGGAAAATTCGACCATTTTCATGGTCATTGTAACCATTATATGCAATAATCATCTTGACCATGATTTAATTGTCGGTACAATCGTGGAATTTTTCACAGTGTACCCTGATACTAACCATTTCACCAGTTTGCCTATGCGTATTTCTGCATCTCCAAAGCAAGGCCTAAACCTGGACAAAACGAGCATGTCTCCGCATGCCTTCTTTTCTAGCAGTCTCGCTCTATCATGCTCAACTCTCTGTGATAGTTAGAAACGTGCAATTAATAAAATGTTTAGTTGAAACAATAAAAATCAGTTTGAAAATCAACGAACTGATTTGAATAAAGATATATTTTGCGTCAGGCGGAGCACTGCGTTATTCGAAATATTTGTAAGAACTGAATCGATTGGAAATGTCATTATTTACCGATTGTTTTTTTTTCGTGTACTATGAGATTCTTGGAACTATCAACTATATTTACAGAAGTTCTTTGAAAATCACAGTAATTCGGTAAAAAATTGTCATTTCACCATACTATCCATAAGGTTGTTTGTTTTCACCGGTATTTTCGTAAAATAAACCGAATCACAGGAGAATCAGTAAAATTTTGCTTTTCGGCTCAATTTCCGTAATTATTTTCAGAGAATTTTGTGGTCTATTTCAATGGTGGTAAGCTCCAACTCGGATTAACTTATATTATCGTCCCTATTCGTATGATCTGTAAAATGTTTGCTTGGAGTAAAGTTGTTTAGGATCAAGGTCGACATTTAATCCTATTTAATCCGAGGTTAATACTTGTTGGTGCTCGTCACCGTAAGTGTGATAGCTTAAAAATGTTAGAAAAGCAACTATTTTAGCTGTCAAAACTAATTTCAAAACTTTTAGCAGTGCAAGTTATCCAAGCTAGACAGTTTTAAATATCAAAAAAATTATAATATGATGAAATATGCAAGTTATTGACATTTACTTTGTTCATGAAGTACCTATTTATTGGAGCGTATATTTCAGGTCTATTTTCTGTGGTAAATTAAACCCTCGATCGAGGATGAGATCCATATAGGATGAGATCCATATACTCCTAATGTGTAAACAAAAACCAATGGAAAAATAAGGTATAAAGTGTGATTTAATAAGTGCGGCAAAGATTTTAATCGCGTAAATTACTTGGTTCAAATGCGATGCACGCAAAGCTATTTTACAACTAGTGAGCGGGCACCAAACAGTAGTAAAATGAACAATACAGATTATTTTATAGATTTTTTACGACCGGATAAAGATAAAAAAGATTTTTGGATGTGAAAATACAGATTGACCATGAAAAAAAAAATCAGTGGGGTTGTGTATAACTCACGACCGGTTGACGTAGCCTACGTTAAATCGTTTGATTAGTTTCGTTGGTTTCGTAGTGGAACATTAAAACGCAGGTACTGTTCTAAGGGTTGTCATAAGTAAGTGAGTAAGTACACACTTAGAAAATTTTACAGTATTCGGTAATTTTTAACCGAACTTTCAACAGCTTCCGGATTTCGGTGAAATTTTACAGTATTCCGGTAAAAAAATTACCGGAACTTTTCAAATTTTAGCGAAATCCGTAAAATCGGATTACCCAACGTTATGCTGTTGAAAGTTCGGTAAAGAATTACCGAATACTATAAAATTTTCTAAGTGTGTATGTTAGAACATTCTATGATTCGCTTCTTAGAAATTATTTGGCAGCCCTGGAAATGGCCGTTTGGTTTGAATGTTCGTATGATGAAAGGGCAACGGTTGTGCTGGCTGTAGTGATGGTGTTGATATGATCGACCAGCTCGAGACCATTATCTTTATCGCGTTATGGATTGTTCAGGGTCTGTTTGGAAATTCAATGTCAATAATTAATGATATTTTTGTTAGTTGGCAGTCGCGAAAAAGCACGCGAAGGGCTAGAGGATGTATGTCTTGGAGATTTTGCAGCGTGTTACGCGAAAGTACAGAAAACGTCGAACACGTACAGTCGTCGTAACACTGCGCACGTATTGCGTTGGTGGTCGTACTCAATGAACGAGCTCATCGACTACAAGCGCGAGCTGGTGTTGCTGTTTCTTCCGTTTCGTAGCAAGATGTGCGACATACTTGATTGCCAGATGTACCTGCAGTTGTACGATCAGTGTAAAGGTATACTTCTACAGAAGCGGAAAGAATACGATTGCGAGTTCAACCTCGAGCAAACAGTCGATGAGTATCTGCGCATGTTTGGTACAAATGCAGATCAAGAAAAGGATACGGCTGTCGAAATGCACGACGAATGTGGTCCTCAAAAGGACAGATTATTTATTAGTGGGTTGCGCCAATTAGCTGGGTAAAATTTTCCCAACGGCTCGCCCTCCATGGAGGCGTTTTTGCAGTTGCGGCGAACGAATCGGCACCATGATGTTAGGCGCACAAACCAAACGAAAGTAATGTTTTATTCTTGTATAAACAAGTCTTTTAATAAAATTGGTTGTCCTCAAAAGGACAGATTATCAATTTATGGATTGCGCCAACCAGCTGGGTAAAATTTTTACCGACGGCTCGCCCTCCATCGAGCACCGAACTAAATTTAAGATTAGTTCTTTAATAAACAACTCTTTTATTGTAATTTATTGTCCTCAAAAGGACAGATAATTTCCTCCTACTGCTGCTCGCCAGCAAGGACGCTTTCCCCCAAACAGCAGCGTTTTCGAAGTCGCGGTGAAACAAACGCCACGATGAGGTAAGATGGCGGCTTGCACAAACCGACGCGATTGTGCGCCCCCATAATCCGCCATTTTACCTCATCGCGACGATTGCTTTTTGGGAGAGCCTGCTGCTACGCGACCACCAGCTGCCGGACGAATGAAGCAGCTGCGACCAGCTGCCTGCGAAAAGCTGCCTGCGACCAGCGACCAGCTCCGCACAGTTTCAATGCTGCCAAACGAATAAGGCAAATTTTTCCTAAGTGTGCGTTTTATACCGGTCTCAGCTGCATGCGAGACGTACATGGAGAGACGAATGACATGATTGGTTAAAGTCCCTCTCTAATACAAAGAAGAAGAAGATGATGCAAGACGTTCCTTGCTTCGATTTGAAAACTGTGATAGGAAATTTGGTAAATTTACTCTGCAAAATGACATTATAAGACATCACCTTATATTTGCGTTATTTTCAATAGTTTACTATTGTTTGAGAATAATGTTTGACAATTGAATTGGAGTGCGGTAAAATTTCCGACCGATTGAGGAAGAAATCATGTAAATCTATCGTGGATTATTTGAGTTATTCGCGTACAAAACGTACGGTTTTTCGTGACGGTCGCAATTTTTTAGATTTTCATTTGACACCCTACCCTTGCCGTAAGACGTAGTCTACGTCAAAATGTGGCAAAGCCATATATAACGGGTACACCTTCGCATTTTGATTTAGTTTTTCGGCAGTCGTGGAGCTGTGCTGTAGTACCGCATTTGGCGGTAGCAAGCACCCTGGAGGGTACACTGGCGAGCAGTCGTTGTCCAGATAGGCGTTGGTGCAGTTGGCTGTTGGTGCCGATGCTGCCGTAAACCTCGCTGCGAGAAACATGGCTGCTGAAGCCTACTAGTAGGCGGGAAATGACGCCCGTGACAAGAACGAGACAAGAATCATCCCACGTCACCTGCAGATGGCCACCCGCAACGACGAGGAGCTGAACCAAGGAGACCAAGAAGAAAGCCCAAGTTCAATCGCGAACCATGTTTCTCCCCCGTCAACTAAATCCGTTCTTCAAAGTAAAAGTCAAAGTCAAAGTAAAATGTCGCAGCATATGGCTGCACATCATGTGTGTGAATCGCTCAAGCGTTCAAAGGAGCAGCAATCAGAGCGTCCGCATAAGCTTAGCTTAGCTTAGCTTAGCTTAGATGACTGACTGCACATATCAATGATAATTGATTAGAATCAGTGAAGTTGCACAATGAATCAACTGAATGGGGGCTGTGAGTAACCGACCATTCTCACTGTACACGTTACACCTCCCAACAGTGAGCTTGGCCTTTACAAACAGCACGCTGCATGTATACAACAACTTCTTGATATGACCGATGATCGCAGCGTAGTGTTGGTTGTTGGCGATTACAATCTACCACACTTGTGTTGGATTCTAGATGAAGATTTGAATTCATTGACACCAGCAAATGTTTCGTCCGAGCAAGAGATAGCTATAATCGAGTCGTTTGTGGCAAACGGACTTTGTCAAATAAATGATTTAACGAATGTGAATGGAAGGCTTCTCGATTTAGCATTCCTCAATAACAGCAATACCGCGGAGTTATTGGAACCACCGTTACCCCTACTAAGAGTCGACCAACACCACAGACCGTTTGTATTGAAATTTGAAGTAATTTATGGGAGGCATGTTTCGAACGCTGTGGACCCTTTTAATTTCGATTATAACCAGTGCGACTTTGTTTCTCTCAATGCACTAATTCATGATGTGAGCTGGGACGAATTTCTTCATAGCTGCAGTATTGATGAAGCAGTGTCGTGTTTCTATGACGTATTGTATAGGATCCTACGAGATGTCGTCCCGTTGAAACGTAAACGTCGTACACGAGGCAGGAAGCAACCCTGGTGGAATAATGAGCTGCAGCATCTTCGCAACCGTTTACGTAAGATTAGGAAGCGTTATTTTCGTTCGAGAAATGAAGAGCACAAAGCTGAGCTGCATGACATAGAGAGCAAATACAACTCCTTGCACGCGCAATGCTTTCGCTGCTATATTCATCGAACGGAGGAAAGTATTAAACAGGACCCTAAATCGTTTTGGGCGTACGTAAAAAATCGAAAACAGATGAATGGAATTCCTCAACGTGTGTATTACAAGGAGTCTACAGCTGAAGCCCCACTTGATGCGGCACACTTGTTTTCGTCTTTCTTTCGAAGTGTGTTAAGTGAAAACCAACCACCTTCGTCTGAAATGTACCTGAACAGTCTGCCGCGGTACGACCTGAACCTTGCACCTTTCAATTTTTCTCCGAGGGATGTTTTCGAAAAGTTCCAATCGATAGACGCTTCAAAAGGTGCCGGACCAGATCGCCTTCCACCACTCTTTGTCAAGAAATGCGCCGAGTCGCTTGCAGTTCCCGCAAGTATAATTTTTAATCGATCCATGGTGGAAGGAACTTTCCCAAGGTTATGGAAGAAAGCTGCAATTACTCCTATTCACAAAGCGGGGAGTATTCATGACGTAGAGAACTATCGTGCTATCGCAATTTTAAATTGTATACCAAAGGTTTTCGAGAGTCTCATTCACGATTCTCTCTATCCAAAAGTGCAACACGTCATCTCCGAACACCAGCATGGATTTGTAAGGAAACGTTCGACAACAACTAACCTGATGGCTTACGTTTCCTTGCTTAACACCGCACTCGAGAAGCGTCAGCAGGTTGATGCCATTTACGTTGATTTTGCCAAAGCTTTCGACAGGGTGCCGCATTTTCTGGCAGTTGCAAAATTAGAAAAAATGGGATTCCCGGAGTGGTTGACACGGTGGATACTTTCCTATCTCACTGAGCGTAGTGCATTCGTACGCATTAATGGAGTGACTTCGGACCCCTTCATAGTCACATCGGGCGTACCCCAAGGAAGTCATTTGGGCCCGTTAATATTTGTTCTATTCGCCAACGATATATGCAGTACTGTTAAGTCCCAAAAGTTTATGTTTGCTGACGACCTGAAATTCTTTCGAGTAATAACCTCATTGGTTGATTGCTGTGCCATCCAAGCGGATATCGACCAACTGTTAAATTGGTGCTTACTCAACGGAATGGATGTGAATGTACGGAAATGTAGTGTCATCTCATTCTGTCGTACAAGAAACACTACCGCGTTTGACTACAAAATGACTACAGCCAGCATCCGTAGGGTTGATACTGTCAAAGATTTAGGCATTCTACTAGACAGTAAGTTGAATTTCAGTCAACACGTCGCCACAACTACTGGTAAAGCATATGCGATGCTTGGCTTTATAAAACGAAACACGCAGCAGTTTGAGGACGTATATTGTTTGAAAACGCTCTACTGTTCGCTTGTACGCAGCGTACTTGAGTATGGTGTGCTTGTGTGGGCACCTTACCATGCTGTCCAGAGCAGTCAGATCGAGCGAATCCAAAAGAACTTTTTGCGATACGCTTTGCGAATGCTACCATGGAACGACTCTGTCCGTCTGCCACATTACGAACAACGATGCGCCCTAATAAGATTGCCTTCTTTGGCAAACAGGAGAGTGTTACTGTTACTGAGTGCTGCTGAGCAAAATTCTAATCAACGTTCCTCCTAGATCAACTCGGCGTGCAGATTTTCTTCGACTTCCATTGCATCGCACCGTTTTCGGACAAAACAACCCATTTGAAATTTGCTGCCGTCGTTTTAATGAAGTGACTGTGCAATTCGATTTTAATGTGTCTAAGACTATTTTCAAAATTAGAATAAGTACATAGTAAGAACTGTCTGTGCGATAATTTAAATTCGAAGACCAGAAATAAATAAATAGAGTGACTCAATTTCCTTAATAATCAATAAGGGCGCCTGCCACGTCCTTGCAATCAGGTAGGAATACGGAAGGAAAGTTAGTATGACCTTTGCTGTTTAGGGACCGTGTTTACCTTTGCATCCCCACAAAGGTCACAGGAAGGAGGCGCTACAGTCTATTTTTGCCAAATGAAGCACTAAATAGTTGCCGTCCTCCGCAAAGTTTTTAAGTATGTCATTTGTCGTCTTTTGAAATTATAATATTGGTTACATATATTGCCGCAAGGAGCAGCCTATCTTTGCCAAATGAAGCTCTATAGAGTTGTCATTTTCGACAAAGATTCTCAGTATGTCATTTGTCGTCTTTTGAGATTATCACATTAGTTCCAGATCTTGCCGCAGAGATGGCGGATTGGCAAAGATAGGCCGCAGCGCCATCTCTGCGGTACGATCTGGAACTAATGTGATATTTCAAATGTCTTCATTTTACATTCTCAACAACTTTGCCGAAGACGGAAACTATCTAGAGCCTCATTTGGCAAAGATAGACTGCAGTGCCATCTTTGCGGTGCAATTTGGAACTAGTCTGATAATGTCTAGTGACTACATTTTACATTCTCATCAACTTTACTTAAGCCGGCAACTCTCTGAAGCTTCATTTAACATAGATACACTGCAGCGCCATCTCTGTGGCAAAATCTGGAACTAGCTTCATTTTATATTTCAAACAAATTTGACGAAGACGACAACTCTCTAGAGCTTCATTTCATCTCTGCAGCACGATTTTGAACTAATATGACAATATCAAAAAACGATTCGTTTTGCATTGAGAAACTTTGTTGAAGACGTCAATTCTCTACAATGAGTCCGTAATGTTTTATATGCATTTCTGTTAACACAGCCAAACTTAAACATCCTTCCCTTTGTAGCAGATTCCCGGGGGACCATGTTAACGGAACCAGTTTTTTTTATCCAATGCATTTATGAAATCATAACCATTCAAATGGTGACAAACATTGACCCAAAATTAGAATTTCGAAATTCTACGGAGGGTTAAAATCCAGGTCAATATTGATCCTAATGTCTTATGTGTCACTTTTTTTATACAACCGCCTTCGACTGATTTAAAAAAAATGTATGCAAAAATGAAGAATTCTGTAAAATATAAAAAGTCCGAAAATTTCAGCCCGATTGGTTTAAAAATAAAAGAGACGGCATACATTGAAGTTGCGCCATGGGTCAAAATTGACCCCAATATTAAGGAAAGGTTAAATTGGCAAAATAAAATAAACTCCAGGGGATCGAGAGAATTGCAGTTTCTAAAGCATGCGGATCAAAATTTGCATAATCTCGATAAGGGAAGGTCCGTTAATTATGTCACGCAGTAAGGGGGAGGGGGGTTTGGGGAAAACGTGACAATCCATACTAAAAATTTTGAAGGTCCATACAAAAAACGTGACAAGAGGGGGGGGGGGGGTTATAAAAAGTCACTTTTTGCGTGACATAATTAATGGAAATTCCCTAAATGCGCTGACTGGAGGTCCGTGAGATATCAAAATCAACAAACGCAAAAATTAAATCGTGCTGTGACAATCCAGGAAAACTTTATCGTTGCTGTTACTTAGGAAAAGATCAAGTTGCGAGCACCCTCCACTGTGGAAAAATGTTGGTTCTTCACTAAAGGACGACAACGCACAGTGGCCGGAGGCCGGACAAAACCTAAAAAACATATGTTTTTATTTTTCATGTTTTATATTTTTTCTAGCTTTCCCATACATTGAATAACCTTTTCCCAAAATTTCGTGATCATTGGATGGGATATCGATTTTTTATAGCTAATTGAGTATGGATGTGTCTGGTAATTCTAATGATTTTTTAATTCAAAAACCGCATTATTTAGGCTCTCTTCAAATGTGTGTTGCTACTTCAAATTTTAACCGATTAAAGCACAACAAATTTCATTTTAAATATAAAGAAAACACCTTTTATCGTATGCTGATACATTTTTCAACATTTTTTTAGACCTTGAAATTGATGTTAAAATATATGGATAGAAGTCTGAAGAAAACAAGTATTGTTTTACAAATGTTTACTGTACAGTCTGCTGAAACGGTTCGAAAAGGTCACAAAGTATAGGAAATCATCTCTACTTTTCAAATTCCATGGCCTTGCTCCGCTCATCGTTGCCCCAAGAAGCTTAAAATT
Organism: Aedes koreicus; assembly: GCA_024533555.2. Lineage (NCBI taxonomy): Eukaryota > Metazoa > Arthropoda > Insecta > Diptera > Culicidae > Aedes > Aedes koreicus. Next base: position 26,015 of record JAHHFK020003223.1, on the reverse strand, counting down.
GATTTTATTTTTTTACCCCATGGAGGAGAGTGGTAATTAAAAAATCAAAATAAATATAGACAAAATTCACAAACTGTTAGAAGTAGTCTTATAATATCACTATGCTATAAGTTTTTTTTTTACGTCGGCCAATTTCCTCACATGGTGACAATCACCGACGCCAGGAAGACGACTCCACCACCTGGACCCTACCTAACGACTCATGAATATGAGCCGGGACCAACGGCTTTACCTCGCTTCCGAAAGAAGACGTGACCAGATTTTTTCGCCTCAGAAAATCCACCGACGTCGACTGGGATTGAACCCAGACCCACTGGGGTGCCAAGTAGCAGTCACGCTTACCACTACACCACCGACGCCGGCTAAACTATGCTATAAGAGTTAATGAAAGGAATCAGTCTTAAGGCAAAGATATATGGAAGCTATAGCGTGAAACTTCAAGAGCACAAATCTCAGCTCCCACAAAATAGGCCAATCTCAAATTGCCATCCAGGAAAGATCCTTCCAACCCCAAGAGTTATAGACCAATCAGCCTTCTCTCAGGATTATCCAAGCTGTTTGAGAAGGCGATCTATCGTCGCACAGTGATCGGAAAAGACTTTTTTCACGGCAAAATTAAGAACTCCTAAGGGTTACGTTTCCGAATCATGGTGTCTTGTACAAAGTTGTACCTGAGCAACTTGTCCATCTTGTGGTAATAATTTAGTAGTTCCAAACTTTACCACTAGGGCAGCGCTGTTGCTAACTTTTGAACAAAACACAATAGAAGGGTAATGTTTGAAGCAAGTTTTTAGGGAATATAATTTCAAGCAGCTTTGCTCAAGACACTATTTTTCTAGCTCTTGATTCAACCATGATAGAGCTATTTTTCTGCTTTAAATCAGGGTGTCTCCAAAATATGATTTTTTTTTTATTATACCTTTTTTGTTTCTTATTTTGAGAAAAAGTGATCTTCAAACAAAATATAGAAAACGTTATGGTACACATTTTTGCAAAGCAAAATTTTTAAATACAGCTTATAATTCAAAAGTTACGGGTAATTTACTTAAAAACATGCTTTTTTTCTTTTCGACCTTATGATTGTTTAGGCGAGAATTGGCCAGAAATTCATCAAATTCTTGTTTTAATACGTTTCATCACCCGGCGCACATTATTCTCATCCATCGTTTTGGCAATCTTATTCCACTTTGTTCTCAATTCATTGATGCTTTTGACGACACTGCCATTCACCTTTAGCTTCCTCTCCATAATTGCCCAAAATCTCTCTATCAGTCTGAGCTGGGGACAGTTTGGTGGGTTGAGTTCTTTCGGTATAAACTGAATCCCGTTGGTTTCATACCACTGTAGCACTGTTTTACTGTAATGACAGCTTGCAAGATCTGGCCAAAACATGACAGGTTCATTGTGGGATCTGATGAATGGCAATATTCGCTTTTGGAGACATTCCGTTCTGTACAGCTCTGAATTAAATGTCTTATCAGTGATGAAAACCTTGGTCTTCCTCCCGCAGCTACCGATGCCTTGCCAAATCATGTATTTACGTGCAAATTCGTCTGCAAACACAAACTTGAATTTGGCAGGAACATCTCCCCGAGCCGTTGCCAAGTAAAATTTTTGTTCTGGTAGCTGTTTGAAATCGGCCTTTACATAAGTTTCATCATCCATGAAGAGACAGCCATTGAATTTTGTCAACACCTGATCATACAGTTTTCTGGCACGGATTCTGGCCACATTGTTTTACTTTTGATCCCTATTTGGTTGTCTACCGGCACGGTATGACTTGAAGTCTTCCCGAAGACGAATCCGTTGCACGGTACTGCGTGCGGCGTGAACTTTTTGGCCAAACCGCGGTCTGAGATGTTGGGGTTTGCCTTAATGTTCTTGATGACTTTGTTCCGCAGTTGACGGTTGACAGTACCCGCCCGACGCTTGCTTTGAGGCTTGCGATCCGTCGACAAAGTTTCTCTGTGCTTTTTCAAAACACGCCACACGGTATTTCGGGGAAAACCCAACACTTTAGCAAGTTTTGGCCCAGACCACGAAGGGTTTTACAAATGATTGCGCACAATTATTTTTCTTCTTTCTTCTTTCATTTTGTATTTCTCTGAAGCACGTTCGAGCTGCACCACGAAAAAAAACTTCTGATGTTGTTATTGTTATAGGGAACATATAAGATGCCATAGATTACAAATCCGACCACTAGAGTCGCTGTTAGAATCAAACATGTTTGTTCCAATACTAAATGGGCCACACCTCATACGCTCTGTCATTCCTCACAACGGAGTAACCAGAGACGCCAATGCTGCGATCGCTGTTCTTAGAATTAAGCCATGATTCAGTTAAATATGCAATTTCAACCTTAGAGTGCGTCAAATACCAGATTGACGTATGAGTCGAAAACATATTGAACTGTATGTGGTGCAGCTGATTAGCAGATTTCTCGGTCGGCAAACCGATTGTAAGGAAATGAGATAACCAGTCAATAAGATAACTTGCGACCAGATTGTAGAGTGTATGTGCTGGGTAGAAGTTTGTGCGATTTTCCCCTATGTACTGCAACCTGGTTGGCAGACTTAAACTCAGCCCACCACAAATTGAACCGATCTATCAACTGAAAATTTCGTCTTTCAACAATTACACGCACGTTACATTTTAGCAACTCAACCAAGCTGACAGCCAGATCACAGTGTCTACGGAACCCATTAGTGTTCCATCAACATGCACATCAACTTGAAACCATCGAAAAGTTCAAACCAACCTTTAATCACATGTTGCATCAAGCCCATCTCGCAGTCTATCCTTACAAGTCGTTGAAAATAATGTGCAAGCACATCATCCGTTGTCCTCTGCCAACACAAAGGATCTCATATTCACGCAATGACAAAGTAATTTCCCCACCACATAACTAGTAGGTTCCGATGACGCTAGCTAGAGCAACAACAGCCAAACGGAATAGACCGCAGTATTGATTTAATATTAATTCCCAGTCCTGAAACCCATATCGATCTGATTATCTTTGACAGCGGCAGCGTGAGACTCGTGTCAGTTGTTGCTACTCACGCCAATCGACGATGATGAGTACGACTGGGATGAAGTCCGGTCAACCAACGACGGCGAACCAGGCATCAATTTGGCCGGGTGGACGCAGGAATGCAAATATCGAACGTGCACCGGAAAAGGTTCACGAAGCTCACGGCCCCGTGGACAAAAGAGAGCCATGATTAACAATCGACTGATTACTATCAGAATGCAGTTTCCCCCCGATGCACGCAACTCTAGTGGAATGTGGCGAGCCAATGACATGCATAATTTTGAATTAAATTTTATACATTCCATCAGCAGCGTGGGTTTGTGCAAAAAGGGGGCGCGAGACCATTCACCAGTTGAATCGTATCGAGATGATCCCTATCTGATTTTTCTGCCAATATGTACTTGTTTGCACTGTGGTTTCAAAGCTACCGGAAAATAATTCATTGACTGCTGTCAGCGGGGTGTTTTAATATTTGTCCAATCGCTGAGCGATTGGCATTTACCACCACTTTGATGTGTTCCATTATGAACACTCCACAATTCCACATAATTTAACATAAATTCATTGCGTGGAATACGTTCAATCAAAATTTTCATTTCAGTTTTTCAAAAGAATAAATTCATGATCAAAATTCTACACAGGAAAAACTGTGGAATTTGATCAGACGCGTAAAATTTTCGCTCGTTCAATTGCAAGCCAAAGCAAGCGTAAACAACGAAATTGTTTGATGTTTTTCATACAACAGACCTGATTTAGGCGATGAATTTATACCAAACCTAGCATTCCACATACGTGCATTAGATAACGCAGAAAATTACACGTTTCTTTCAAACTGTGTAGGAGCTTCTACAACTCGTCTGCTGAACCGAACCCGGATTCAGTTTTCGCTCTTTAATTTGAATTCAAAATAATGACTCGCTCCCCATTCCTCTTCCATTGCAGTAATCATCGGAAATTATAACCTCATCAATCACCACCGACGGCGCTGGGCTCGACACAATTCAATTACCATCTCATCCCAACTTGCAGCCAGGAACTCCTTTTTTTCCTCTAATCACTCCTAAGCCTCAGAAGTTGAAGTTGGACAATTTGCGATGATTAATCTACACCGTCGGTGTCAGGTTTGGAAATGACAATTTGAAAGCAACCAACTAACCTACCCCCACCTTTAAATAGAAAAGTCTATTCGTGACTCCACGGAACTTCCCTTTCCGAGGGGGATTTGTCTCCCATTAAAAGTCATTTTCAATTCACTCCCAGCTTCCAGGCAAAGCTCGTTGAAACATTGCAACACAATCAATTTCTCGGGTGGTTGCGTACTTTTTTTTTTCTTCTCCCACTTCATCGTCATCGGCGTCGGCGTTGGCGTTCGATTGCCGGATGGGCGGATGGTGCTGCCTGGAAATTAATTTTCCACTCGTTCAAATCGCACCTTGCTCCAATTGTTTGGCACCCCACGTTTGAAAACCGACTCCGGCAAACTAGGATGCTTCCCCCCACGTTCGATTGCCTTCGTTGCTCGATGTTCAGGATTTTTTCGTTTCCCGGAGCGCAAGGTTCGTGTCTAATGCCTTCGAATTCGAAATTGGTAGACTTTAAATCCAGTTCATTATTTTTTGTCCTATTTTTGGACGAATCGTTTGACTATCAATGGATGGCATGTTCGACCGTTCGTTCGCACATAGAAAAATCAACGTTTTAAAATTCAATATGCCTTCGTTTCCAACGAGGCGGTCGGTAGCTGGGGTCGATTCTAGTTGCGGTTGCAATCGCAATGCGCCTCAAAGTTTTTTTTTAAAGCTCGATTTTAATTTCATTTGCTCAATTCTCGATCAACAACAGAAAAGGGCCTATCAACATTTGTAAACAAACACTTCTGAGCCTTTTTTCTCGCAAGCCGTTGGCTATACACGCAAACCTACAGAATCGTCGTGTAGGGGAAACTTTCCCCTACATCATGATGGTATAAAGGGCGAACACGAAATTATTGCGACACCGAAAATGTCATGCCAATTTTCTTATAATGTTTAGAATCAAACCAAAATTTTAGGGTAGTTTTATACATATGTTTACTTCAAAAATCAAAAGAAAAGTTAATCGATGGAGCCTTGAGTGTAAAATTGAACGCATTTTCGCTTGATGCGCTCCATCAAAGTCTTTACAGTGTCATCCGGTACCAGTTTCTCAGTTTTTTTTTCCATTTTCTTAACATGTCCTTCTCGTCTTTGACTGTCTTCTTGCTCTTCCGAAGTTCCCGCTTCATCATTGCCCAGTACTGCTCCACCGGGCGCAGCTCCGGACAGTTTGGCGGATTCATGTCCTTTGGAACAAAATGGACAGAATTGGCCTCATACCACTCCAGGACACTTTTAGAATAGTGGCATGATGCCAAACCTGGCCAAAATAGCGGAGCTTCGTCGTGCTGCTGCAAGAACGGCAAAAGGCGCTTCTCGAGGCACTCAGATTTGTAGATATCGCCATTTACTGTGCCCTTTGTCACGAAAGGCTCACTCCTCAGTCCGCAAGAGCAGATGGCCTGCCAAATGAGATATTTGGAGGCGAACTTCGACATTTTCTTCTTCTTAAATTTGTCGTCCACATAGAACTTGCTCTTGCCGGTGAAAAACTCCAACCCCGGAATTTGCTTAAAATCGGCTTTTATATACGTTTCGTCGTCCATCACACAGCAGCCATATTTTGTCAGCATCTTCTCGTAGAGCTTCCGTGCCCGAGTTTTAGCCGTCAATTGTTCCCGCTCATCGCGGTTTGGGAAGTTCTGTACCTTGTATGTATGTAGTCCAGCTCTCTTCTTTGCATTCTGGACGTAGCTCTGCGACATGCCGATCTTTTTAGCCAAATCACGGCTTGAGACGTTGGGATTTGCTTTAATCATCCGCTTCACATTTCCCTCCGTCTTTTTGTTCTCCGGTCCCGGTTTTCTTCCAGCTCCTTTGCCGTGGTCCAACGTCAACCGCTCCTGGAACCGCTTCAACACTCTGGAGACGGTTGAATTGTGAATGTTCAACATTTTTCCCAACTGCCAGCGCGACAGGTCAGGAAATTCCAGGTGTTTGGAAAGAATTTGTTCTCTCGAGTCGCGTTGGTTCACCTTCATTTTCGTTGAATCGAAAAACACGATTTCGAGTTTGACAGCATGTAAACAATACACAACAATGAGAAAGTGTGCAAAATTTGGTTGATTTTTACCCAATGGTAAAAAAGTTATGCCCTGTTGAATGTGTCGCAATAATTTCGTGTTCGCCCTTTAGGTTTGCGTGGGTGACCTACGCTTTGCGAGGAAATAGGCTCAGAAGTGTTTGTTTACAAATGTTAATAGGCCCTTTTCTACTGTTAATCCAGAATTTAGCATTAGCATTAGCATTGACGTTTGCACACCTCGTGTATGGAACTACGATGAGGAATAATTCGTTGAAGACATTGCATGCCACCATGGAACGAAACCAGTTACTGATACGTTTTTTTCACACAATAATCTCCACGAAGATACTCCTCGATCGCTCACCTGGCCACGTCCATGCAACCGTTGGTGATAGGAAGGATTTGGTATCAACCTTAAGAAGACACGGGGGACCCACGTAGCCTTCAGTAGATATCAAAGGAAAATGGAAATTAATAGTCGGAGAGAATAGTTGAACAGAATGCTCTCTTTGGTGTTCGGAAAAATAAATTCAAAAAAGGTCGATGGGAGCATCGAGTCTAAGAAGGTTAAGTGATGCTCCATTTCTCTTCAAACGGTTGGGACTTTTGCATTAACTATAGTCCCAGCGCCATTACTCGCTCTCTGAAAAGAGAAGAATGTCTGAAAATATAAGAACGGGTAGTGAAAGAGAACTTGTCAGAATGAAGCCAAAGAAAATAACTACTGTAAAACCCAAAATCACGTCTGAATTCTTCAATTACAACAGCTTCTTGGATAATATTTGGTTATCTAAATCCTAAACCGCAAAGCATTGATAATTAGCCACAAGACTGAATACTGCGATTTGAAAGCCTTAAATTTACTTGATCTTCGTCTTTTGTGTAATACTAACATCCGACATATTTTTAACGCAGTCGGTTCCACGCGTCACGACAGGTGACAAGTTCATATTCGCTCTCTTCCATGAAAGATTATAACATGATTACTTTTTGCTATGCTCGAAAATTGATGGTGTTTTTTGTCAGTGATACACGGCTACACAGCGTTAAGCACTTAGTTCATTCGCGTGTAATATTATTAAATCCGAATATGGCAACAGCTAAAGACTGTATTCGATGAAATTTGGACGCACGCAATTGTTCGTAACTTTTTAGCGTGTGGGTAAAAATTATTGAAATTTTTACTGAATGTATTTCATTGTGTTGTGTCAACTGTGTAATGAGTTTCGTGAAAATCGGTCGAGTGATTTCAGTGATGGCTTCGAATGAAGAAATAGTGCGCCAACAAATTTTGGGCACTCACTTCGAAAACCCAAACGCTTCTCATCGATGGATCGGAAACAGCTCGGAATCGCACATTCAACCGTATCTCATGTGATCAAAACGTTCAAGGACCGTAAGACAACCAAGCGGAAAAATGGTAGTGGCAAAAAACGTGGCACATCAAATCCGGAGAAGGCCAGGATGGTATTGAACCAATTTAAGCGTTATCCCAACATTTCGATCAGGGATATTGCGAAAAAGGCGAAAGTTTCAGTTTGTTTTGTGCAGAAAACAATGAAACGTTCTGGATTACATGTGTACAAGGTCCAGAAGGCACCGAACCGGAGCGATAAACAGAACTCGGTGGCCAAAAACTCGTGCAAGAAAACTGTACAGGGTGTGGCTCACAAAACCGTTCTGCATTGTGATAGACGATGAGACCTACATTAAAGCCGACACCAAACAAATGCCAGGACAGGAACACTACGTCGCCACCTCTAAGTTGGCCGTTCCGGAGAGTGTACGGAGGAAGAAACTGTCGAAATTCACCAAAAAATTCCTTGTCTGGCAAGCTATCTCGGATGTGGCAAAATGAGTCAGCCCTTCATCACCTCTGGGACCGTAAACGGACAAATCTACAAGGACGAATGCTTCCAAAAACGACTTCTGCCCTTCTTGAGATCTCACGATGGTCCGACACTGTTTTGGCCGGATTTGGCATCTTGCCACTATGCCTGGCCCGTCTTAGACTGGTACAAAGATAATAATGTAGTTTTTGTACCAAAAGACGTCAACCCTCCAAACACTCCGGTACTTTATTTCCAGAAAGTTTGAAAAGAATTGGGCTGAAGGAAAATTTTTGGTGACCTATTTTATGTGTCCAAATTTCATCGAATACAGTCTTTAAGCATCCTCAACATATTTTAAGACGATCGTCCGGATTTTGCATTATTTAATTTCATATGTTCTAAAAAATTTGGATATGAAGGGACAAAATGAATCCAACAGGATAAGATCAAGCTAAATTTTACTACGACAACCCATGACATTGTGGACCTTTTTTGTTTGTTAAATTTTATTGCCGCATTCTGATTTTTTCCGATGGTTATTAAAGCTAGATCTTTGGGTACTAAACGGGCATCAAAAAGCATTTGAATTTGCATTTACAGTAGCAGCATTTGGAAGCATCATTTTATGTTGCTCAACCTATCTCTACGTCATGTCGTGTAAGTGATCCTTTAATTTTTTGTGGTCATGTAAATTTAAGAACAGAGGCAAATTTCAATCAAATGGACCGCTCCTTTTATGTGCATCCAAATATTCCAAATAGACTTAAATTTACACGATTTTTCTAAGAGTGTAGCGTTGAGGTAGCGACATAAGCCTATCAACTTCCACTAAACATTTCGCCAAAAATGTGTCGTAGACCCACTTCTCTCTGCGCGCCACGTCTTTACAACTGTATGAAAAAATGATGATTATCTTAACCTTCATATACGTTCAAAGAATTGGCGAGTTTCAATATTTGTGGAATGGTTATATATGTTCAATATAGTTTACCTTTGATTAAAATTGAATGACTGAAAGTATTACTTACCAATATCGAGCCGGAGTTGGGAAATCACGTTCATCCTCTCATTCATTCATAAATACTTACACATATACGCACATGCACACATACATATATACATACAGCGAGCGAATTTGACCAGATAGTAGCTCGATCCTTGCACGGCCCCCGCCACCGAGATCAACCAAGGGTAGCTCTCCTCCAGCAGTTGATCCTCGGCAACAGTCATCACGGTGTTCAGAGCTTGGCACTTGTGGGCATTGCTCGCGCATTCCGTGAATTCTTTGTCCGTGAGTCCGATAACCTCGAACATATCGCCCAGCAACTGTGACAGTTTTTTGTTCTGCTCACAAAATTCACGGATCACGACTATTTTTTTAACGATCAGAAAATGCGACCGGCTTGGTTGACTTCCAAAACCCTACTTCATCACAGTTAACTACAAATGCTTGACGAGATGCGCAAAACGTGCTTCGAATACTACTATTTGATAATACATCATTATAAGTAATAATTTTCAATCGCAGCGAAACAATAAACGTCACGTTCGCTCACAGGCACAGCCTACTATCAGCTATTTCAACCAAAATTCTTCTACTGTTAATCCAGAATTGTGCTTTTATTCGGTGAGTTTGAAGATCAGGTTCAGTTCACCATCGTTTTTAAACAACGACATCTTCTTCTACTCTGCCGCCCAGTCATCACTCCTAGGCATTACAAAAGAATGCATTCATATTTCTTAAGCTTGAGAGAAATAAAAATGTTGAGTACTCAAAATGAAGGCCATTTATATTAAAGCCTGTCAACGTTAAATTTCGGACACTTTTCTTTCAGTGTAGATTTTGCATTATTTCACGTATCGCTGAAACGTTTCACTTATATGACAGCTGAAACTCTCCACTTTATTTCATGGTACATGTTTACATTCTTGTTACTTTCAGTAAAATGGCATCTAATCAAGTGGAAGCGCGCAAACGCATTTTATACGAACGGCAGCATAATCCGAATTTATCGGTGCGCGATCTTGCCAAGAAACTAAAACTACCGAAAAGTACCGTGTTTTGTGTTTTTAAATCATTTGACCAGCGCTCGACTGTGTATCGGAAGGTTGGAAGTGAAACAAATCAAAAAGTATGCTCCCGACAAATGCACAAAAAAATAATGAATTTTAACAGGCGCGTAATTTTTCCACTCGTTTAATTCCAAGCCAAAAGTGGCGTAAACAACGTAATTGTTTGCAATCTTTCATGCGCCATACAACAATTTTTTTCCTTTAAACCCAATTTTCTTCCTCCCTTCCTTCTCTCCTCCCCACACAAAATTTTTTTTTTTTCAGATTAAACCCCTTTCCCCAACAACAAAAAACCACCCCCCACAACCAAATTCCCCAAAAATCGTCTAAGGAGCTTTAAAGGGTGTCCACGATGAAATTGCCACACACAAAATTGATTCGCAAAATTCGAGTTTTCATCCGATTGCCATCAAATTTTCAGGGATTGAGAAATAACTATTAAACTTCATTTTACCATTTTACTCGTATTTTATTTACAGTCCATACGCAAATGCCCGCACCTTGGCCTTAACCCCGGCCATAAGATTCTGCACAACCTGTGAATCAACCGTTTTTTGCATGTAAACCCATACTTTCTTCAGTTCCTCGACTGTCTTCACTACCTTAGGTCGTTTAAGAAGGTGCTGCTTCATAATCGCCCAGTACTTCTCGATGGGGCGGAGCTCCGGAGTGTTGGGAGGGTTGAACATTTTCGGCACGAAATTGACCTTATTGTCCGCATACCACTTCAGCACGTCCTTGGAGTAGTGGCATGAGGCCAAATCCGGCCAGAAGATTGTTGGGACGTTGTGGGCCTTCAGGAGAGGAAGCAGCCGCTTCTGGAGGCACTCTTTTATGTACACCTGTCCGTTCATCGTGTCCTGGGTCACGAAAGGTGCACTCCGCTTCCCGCACGTGCAGATGGCTTGCCAAACCAGGAATTTCTTCGCAAATTTGGACATCTTCTGAGTGCGGACATGCTCCGGAACGCTGAACTTATCCTTGGCCGTGAAAAACAGGTTGCCGGGGATCTGTTTGAAGTCGGCCTTCACATGTTTCGTCGTCCATGATGCAGCATTCAACTTTCGTCAGCATGTTGAGGTACAACTTCCTGGCACGGGTTTTGGCGGACTTGTTCTGCTTCTCGTCGCGATTAGGGGCCTTTTGTACCTTGAACGTTCGAAGCCCAGCCTTAGTTTTGGCCTTCTGGACAAAACTTCGGCTTAGGTGCAGCTTCTTAGCCACATCCCGAACGGAGGCGTTCGGATTTCGGTTGAAGGCCCCAACTACGCGGTTGTGATTTTTGGTGTTGTACGGAATACTTTTCCTTCACTTCTGGGCTTCCGATCGGTGGTCAACCGTTCCTCGAACCGCTTAATCACTCGCGACACCGTGGAATTCGCGATTCCCAACGTTTTAGCGATGGAACGATGCGAGAGATCCTTGTTCTCGTGATGAATGCGCAAGATTTTATCACGCACGAGCTGTTCTTTCGACTCCATTTCCGCGAGTTTTGATCACAGGACTTTAAAACTTGCAGGATGTAAATAATGCACTATGAACTAAATCCACCCAAATTTTCATTAAATTCTACCCAACGGTTAAAAAGTTAGAGCAATTTCATAGTGTGGCAATTTCATCGTGGACACCCTTTATATGAAAAGAAGAGGAAGTTTTTTTTTTTCGTGAAACGGCGCCCCATACCATGAGTTTCGATACATTCTAATAGCGTTCTACTGCTAGTTTATCTCTTGGAATATTGGCAAGACTTTTGCCATACACACGATCATTTTGTTGATTATGACTGTCCTGAAGAAGGAAGAGCTTTTCATCCGAAAATAAAATCTCGCAGTCACCGTGCCGAACCAAAAGATTTCTGCTTTTTTGGACCCTGGCTTGCTTTTGACGCTCCGTCAACCCTAGAACCCGTTGTTTCTTGTACGGTTTGTATTCCAGATCATTTCTGAGGAGCCTGCTCATTGAAGCTGGGGACATTTGAAATTTTTTGATTACGTCTTATTCGCTCCCTCACACATTTGATTTTTTTTTCTTCGTTCTGGCAGTTCGTCTGGCACCTCCTTTGTATTGAATATGGACATTTCCAGTTTCCTTGAACCGTTTCAAGGTACAGTATGTCCCGTATAAAAAAGCGAAAGTTTTCAATACTTATTTTTAGGTAGATTTAAATATCATTTTTAATGTTTTAATGTGTGTGTGTAATCATCTGATTTTATACTTTGATTGAAAAAAAAAAAAAGGTGGGTGAGAAAAAAAAAAAAAAAAAAAAAATAAGAGGAGGGGTTGTGATTTTTTTTCACCCCCCAAAAGCCCAGAAAACAAAATGCAGCGTATGCGACGTATACCCCCCGGCGAGCGTTTTCTCTGCAACGTGCGCTCCCTGATGGACCACCCCCACCGGAGCCCCGGAGTGGGCCTCCACAGTCCGCTCGCACACCGAAGGTCAACAGATCAGTGAGAGACAAAGTGAGGCGAAATCCTGTCAGATCGATAAGGAAATTGGCTAAGGAAGCCGATATTTCAAAAACTACACGGGAAATAATCCACACATATTTATTGGCAAAAATCTATAAAAAATTTCACATTGTACTGATGTGTTCACACATAAACAGAACCCTCTGAGAAACACAAATGAAGTTTATGTGGCAAATGAGAAGTATGTGTGGCCACACATAGTGGCTATGTGTACACATTGGAAGTATGTGTGGTTACAAATAGCTATCATTTGTTGATCGCATTGCAAAAATTCATGTGTCGGACACATAGATATTATCATTGCATTTTTATCGGTGTAAAGCGCAAGCTCGGCCAGAACCACTCAAATCAAAATAAAAAAAATAAAACCCCCGCCAGCACAAACACACCCCCCGCCCCCCCCGCCCCCCCCCCCCCCCCACACCACCATTGTTTTGCCGTTCCCCATTCGCCCCCCACCCAGCCCAACCCATACCACCCCATAAAAACACAAAAATAGAAAATAATTATTTTTTTTTTTTCTTTCATTTTTTAGACTCCTCCCCCCACCTCCCCAACGTAGACAAATGAAATTAAGAACCCCACCTCCCTCCAGTTATTTTTGAGCTTTTCCCTTTTTGGGGCAAATTTTATCACCTTCCTGAAGCACTGGGATAGGCTTTCGAGGTTTTATTCAGGATTTTAGAGAGATGCCAGAAAGGTTTGGAACTAGGATCGAATTTCGACACATTAGTTTCAAAATTTTTGTTCTTCAGGGCAGAAAAGCGTTTCTTAATTTTTTTTGTAGATCCCGCCATATGACTTTCATAGCGGGATCACGTGTTCTTTGAGATAGGTTTGACCTTTCTGGGCATTGTTGCGTCACGTAAGTAGTGCTACGAGTTGATCACCACACGAGTCCTGGGTTACGCTCATTATCTGTTCCCGCTCAAGCGCCTCTTTGAATACTTCTTATCGAAGTACGACGTCCTCCATCTACGGGCGAATGGAGTGGGTGATCTTCCCCCACTCTCCAGTTGTTCAACAGCCCAGGGCTGCAGAAAATCACGTCGATGATCGACTCCGCTCCGTTACTGTGGTAGGAACGTTGGCCAGGGTCTCAAGCCGAATCTAGCCCCTTGGGTTGGTAAAGCGGCTGCCCCACTCGGCCAGTTAGCTCCGTTGTCATCCGATCAACCATTAGTGAGAACTGTTCAATCGACCATCTTGGCGAAGCATTGCAGCTACAAATGAACAATCCGTTCACACAGTGATTGTTGTTTTTGTATTCTCCCAAGCGCGGAAGTAACGATCTTTGATGAAGTTTGTCAGAAGTAGATAATTTATCATCTCCATGCGAAGCGCTAGGAGTGGACGGTAATTTATTGCTAGAACAAAATAGACATGAAGAGAAAGTGTATTGATAGTTCCGTATAGGGCAACGGCAGGCTTTGAAAATTGAAAGATCAAGTTTGAAAACGAGCGGAGGGCATTATTGAACGGTAGTATCCGATCAGGCACATAACCCTTTACCATACTACCCCATGCAGGATAGGCAAGAGGAGGAAACCCTTCACTATACATTTACCTCAAAAAAAAAAAAAAAAAAAAAAATGATGGAGCCTTGAGTGTAAAATTGAACGCATTTTCGCTTGATGCCCTCCATCAAAGTCTTTACAGTGTCATCCGGTACCAGTTTCTTAGTTTTTTTTTTTTTCATTTTCTTAACATGTCCTTCTCGTCTTTGTCTCTTTGTCGTCTTTGTTCCCGCTTCATCATTGCCCAGTACTGCTCCACCGGGCGCAGCTCCGGACAGTTTGGCGGATTCATGTCCTTTGGAACAAAATGGACAGAATTGGCCTCATACCACTCCAGGAAACTTTTAGAATAGTGGCATGATGCCAAATCTGGCCAAAATAGCGGAGCTTCGTCGTGCTGCTGCAAGAACGGCAAAAGGCGCTTCTCGAGGCACTCAGATTTGTAGATATCGCCATTTACTGTGCCCTTTGTCACGAAAGGCTCACTCCTCAGTCCGCAAGAGCAGATGGCCTGCCAAATGAGATATTTGGAGGCGAACTTCGACATTTTCTTCTTCTTAAATTTGTCGTCCACATAAAACTTGCTCTTGCCGGTGAAAAACTCCAACCCCGGAATTTGCTTAAAATCGGCTTTTATATACGTTTCGTCGTCCATCACACAGCAGCCATATTTTGTCAGCATCTTCTCGTAGAGCTTCCGTGCCCGAGTTTTAGCCGTCGATTGTTGCCGCTCATCGCGGTTTGGGAAGTTCTGTACCTTGTATGTATGTAGTCCAGCTCTCTTCTTTGCATTCTGGACGTAGCTCTGCGACATGCCGATCTTTTTAGCCAAATCACGGCTTGAGACGTTGGGATTTGCTTTAATCATCCGCTTCACTTTTCCCTCCGTCTTTTTGTTCTCCGGTCCCGGTTTTCTTCCAGCTCCTTTGCCGTGGTCCAACGTCAACCGCTCCTGGAACCGCTTCAACACTCTGGAGACGGTTGAATGGTGAATGTTCAACATTTTTCCCAACTGCCGGTGTGACAGGTCAGGAAATTCCAGGTGTACACAATACACATCAATGAGAAAGTGTGCAAAATTTGGTTGATTTTTACCCAATGGTAAAAAAGTTATGCCCTGTTGAATGTGTCGCAAAAATTTCGTGTTCGCCCTTTATATCGACACAGAGCAACACGGCTTTTATCCGAAACGATCCGTATCCACGAACTAGATGCAATTTACCTCTACGTGCCCGCGAAGCATGGATTCAGGATGGCAAGTTGATGGTGCATATATGGACTTGAAAGCTGCATTAGAAGCAGTGGATCACGAAATCCTTCTGGCTAAACTGGAGAAACTCGGCGTCTCGCCTAGGAGTGCGGTTTGGTTCAGATCCTACTTAATGGACCGTTCAATGCGGGTCAAGATCGGCTCTTCTGAATCGAAATCATTCTCAAACAAGTCGGGAGTCCCGCAAGGTAGTAACCTCGGCCCGCTGCTCTTCTCAATTTTCTTGAATGATGTTTCGTTGCTGTTACCTTCGGGATGCCGCTTCTTTTGCACGAAAATTTACAAAATAACAAAATGCCTCTCAGACTGCTTGAATCTGCAGGACATGGTGGGTATCTTTGCAGATTGGTGCACAAGAACCTGCTAAGCCTCAGCGTTGAAAAATGCAACATTATTTCGTATCACCGGAAACACCAGCCGATCACATTTGACTATGTGCTATCGGGACGTTGCCTTAATCGAGTGCAGCACCTTAAGGATATCGGTGTTATCCTTGATACCAGACTAACCTTCCGAATGCAGTACAACGATGTTGTTGCCAGAGCCAATCGTCAACTGGGCTTTATGTTCAAAATTGCTGACGAATTCCGGGACCCGCTGTGCCTCAAGGCCCTCTATTGCTCACTTGTACGGTCAACATTAGAAACAAATGTGGTTGCCTGGAGTCCTTTCCATGCCATTTGGATTGCCCGAATTGAAGCAGTTCAAAAAAAAATTGTGTGATAGGCTCTTCGATTTTTTGGTTGGCGTGATCCAAGAAACCTGCCACCATACGAGGAGCGGTGCCGTCTTCTACTGATCGAACCACTGGAGGTGAGACGATCAATTGCACAAGCAACGTTCGCAGCGAAACTACTATCGGGAGATATCGACTGCCCGGCTTTGCTGACACAGCTGAATTTGTACGCACCCGAGCGACCACTTCGACAACGTGATTTTCTACTCTTGGAACCACGGAGCAGAAATTACGCTTTGCATGACCCTATTCGTCCATTTTGTCACCGTTTTAACGACTACTTTCGCTTCTTTGACTTCAATATTTCAATTGACGTATTTCGCCAAAAACTTCTAAATCTTTTCCGCACCGCTAATCGTTACCAATTAGATTGAGTTTTATTCATTGAGACATAAATTGTCAGTTGAATTTTATATGTTAAAAAAATAAATAAATATTGGACCTATCCACAACCCAGTTTCCGTTACCAGTGGGGATGCGGTATGGGTCGGATATTATTGCGATATCCGTTCCCGACTCGCGAACTGTCTGAGACAGCAGTTGCTGAGCTGCCTCACAGTGGTTCAGATTCAATTGGGTTACCCGCACTGTGTTTAGCTTTTTGGTCAACCCTTGTAGGTCGGGCACTTGGGGACTCCCGTAACGTGCTTGTCGTCTGGTTTCCCAGAGCACGTCATGTACTTGGGGGGCTCCTTACAGTCCCGGGCCTTGTGGCTTTTCCCTCCGCACCTTCGGCATAAGTAGCTCCTATCGGGGCCCTTACATTCCCACGACATATGCCCGCTATCGAGGCACTTAAAGCACGCCTTTGGCGACTGGTGCAGACTCAGTGGGCAAACGAACCACCCCAATTTGAATTTTTCCACTTTTGGGACCGAGTCTGTGGCGGCTACTGACAGCCGCATTGTTGCCAGTTGGGTCCCGAGTGGACCCTTTTGCAGCCGTATGACTGTAGTGGCTACCTCGACCCCACACTTTGGCCAGCCTCCATGATCTCGTCCAAGTTTTTACATTGAAGAGTCACTAACGTAGCTAGGGCACGCACCTCTACTCCCGCTCCTAGGGGCTGTTCAGCCAGTGTTTTGTACGCTGGGCCCTTCAACTTAGTGTCCTTCTTGAGCTTGAGGATCATTTCACCGGTGCGAGTACGGAGGATACTCTGCACGTTGGCGCCCAGGTCCACGAGCTTGGCATCACCGCGCATCGCCTTGAGGACCTCGGAGTACTTAGACTCTTCGGTCTTCACGATTAGGGCCTCACCGCGGTTACGCTTTCGAGCCAGGCTTCGGTTCGCTTTTTCTTTCTGGTGTCTCTCTCTCTCTTTTTCCGGGCCTTGGTCCAGGGGTTTTCCCTACCTCTGAAGGGGTCGTCGCTTGTTCCCCGCTTGTAATCCAGTTCGTTACTGGGGCCCCCTCCCTCCCGCCCCCCCCGCCCCGCCCCTGTCTTGTCCTTGGCCTAAAACCTGAAACCGACAATCCGCCTCCGCCCCCGGAACCCCAGCGCCAACAGCTCCACGGCCCTCTGGCTCTCTCGTTTTCCCTTCCACCTACTCTCGTTATACCGGCACGATTGCCCTACCACATACGAGCATTACGATTTTTACTATCTGAAGTCGATTTTTGATTTTTTGATCCTATGAGCCAAAAAAAATCGGAAAGATCATCTTTTGCCGTGATCATTTCGATATTCGGAAAATGAACCATAATTAAAACGTTAATTGTACATGCTAAACTGATGAACCTGATCCAAAAAGTAGAAAATGGGAGGAAGAATGGTAAATTTGGCAAAAATCTCGTAGTAAAAAAAATTAGTGTAAAGTGAGGCTGAAGGTGCCAACCTTTGTTTGAACCGTTGTAGTGGCTATATTTGTGGAGTGAACGCAAAAATGTAAGTATGCTATGAAAACTTGAAGCTTTGGCTACAACTTCATGTTTCATGTCTTCAGCACAAGGTGCGGGGCCGATATAGTAACCGAATGACTTGATTTTATTTTACATGACTAATGTCTATGTGAAACTATTTATGAACAGAATTTGAAGTCATTTGATTCTTTACGGCTGAGTAATAGCAATTGGTGACGAGAATTGATCCCGCACCCTATATAGGTTCAATCAGATGATTAAAAATCAGCAGAATCAGGCCAAGATGAGAACCTTGTGGCATCTAGGGCTGATTACTGGTAAATTTGATTGCTTTTCTATTGTTGTTCTCAAATCACATTGAAATATTCTAAAACGTCCCAGCGTGTGATTTAAAATAATAAACAAAGAAAGTCAATTCTATGTCAATTGGATCCGTTTAGCTGATTCTGGAAACTCACGAGCCCGATTACCGACCTGGTTACCGGCATTACCGAATCGAACTCGTGAGTTTCCAAAACCAATGAAAAACAGATCCAATTGACAAAGCTTTCTTAGTTTATGATTTTTACTGATTTATGAGCAGTGGTGTAGCGTGGTTGGGCAAGAAGGCGGTCCGCTTCGGTTGTTACCCAAACAGTTGAGGAAGTGAATGCTGATTCATACTTAGATTTTTTTTACAAAAATCTGTAAAATTTTACCAAATTCTAAACAGCTGAACAGTGAAACGTTCGGTAATCCGACTTAACGGATTTCGGTGAAACTTTACAGTTATCTGAAAAAAAATTCCGTTAAAATCCGTTAATTCTCCGAAAAAATCCGTTAAATCGGATTACCGAACGTTCAGCTGTTGAGAATTCGGTAAAATTTTACAGATTTCTGTTTAAAAAAAAAACCTAAGTGTGTTCACTTTTTCGGCTCCATGGATGTATTTAACTGAATTTGTTTAATTTTGTTATCCATTTAGCGAATAATGAAAACAGCACATGATAGACATTGACAAGATAGTAAATGTGAAATTGACATGGTTGTCTTTGACAATGACTCTTAGCTTGAATGAGTGGCCATAGCCAAGGATGGTTCCAATCGTATCATAAATCACTCGTTGCACGCTCTTCTTTGATTCAATAGACGCACACAATGAGAAGTTCTGCTTAACCTCTCAAACTAAAAACGGATGGGCCAAAAGAAACATTGAATGAACATAGCATGAACTTCGTCGCCTGTGAATTGTATGCGTGTTCATCACTGCTTGCTTGAACAACTTATTGATTCGTTCGTTGGCTTCTATTGGTGATTCATTTTCGTTTCCTGATTCGATTGTGTGCTAGTGCTCGAAGCTTCCGATCGGATCACTTGGTGATTGTGTGGTGCCGCGTTCAAAGCAAAAAAGAATCGGAAGCCGAAAAGCACAGTGTAGCCAGTAAATACAGCGAGAAAAACAGAAAATATGTAGCAACTAAATACCAAATGTTAATATGAAGTTGCATGTGTTCCTTTAGGCCAATATTTTTTGTTTTGGTAGATACTGATGATGGCACAGGTTACTTAGTTGGTAATGGTACGGCATTACCAACTCGGATGCAGTGGATTCCCTGTCCGGTACAGAAGGTTTTTCAGGTGTCACAAAACAAAACATGTATGCATTCTTGTTGAAATACGAATGCTTGTTCAACGAACAATAATCGACGATATGGATATTAAACCCTCTTCAATTGAAATCTCTACTACGATTTTTCTTGCATGTTATGTGATATAACATTCATAAGGTGTGCATAACACATTGTGTCAATAGTCCTGAAAAAAAATTGTCACGACTTATCGGATACGTGTGACAGGAAAATTATTTAAAAAAATCTAATTGAGTAGGCTGATTTTTCCCAGACCGAACATACTTAACAAACCTTCCAACACTGTCATTCGAACTAAAAGACGAGAAATGATTCTGTTCAATTGAATGCTATGATCTCTCGTCTCCGAACATTATCATCAGGCGATCCTTCTGGGTCGTATTTTCATAGCCACTCAATCAACGAAGAGTGAATCACAAGTAGGCAGAGCTGTTGTCCATTCGGCTTGCGTGGTGGAATGAAGTAATCTACAAAAGTCTAATCTTGTTCACTCACTGAGTTCCTGCGTATGATGCCTTTACCAATACATTTATCGATGTGGTTGTTTCAAGCACGGATACGAATAAATAATTTTCGCCGATTTTTTCGGCAGTCACCAACACTGGCTTATCTAAATTTTTAAATCGTTTTCTTTTTTCCTCCCCCCTTCCCACCCCCCATTAATAATCTCTCACAATGGCAATATAATAATTCGTCCATCTAATAACAAAAAACAAAATTAAAATTAAAACAAAAAAAAATAAAACCAACGAAAGCCAAAAAAAAAAAAGACGCCCCCCCCCCACCTCCCCCGCCCCCCGAAAAAAAAAATAATTTTTTTTCAATTTTAAATGTAAAATACTAATCAACAAAAAAAAAAAAAAAACCAACGGACGCCGGAACCCCCCATTCAACAAAATTTTCTTTTCCCCCCCCAAAGGGTCCTTCCGGGGCCCCCGGGTTTTTTTTTTATAATAAATTTGGTTTTTTTATCTTTTTTTGGCTAGAAGTAGACTTCTCAACAAAAATCATGAAGTTTGAGCCGTCGAAAAGAATGATTCGGCGAAAATCTGTAATTGTCCCTTCCTAAACGGTTCCCCCGGTAAATTCCGGATTGTCCTGGAATGGCCAACATAATCATTGGGCCATTTCTAGACTACTCATAAAAAATAACGAAAATCATGAAGTTTCGGTGAAAATCTGTATTTGTCCTCTCCTATAAGGTTCCCCGCGGCATCCTTAATATCCTGGAATGGCCAATATATTCAATGAGCGATTTCTAGGCTAGAAGTAGACTACAGGGTGCGGCAGAAAATAATGCGAAAATTTGTTCTATTTCTTTCAAATCCCATTTTCAACTATTTCAAGCAATAATATCAACATTTTCGAGTGCAGTTATCTTTATAAAGTCCTTTTAAACAAATTTATTCAATGTGTCCTCCATTTTTATTAATAACATCCTCGAGCCGACGCCGGAAGCCAGAGCATGCCTTTCGGACGTAGTCTTCCGACATTGACTGCCATTTGGTCCTCGGAGAAGTTGGCCTTCACCCAGGGAAGCACTTGGTCCTTTAAAATACCGATATACACTTCGGTATTGATTTTAACTCCAGCATCAATGAAAACAGGCGGCATTTTCAAACAGTTGAACGCCACCAAGCCAAACATAATGACACCAGCCGGATGTTTGGTTTGAAATTTGAATTTCACTTTTTCCGGAACGTTCTCCATTTTCTGCGGTGAAATTAACCGGTCCGTGCGGCTGTTGGCCACAGCATCGATGCTGAAAAGCTTTTCGTCGGAGAACAGGATTATAATTTTTTCCTTCTTCAACAAGGAAAGCAATTTTTTGGAACGAGTCACTCGTAGTTCCTTGACCCGGTCCGCAATCAAGTGGCGTTTCACTCTGGCTCTGGAAGATGCATGCAGGTCTTCTTTGATGATTCTCCGCATGGATTTCTCCGAAATATTGGCTTCCTTTGAGAGTTTTCTTATGGAACGCACCGAGTGGCGAGCAATTTTTGCACGGACCGATTTGATCACGTTCGGCGTGCGAGCAAAGAGCGGACGTCCGCTTCCCGGCTTCCGCTGCTTAGTACCATCCTGCAGGGATTTTTTTATGCGGTAAACTGTTGCCAAATGGCACCCTACCACCTTGGCAATCTCTTTCGGCTTCTTCTGGGCGAGCAACAAACTGGTGATCACTTCTTTCGCGAACATTTTGACGAATTTGCAATAAAACAAATAGAATGTTTGGATGCAGCACTTGAAAGTAAACATAAACAAATACACTTTCGACAGAAAGTAGTCACTAGCTACACGAATTAACCCAATACTCAAGTTTGAACATTTTCGCATTATTTTCTGCCGCACCCTGTACTTTTAAAAAAATCATAAAGTTTGAGCGGTCGAAAGGCATGTTTCGGTGAAAATTCATATTTATCCCCTCCTTAAGAGTTCCCCCGGAGCATCCGGATTGTCCCGGAATGACCACTATAAGCATTGATCCATTTGAAAGCTAGTAGTAGACCGTTAATAAAAAATCATGAAGATAAAAATTTACCCCCCCCCCACCACCCCCCCCAACCCTCCACCAAAATATCACCAACAAAATTGGAACTTCATTTTTCTCAAACTTTAAAATTTGGTCATGTAAAGCTATGTCCATTTAGAATCCGGAATAATAAAATCATCTGCATCTCGGTAACAGATAAGTACAAATAAGTTTAGTACATCAAAACAAAAGTAATTCACTGTTATTTAAGGAAAATATAACAATACAGATCATTTCTCTTCATTTCTAATGAAAATTCGCACTTTCTTCTTTATTCCTTCCATCAAACGCTGCACACCTCCGGAGTCAACTTTCTTGGCACATTTGTTCCACATTTTGGTCATCTGAGTCGCGTCCCGAGCCGTTTTTCCACTTTTCTTAAGCTTCCGCTTCATTATTGCCCAAAATCTCTCGATGGGCTGGAACTGCGGGCAGTTGGGTGGATTTATGTTTTTATCGATGAAATCTACGTTATTATCGCGGTACCACTGGATGACTTCCCGGCTGTAGTGGCAACTCGCCAAATCTGGCCAAAACTTCACGGGACCTTTATGGGCTTTAATGAAAGGTAGTACGCGGTTTTTGAGGCATTCTTCCTTGTACAGCTTCGAGTCCATCGTCTTATTCGTCACGAACACTTTGGTCTTTGCTCCGCAGCTGCATATCCCTTGCCAAATCATCAGTTTTTTGGCAAATTTGTCCATAAAAGCAAACTTAAACTTCGCAGGAACATCTCCTCGTGCCGTCGCCATGTAGAATTTTTGGCCAGGAAGCTGTCCGAAATCCATTTTGACGTAGGTTTCATCGTCGATGAGCAGGCGTCCTTGGTACTTCGTCAAAACCTGCTGGTACAATTTCCGAGCTCGAGGTTTGGTGACGAAACTTTGCTTCAACGTTCTGTTTGGTTTCTTGCTGGCTCGATAAGAACGATATCCTGCTCGCAAATGAATTCTTCGAACGGTGCTGCGAGCAGCAGCGTATTTTTGTGCGATTTCATTATCTGATAGTCCAGGGTTTGCTCTGACGGTTCTCAACACCTTCTGGTTCAGCTTGCGGTCATATGTTCCACTACGACGCCTACCTTGAGGCACTCGATCCACGCTCTTTCGCTCCCTGAAACGTTTGAGCACATCATACACGGTTGATTTGGCGATTTTCGACGTTTTTGCGATTTTTATTGCGGACCACGTTGGATTATCAACGTGGGTGTGCGGAATTTTTTCTCTCCTCTCGGCTTCCATCTGGAATAACTTTTGACTCACTGCACGAAACACCGTGAAATTTATACCACAGAAAGTGGGCGCTGTAAAAGAATTCTTGCGGCGGTCACTTTCCATGCCGCTGCAACACAATAAGTGATTCCGGATTCTAACTGGACAGAACTTTATTTAAAAAAAGTTATAGCATTATTAAAATCCATTCCGGGTCATATTGACCCCGACACCTAAGGAAGGTTAAGGAAAGCCTCCCGCCCTTCCAATTTCCAATTCCAGATGTCTATGAAGATGTCTCGGCGTCTTCTTAAGTAAATCAAAACTTCCCTCCCACCCCTCACTGATCATAAGGACCTGGCCAGGTGTTCATCGATGGATAAAGAGCCTGTCACACCCAAGGCAGCTCTTCTGGCGCTTCCATCGTCTCTACAACTGCCAATCCAGGAGTAGTCGGAAAATGCAAAGCTATGCTGTGCTATTATTAATTTATTTTTTATTTTAATATACACTCAGATTCTCGATGATCAGACCCCTTGAGCCATTCTTTCGTGAAACTAGTTTCGTTACCATAGCTAAAATTTACTGAACAAATTAAAAATTCTAAGCTTCAGGTGTAGCAGGAACGGTTTCGCATTCTATGAGCATTTAACCTCACAATAACAACTTCCAAAGCAGCCTCGAGCTACGTAGCACACAAGAGCCCTCTGTCTAGGTGCTTGAAGTAAAAAAGGCACGGATAAAAAAAAAACAACATCAAATGCCGGAAAGACAAACCAAAACGTAATCACCACTTCTTTCCGCGAAATAAAAAACAATTAAAGCACTTAGCATCCCTCGAGGATTCCACCAACCACCCACGCATTCACATTTTTTTCCCCCGGATCAGGAAACACAAAAATAAATGTTTTAGTTGCGAGTTCAAAGGAACTCTACTCATTTTACAACATGGGGAACCCCCGGGCAACTCCCAGGACCATACGGCGGACGATGCTTTGCCTGGCTGGGGCGTAAAAATCTTCTCCCTCGACTCGTAGGTCTCGCCATCAGTACACAGCCCCGCGGTGCGCGATGAACATGAACTGTTTTGCTTTACTTTGCTACGAAGTGGGGAGCGTTCTATTCCATATAGAGAATAGAACAAACACGCCCTTGCGACTATGACGACGCACATCCTCGCGACGGGCTTCAACACAGTGGCGTCTTGTCGCACGGCAAAAGACCACGAAGTTTGTCACTTTTTTCCATTGAATCCTCCAACCGCGCTCGACGTCGTCACGGAGCCTGCAGCACATCGTGGGGAGCAACAGATTGAGCAATTACACGACGCAAAAGTGGAAGTCCCCACAAAGGAAGTACTTCTCCAACGAACCGAGGCGTATGGCAGTGGTGGCGTGCAAAGGTCCATGAAAAAATGTTATTTCAATTAAAAGTTTGGTCTTAATTAGAGAGAGTAAGCGAGTAAGCCAACGAGAACATCGTGGCGGGGAGATGTACGTTGTTACGCAGGCAGTGTTTCGGTACGGAGAAGGAGCATTTTGACGAGGCCGGGCGGTTTTTAAACTGTGAGGAGTTCCAGTAAATTACGGTAGTGGAATTCATTTGACAGATTGCCCTGGGATGATTAACTCCGCAGAACAATTGTGATCGGGAAGCAGTAATTAAATCATTCCTCTTGATTTATTGACTCAACCGAGTTGTCCCTGCCGGAGTGAGGGGATCGAATGTCTTCAGCAGCAGCTAAACAGAAGGCCAGCAAATAAATCCGACATCCATTTATTGTGAACCGCAATCAGTCCCCAAGGTTGTTGGTACTGTTGCGGTGTGCTTTTAATTGCGTGACATAATCACACATTTTATCATTCTTGTATCGAAGGAAGAGTCGGGTGGAACGGGAGAACAAGCTGTCCTGACTTGTGTTCTTACATCATAGCTAGCGGCATCGGCCGATGGTGGTTGTACCGTTAAGTGTCGTTGATCCGAATGATATGAAGTCCACCGGATGCTGCCCGATTGATTCACACCTCTTTTTCTGCATCAGATGCTACTGGTTGATGGTTGAAGGTGTGAAGTTGCTTCGTGGCGGAATGTTGGTTTATTGGCGGAATGCACAGGTTGATCAAGTTCGATTGAGCATGATGGATTTCATAATGTCAGAACGCATCGTTTTGTGGGGAATTCAATGTCAACAGATTCAACGATTTTCCATTAGTTTGAAAGTAATAGGAAGCTCGAACATAGTTGTATTAATTCCTAAATTAATATTCTTTTTTCACACGAGGTTGAAAAGTTGATTTAGATTACATGCATACTTTTAAGGAAAACTATAATCTTACAACATCCTTAAGACTTGAGGTTTGTGTTTTTCTGAGTTTATTTATCACATTCTGCAGTCATCCAACTTAAAACGTAAAAAGATGTTTAATTTCTCCAGTTAATGGACGCAGTAACCAAGAATATATAATCCTGGCAAATCAAATTAGGTCTTGAATATAATTAAAAGCTACAAAAACGTTTCGGAGACTTAAATTTCGTAAAAATAATGAGCAGTCAGATTTTCAACACAATTTCTTACCTTTGCACTACAAATTCGTCGTATTGATCTAACCGTACTACGGAATATACTCGAGCCAGACTCCAAGTTTTCTCTTTAATTGCACTATATCCTCACACATTTTCGTTGCGTAATTG